>WAAB01003409.1:15994-81402 GCA_013389865.1 Piaya cayana | reverse complement strand
AATAATAAAATTATTTAAATAATAACAAAAAGGAGCCCCAAATTCACTGCAGACCTTGGATATGTGAGAAAAGGAACAGGTCTTACCAATCTAAGAAGAGTCGAAGGGGTCTCTTCCAACCCGGTGATTCTGTGATTCTGTGATTCTGTGAAGGGCAACCGACCATTCTTCTATAAACCATGTTTTACTGAAGGAATGTTTCTGCAGAAAATAGCTACACAGCAGTACTTTGGACTCCCACAAGACCTGTGTGAGAACCAACTTCTTCTCCTGTGTGAGAACCAACCAACTCCCACACTTCTTGTGTCAGAACCAATTGTCCCTAGCAGAAGCAACATATTCTGCATCTCTGCTTCTCCGTAGCTAAATTAATATTTTTTAATGAAGTGTTAAATTGTTTTATTTAGTCATCAGAGTCCACTCTGTTCCTTCACACAACGTAAAGAGGAATATTACTTGAAGCTGTCAATAAAAGAACAAACACAATTCCTTCCTCATTGGATGTAACTTCAACATCAATAAGAAACTAATTTCGACAGACTTTCAAAGCTTTAGGCACACAGCTGTGTTTGCATCTCTTTCTCGGTGGAGCTACAGTCATGCTCAACCTTGTTGGTGTAGGAAGCAAACCCCAAAGCCAAAGAGAAACAAGCTAAATTATATTAAACATAAGTTCTGACTCAGAATGACCATATAGACTCTTGATGAAACAATCCTACTTTATGATTGCACCTTTTTTTAGCTGATTCAAGACAAGAAGTTCCCTACACATCCCTGTGTGATTTCAGACTGTGGCCACACATTTCTTGCTGACTAGACCTAACTGCTGAAAGGGGAGAGGTTCACCTTGCCACCACCGTCAATTATTATTGCTCCCATGATACAACTGCTCAAAGTAATTACTCTATCAAGACTGCCTGGGCTAGGAAGCCTTCCTTACTGAGTGTCCAAGCTAACTCAGACCACTGTGAAAGAACTGGATTAGGGAATATGCAATGATGTGTTCTAAGGAAGAATTAAATCCCCTGTCTTCAAAAGTTTGGACAGAGACAGAAATAGTAACTCCTTTAGATAGGCCTTCATCAATCTTATTGCAATGCGAAAATTGTTTGCATTCTTGGGTATTTCTTGGCTGGTCATATTAGCTAAAGATCTATTTTTTTCTGGGGTGATAAAAGGCCAGGAGATATACAAGCCAGGTTCTTAACTTAGATGCAAAAAATAAGGAAAACAGATACAAATGCAAATACAACAAAAAACCATTACTGCATAAAGTAAGCACCTGGTATTTTTTCATTTTTGCTCATTGTGATGCCTTGACTGGCCATCCGCACCAATCAGAGGGACATACAGCGAAGGACTGATGTACTACAAGAAAATACAAGATGCTGCTGTTTTTCTCCCTTTTAACACAAACAGGCTTGATCTCCATCTTCATCTTCATGTGCTAGATTCTTGGGAGCTGATTCTGGACCAATTCCTTAGCCAGCCCTCATTTTTGGCACATGGCTGTGAAAAACTTGCTGAAAGGAGTTGTGTCAAAGGGCTTTTACTTTGCTCTTAATGGCTTCACGTACAGTCTGAAGGAATCTGAAGCACTCACAAAATGTGGTTTCCCCTCTGGTGTTTACTGCTCAGCTGGCTCAGCAGCTCAACCATTTAAAACCATTGTGAGTGGATTTAGCACTTCTGAAATAATGCTGGCCTATTCAGATCTGGAGAGAGATGGACGAAGTCCACCATCCCAACAAAAGCCCCTCTTCCCCGTTTCTCCGATGAGGAGTCAGGGTGTAATGGAGTTGGAGGGAGAAAACTACTCATATCCAGGTAGAGCTCCAAAGATCTTGGAGGAAAGAGATGTGGGCCTACCAAAGTAAAAAAGCTAACACAGGCTTAGACGAGGCAATATCTTGAACGTCCCAGAAAAAGAAACGAAATAACAAACAAAAAAAATCCCAAACACACCAAAACCCAACTGCTTATGTATAGTAAGAAAAGCACTAAGGAGAAGGGGAAAAAAGGTGGAGTGCAGCCCCAGAAGAGACCTCCAGCTGGCTGTGGTCCACAAAATGATACTCTGTGAATATTAGTGAACCAAATGGGGGGAACAGATACAGAGAACTGAGAGTCCTGGAGTTCTCTGCCGGTAGAAACCAGAGGAGATGGAACTCCCCTCTTCATCCTAGCCTGAGCTACTAAGTATAGCAAAAGGTGTGTTTCATCTCTGAGCTGATCTAATGCTCCAATTATGCTGAGACCATGAAAAAAAAAAAGAGAGAACTAAAGCCATCTCTAATGTGGATAGCATTGCAGGCATGCTGTAGATCTGTATCTTTATGCAGAGATTTAAACCCTAGACCAGGCTCAGATGGGCAACTCTAGAGAAAATGGCAACAGGTCTTGGTGGCTACTAATTAAGTTAGCTTTTGGTTAGTGATGCTGAACTGAGCAGCCCTCTGATTCATTTCCACCACACTCTGCGCTATCTTCAGTAACAAACCTCCAGGCACCACCCTGAGTTACTGAACTGGGTCAGACGTAAGATGTTTACTTTTTTGGGGCCAGAGCAAAATGGAAATTCTCTTATGGATCAGGGTTCAGATGCAGGCCAGCATGATGGTGAACTCAGGTGTTTACAACCAGGGTGGAGCAGGGTCATTTTAAAGCACTTCCTCATCTCATATGCACAACGTACAAACAGGGACATTATCTCTCCTGTGGGAGCAACTGATTCAGATGCTTGGCCAGCTGCAGAGGAAGGTGTCCCCATAGCCACCAACAGCAAAAAACAGCTATAAAATGAAAAGATGCATCACTCTATGGCTGCAAATGATAACGATACGTTCCTCTTTATTCTGATCCAAAAGCAATTTTTTTTCTTCCTTTGTTCACCCTGTTTTTTCCTAACTGATGAGAACTTGTTTCTCAGCTAGGAGCCCAATCTGTCTGTTATTGATGTGCCTAACATAATTTTTATGTTCCTCCCAATCTTTTTATTTTACATATTATCAAATTACATGAAAAGTGAAATTCAGCCAACTAGATCTCAAAGGAGTTATGCAAGAGTAAGTTGCACAGAGCTTTCTTCTGAGCCCTGTACAATTAACCATGTATGTCCAAGGACCTGACCGATCTGTTTATGAAGTATATTAATCATAGAATCACCCAGTTAGAAAAGACCCACCGTATCATCAAGTCCAACCATTCCATGGGTATATACTGCTGCAGATCTGGCTGGAGCGGTCTGAAAGGATACTGTTCCCAGCGACTATCCTTCAATCTGAAGGCACTGTCCTTGACCTCTCTGAGAAATGAGGGACAGCATTTAGCTGACTAACTCCTCTAGCTATATCTGCCATTTCCACAGACATGATATATTTGTTCCCTGCACATGACAAAATACTTCTTCATTTGTTATCATCTGCTCAGTGGGTGTAATTGTAAGGCTGATTCAGCAGAAATGACAGTAACGCTCGTGGGAAGTTTGTCTCAGGACCAGAAAAATACACAGGCTAGGTGAAGCCTATGATTTACTGATCACAATCTTTGTATGGGAAGATCTACGTCCTTTGCAGATCTTCTTGGCCTCCTGGTGCATTGTGAAGGGCAGGTAGAACTCTGTGACTTCTCTGGGTTGCGCTATAGATAATATTCCATGAGCCTAAAACTATGAGAATATTGTATCTGTTACCAAGCAGCATTCGGTCTGTCTTTTGCCCAAGGCACCTGTATTACATACACAGTCAACACTAACATGTTGTTACCTGTGAGCAGAGGGAAATTCACGTTCTGTACTCAAATGCTGCAGGAGCTGAGGTGTTAAGCGGTTGTATGGAATTAAGGTAGGGAGAGCAGGGAAGGAGAGGAAAGACTTGGCAGCTACATTCAAATTAATAGGTGTAGCCGAGCAAAGACCTTCAAGATGGAAGATTGAAGAGGTATCTTTTGAGGCAGTTTTCTTCAGAAGGTAGATAACAAGGTAAAACAACTTCAAAAGGACCAGTGAAAACACAGCTATTTGGTGCCAGGGTCAAGAACTGAGAAGAAAAATTGTAATGATTTCACTAAATACTTATCTTCCTGTCAGACAGGGATAAATATAGTTTAAAAGTTGCTGGTAATACCAACCATATCAATAAGTGGAAAGAAGTTTCTTTTGTCCATCTTCTCTAGTCATGTCAGCAGCAGCAAACAGAGTATCAAGCTGCCCAAACAGGATGTGAGAAACTATGAGTAAGAAAACGGGGCAGACCAGCATTTGGTTTTGGGTCAGTTGTTGGTTTTTTTACAGAAAAAAAAAGAGACTGTAGTGAGTGCACAGAAAGGCACTATAAAAACCCTTTACAGGGCACAACACACTGACAATAAAGCTAAGCTGCTCCAACAACAATGAGCTGTGCTGGGGCAGGCAGAAAACAGAAAAGTAAGGGTGGAATAAAAAGAGAATAAACCGTAGGGATAAACTCCTCCATCACTTAATGCTAGGTGTACGTAAAAGTTTCAATGCACAACTGAAACTGGGAGCTAAGATGAGCCCATGCCAATTAATGGTGATCACAATCACCATGGCACTCCAAACACAGGCATCCATTGCCTAGTCCACCCCATATGGTCCAGGGTTTTTTTTACTTCCTTCTCCCTAACTCTTCCATCCTTCCTCAACTATCCAGGAGTTAATTTGGACATAGTTCTTTGGATACCCCTTTATGAGAATCCCACTCCATTATAAAATGTGTACTTGACTGAACCACTCTTGAAATCCAGGGCATTTGTTCTGCATCAGTGGTTCCCAATTCTTTTGTCCCTTGGCCATCTTGTAGTGAGGAACAAAAGGATAAATGCCAGATACAGTGACAAAGGAATCCTAAGAGACAAATTGCTGCAGAATTTTATTTCCCACTACAGAAATGTACATGTTCAGTGGCTGAATGCGAATATGTTTCAGAAAAAGATCATATTTGTAGAATTTGTGCGTTCAGTTGTCAGAGAAATAGTTATTCTGCTCTCATGTCCTCCTATTCCCACTCTGCCCCAAAGGCATTTTCTTCCCCAATACAGTCTCCTAGCAAGGCCTTATTTGCTACACCCCTTCCCAAAGGTCTCTCAAAGCAACGTCCACCCAGGAGACCTCTGAAAAACACAATTGTCACTAAGGGGATTTGGGCCTCCCTTTAATTTCTGCCATGCTGTACTATAGCTCCTCATTATAAACTTAGCTCTTAAAGGTTCTTTGTCTCTGCAGGGTTGAAAGTTGCTGACTGAATGTCTGGGTCCAATTTTCCACCAGTCTTCCTTTAACTAGCCATTCTCCACTACGCAAAGTGTTTGCATAATGCTACAAGATCATTCACATCAATCTTATTTAACATTTTGAACCTGTTTTGCAAAGAGGTTAATGAGAAAACAAAACACATCCTGAATAATGTCACCAGAAAAAAAGTGCTCACCTAATCTTTTAATGTGGAGCTAGAACAGTAGTTCTTTTCACAGAGAGAAGAGGACTGACATTTTTTCTAATCTAAGAATGTAATTCCCAGGGACAGTGTATGAGAAAACAGCAGCGTGCTACAGAACACCCAGGAACAGTTGTTGAAAGATTCCCAGGGTGTTACTTTTGGCAGGACATCAGGTTCCAATAAAACCCACTGAAAACACTAGGCTAACAACAATAATAATAATATTTTACACAGATGAAGTGTCTTTCATCTAAGGGTCACAAAAGACTTCTGCAAAGGGTGAACAAGCTCCTTGAGGAGGGGTAGATGGAAATGACATTCCATCATTGTCGCCACTGATTCAGTGATTTAGAAGATAGGTTACTGTGTAGCATGCTAAAGGGTACAGAAAGAGAAGAGTTAACATGTATAGGCAAGCTTGGGAGCATTCTTTGTAGTGAACTTGCATAGACACAGTAACCTATTTTTTAATGTTTTCAGTAAATCAGTGACTGATGTTTCACATACACAGTTTGAGCACCTGTACACAAATCATGCAACCAAAGATTACATTGTGCAAATACACTAAGTACTAGGTGAGTTCCTGCACAGCTACTTGACTCTAACATGAAATTCTATATAATATGCTTGCAGTTTTTGCTTGGCATGCTCTTGTATGTTTTCTGAGGCTTGAAAAATATACATAATCATATATAAGTGTAGGAGAAGTTAGGAACTAGAAGAAAGATATTGGTGTAGGTCACTTGTGAACTGCTGGAAGGTTTGGATCCAGACCCGCTCTGCGCTAGTAGCTTATCTCTGCAGGGAACTGTTCCACAGTGCAGTTACCTTTCACAGAACCCAAGGTGCTGCATCAATCTGGGCCACACATGAATCTCAGCCTATATTTCATGTACCATAGCGTGAAAATGGTGGTGGTGGTGTTATAGCGGTAAAAAATCCAGTGGAAACGCAGCTTCTGCTGTGTCATTAACAGCTTTTATGGCTCCACTGGATTGATTATGACTTTTTGGCACAAGTGTTACAGCAAATCTTGCTTCACTGACCTTACCTAAATGACCTCAAGAGGACAACATATATTGCAATAAGTGTTTCCTTTCATCAGGGTCTCTCAGTGTATATTTTACATAAGGATTACATTTTGCTCTTTGTAGACACTCCAGAGTCAACAGCACCCTTATTTCCCAGTCCAGCTCTCTCATTAGACAGCAAAAGCTGTTGAGAAGTCATTGTTTGTGCCGTGAACACACAGAGACACGAAAGTCCTATTCACTCTTTGCATGAAGGAAATTGTGCAAAACAAGTCATGTTTCCTCTGTGTCATGAGGGTAACAACAATAGTAACGAAGGTTTTGTCATGACCCACACAGTCTAAGGCAGTGAGTAACAACCAGAATGATTAGATATCAGGATGATCTAATAGTTTGCCACTGCCAAAATGGGGAGGTTCTTCTCCTTTGCAACCTACGACCCTTTGCTCCCTCCTTACCTCCTCCTTCCCGATACACGACCCACCTTGCCCTTATGCTGGCATTAGCCAAACAGTTCTTACAAATGGTTCAGCCCATTAAAGCTGGAGAAAATGGTCTGGTTTTCCTTTTCTTTTTTTTCCTTTTTCAATTTATCTTGGCTTAGTGAGCTGGATTGTCTCAGAATGGGATCACATGAAAGCAAGAGTGCAAGACAGCGCAAGACTCATAGGAGGAACATTTGCCCTGGACTCTTAGATCACCATAGCTACAAGGTGTAACCCTCAGCGTTATGCAGAAGATAACTCTCTTGCTGGTACTTTCATGTTTTCACATAGATTGACCACAGCTACTTTCTGAGATAACTTCATCAAGTCATCCTCATCCTGAGATAACCTCATCAAGTCAGGAAGGGGATTAGAAGAACAATTGTTGGAATTCACAAGTTGCATTTGGCTACAAACGCAGAAGGGAGAATAACTCTGGCCTCTCGCAGCTGTATCACACAATACCACAAAAGAACGAAGAGGGGCAATTAGGACTGATGACACACAACTGGAGCAGCTTTTATGGGTTGAATGTACCACGGTGGCAAGGCATCACGGCCACTAAGAGCTGTATAATGCTTTACTCACTATTAGATATACCCACATCTTCCCTGTGGCTTGAAACAGCATCTATCACTAGGCTAAAACATACAGAAGCACATCAAGCATCATGAGTCACTGCAGACTTCAAGTCCATTTTCCCTGTTCAGTTTTGCTTGCCCTGGAGCTCGAGGGCACCTTGTCAGAATCCTTAAAAAAGCTTCAACGCCACCCCTACTTGAATGGCTTTGTCTCCCCACAAGAGCACATGCATTTCTACCTTTCAACACTCAGTTTCTGCACAGAGATGACAGATGTGTACGTGTAACTGTTATCATTTAGACATAGGTTAAAAGTTTACAAATTGGTCTTAGCAGCTGAATTTAGAAGCTAGGTTCTGAGAAAGTGAAGTGTTCTCATCTTTCCAGATTTTGGTTTTGAACAACTCCATAGTTATGGTCAGAGATTAGAGAGATTTTTGTGGTGTTAGAAGAATGGTTTGGGATTTCTCATCCAGCCATCTGCCCTCAGAAGTTAGCAGATGACTCAGTAGCACTCACCTCTGTTTGTTACAAAGCTAAAACTTTTATCTTCTAAGTTCCTTACAAAGTTCCACTCTCTATCTTTTCAGAAGCAGAGCCCGTTCTAACATAAAAGAACAAACAATGTGGGAAGTAAACTTGGAATTCAAGTTTTCAAAAGTGCTCATGTTAAATTCTGGCTGAGCTAATATGCACGTATGCAGAGAGGCATTTGCACACATAAATCACAGCTTGCTTACATCTGGCACACGCAAAGAGCACGCTGCTTGGCCCACTGTTTAAATGTGCTTCAAATACTGGACTGCATTCAGGTTGGCAATTAGGAAGAAGTTCCTTTGTAGTCAGGAGATGCAAAACCTTACTGAGTATTTTGCAGATACTCTTATGTATTGAAGATGCTCACAGTTGCCTGTGGTTTCCTAGTAAAGTTTCTGCAGCCCTGCATCTGTGGGATTAGCTAGTTAGGTGCTTTTCATTCTTGGGAAGATAAAAAGCTGTCTCCATATCCCAGATGTTATTTGCTTACACTGCACAAGTTAGAAGTAATACTTCTAAGCAATCACAGTTCCTAATCTAATTGCATAGCTTGACCAAGCCCCAGTTTCGAGTAAAGCAGCTATCTAAAGAAGCAAGTAGTTATGATGTCTTACCCAGATTGAAGAGTTTATTGCAGCCTCACAGAAGCTGCTCCCCATTTTGCTTGCATATTCAGCCACAAATATAGAAGATATATGTGGCCAGAGAAGTCCAGGCTAAAAATATTGAGCTGGGGCCACACCTATATTGCTCTTAACACCTTGTACCAGATTAAGTGTACATCAAATGAATTTTCCAGAGTGCTTTGTGAAAACCCGTCAGTCAGTACAACATTGATTGTAGCTCTTTAAATTGAATTGGGTTTCCCCTGCAAGCAGGTCAGATTCCTTCTGGCTCCTAACTTATAGCTTTTGAGAAAGGAATATTTCTTTTACTCTTAGCCTGGAAATTTACAATCTGCTCAGAACTGCTTTCGAGTTATGCAAGTCCAGATCTGTACTTCTTTCATAATTGTCTACCATGGTAACAAAGAGGGCAGAGCCATGTCTGGTCCCTCAAGCTCTGTACTTGTGCCAAAGATAACCAGTTATACTGGCATCATTAATTTTGATGCATTAATAACACAACAATTTTTGTCTCTACCAGCCACTGTATTTGCCAGTAAGATTTGGCAAACATAATTTAGCAAAGTCCTTTCCTCTGCTAAGAACAGTCTTTCAGTTTAAAGAACAGGGGAGAAATCATTGTTTGGGGATTAATCATCTCTTTGTAAGTCCTACAAAATTCACACTTCAGGCTCCAATTTAGTTATGCGCAACAACTGTGGCTTACTAATTAAGAACATGGGTATTAGACTTTCTTCTTTTAGTTTCTTAAATTGCTGATTTCAAACTTCTTTCAATGTGAGAAGCATTTCTAAATATCTGAGGTGTGAAACAGCAAGGACATTTGCATCTCCAGCCATATCCACAGAGGTTAGAAAGAGTGGTGTGATTTACACTCAATACCTCAACCTATACCCTGGAGGACATCTGGAACTCTTCAACACCAACCTCTGCTTACAAATGTACAAAGCAGATTCTCCTTTTGACTCTATTTATTGTCACTATAGGGGCTTTAGCTTGAAATGATCCATTCCATCCTATGACTTTTATTGGAGAAAATCTAGAAGTACTCTGAAGCTTTATAAGCTCATGCTTATAGAGTCTTTCTGAACAGATTTGCAATCTTGTCTTGGCCTTTCACTGACGTACCTGACAGGTTTTCCCAAAGATACTGAAACACTACTTATTGTGAACTGAGATGAAAAGAAAATAGTTTCTCCACCTTGTTTAAGAAAATTACTTCAGTTTTGAATTCCAAAGTAGATTTCAATGAGTTCTACTTACTTATCCATTTATGGTAGAAAGAAGTCAGCCTACCACATCTGCTGGATATTAGTCTGGTCCTTTACAAGTGAAGTTAGATGGAATTTTATAGTGCTTCCAAATGGCTGAGTTCATGGAATGATAGCTCATCTTAGCTTGATTAGCAACATTTCTTCTGATAATGTATTATTAAGAAAGACGTAATTAACTTCGACTTCAGTTACTATGTAGATTTTGTTTTCCCTATTCCTTTAAGCCTGAATTGAAGTTGATAGCAGTTTTGAATTATGAAATTTGATGCTGACTTTGATTTAGTTGCGTCAATAAACTTGAGGATTTTCCTCCAAAAACTTTCACTTCATCCACTCATTTATGCTACCAGGACTTGGCAATCTCTTTCTAGCGGCAGAATTTCTTTCTTAAAAAAGAAAAATTACAAGATCATTTGCTGTACCAAATCAAAGCTTTGAAGAATACCTGGCAGAATGGATAAGGTGCCCAAATGTGAGTAAAACGGGATGGATAGTAAGCCTGGAGGCAGGGTGCTAGCAGGGTCAGGCCTGGAAGAAGGCATTAGGCAAACTAGGTACATGCAAACATGTCCCCATCATCCCCACAAAACCCTTTTTCTATTGACCATGATGAAAAGATTCTGCAGGTAGATAGCTAAATCTGGGATATCTTCACTATGCATTAAATATTCACAATGGAGTGGTCTGCTCTATATGTTTCCTCAGTGTCAAGACACAATAGCATGTTGATTGAAAATTTGTTCTGAAGATTATTATGGGGTGTAGGAGTAAATGGTGGTGGGGCAGTATCTACTTTACTACTCAAGGACTTTCAAACTTATCTGCAAGGCATACACATTGCATAGTTCTGTGCTGCAGATGGAGCAGATGGGGCAACAGAAATGGTTTGAGGAGGTTCTTTGGAACAAAAATAAGTGAACGGAATGAAAACCATTTGTACTGGACACTACTTTGAGATTTCAGCGTGGTCTTTCTTTCTATGGGATCCTGGATGCCCAAAGGAAAAGAATTGCCAGGAAGTTCTTTTCTGTTCATTTTCCAGGTAGCTGCAATAATTTCTTTCACATGGAGATGTCTTTTCCACAATGAAGTGATTTCTCAGTCAGTTCAAGGATATATTCTAGAGATTAAGGACTTGTAATCTGTCCAGAAACACTGGGTAGCCCATGGGGTTGCTTGTTCATTTAACTGTCAAATATATAGTTGATGTGAGTAGTGCTTTCTCTGTTTTCCTCCCCATTTCTAGATGCCCTCTGAGGGCTTAAATGCAGTTTTAAAAGCACTTATGATCTGTTTGCCATAGTAGCCATCTTACCATAGCTGTAACTGGAAAAGCTCAGACTCACTGCAGTGATTTTGCTAACATTCCAGTGACATGACTATTCACAAGGATAGGGTATTTTTGATAACAAGCCCTTAATTCTTCATCCTGTAGACCCAGTTTTTCTGCAGAGGCTGATGTCATTTAACCACAAAATATGAGACACTAACCACTTGAGTTTTTGCTGGAGTAGAGTTTGATAGCTGAGCATAGATTCTTTTGGAATCAGTGTCCACTGTATATGCTATTATTCACCAGTGGCATGCATTAAATGTCTCTATACAATTGGCTAGTAGGGTTTTTTTTCTATGGACACATGCCAAGATGAAAGACCAGAAAAAATTTAAACCATTTCCAGTGTGTTTCCAAGTCCTGAATTATGTTTTCTGAGCCACATTGTTGAGTCATGATCTAAGTTAATGAATATTCTCCTGGGCAGCTTCTATTTAAACAGCATATTTCCATTTTCTTTTTCAATTGTGATCTCTAAATCATTGAATGCTAACATCATCAAGCAGGGTTACACATATGCACAGTCTAGGTTTATGACAAAGCAAGTATTCATTGCAAAGCAAGTTATTTGTTCTTCTCTCCTGGTTAAAAAATCTAGGCTGGAATGATTTTATAGTCTTCTTTGGAATGAGGAATACTCCTGAAACAAAAAATATCCATTTTTCCAACTATATGGTGGTGTTACTATTGCTGGTTTGACAACTGTGACATATACATATTTCACAGTAAAGTTTTAAGTTTCAGGTTTGAGTTTTATTTTTCCCCCAAGCAGCTCAGTGTTCTGAAAGAACTGATGATGAAATATTGAACAAGCATTGTTAACATTTAGTTGGTGTAATATAACAGCTGGCCCATAAGTTTTAGTCAGAAGAAAATCTTGATATGGAATTATTTCCTGTTGGAAAAGAAAAAAAGACAGTTATAATGAATCTATTCAAAACTGTGTTGGTTGAGTGAAAATTTATGAAGGTTTTCTATCTAAATACTTCAGAATGAAACATTACATGTTTTCTCTTTGAAATAGCTCTTTATTTTGGATTTGATTGTCCTGGCATTTTATATTACAAAACATGTAAAATATTGATGGGTTAGTCAAAACTTTTTCTCTCAACATAACATAGATATTTTTTCACTATGATTTTTCTTTGCCAGACAATTTTGAAACAATCAGCACCATCCTTCCAAACCTGAACAACATAAACTGAATGTAACCAAGTAATCAGTGCATATTATGCACTCTCCTCTGAATCTGAGCTACACAAGATCTGGATCAGTTACAGATTTCTGCTGAGAAACTTGGCTGTTCACCTCAGGCTGCAGGGACTCACATGCTCAGCTTTGGATGTTCTGTAGTTAAGACTTCAGTTTCAAAGCATTGGCTACCACAATAGAATCTATATGTACTGGATTCCATAATCCTAGTGCTGTAGAACCCACTGTGTGGTCTTAGTAAACACAGAGCAAATTCTAATTCTCTAGCAAGATACTTACAACACAGCAATCGATAAAATGGGAGAGTTTTTGTGGAACTGTTGAGTGTTTCTACATAAAATGTTTCCCTTTCTTTACCTTGGAAACACTGCAAGAGCAAAAAACAGTTTTCTGCTATGTATTCATCGATTACATATAAAAAATTGGTTGAGACGCAAGTTTTCTCTAGTTGAATACAACAATTTTAGCTACACTATAAGAAATTCAATGATGCTTGCTACTGCATGTAATTGAGGTTCTTAAAGGTAAACCCTGGAAAGGGTTAGACATTTACTAGCCAAAACCAGCTACTGCTCACGCTCTTTTAGCCTGTACCAAGAATCAAGCCCTTCCTAATTTGTTCTCAAAATATTAGCCCCTTCATGCGCTGCTTCAGATGGCTTTGGTGTATAAGAGCGAAGAAGATGATGGTCTTGGTTCAGGATTCAACTCAGATAGTGGCTGTGTCTCAGACTGCTGTCTTCTCATGCTTCTTCCAGACATGCAGATCTCTCTGGAGATGTTTGTAATCTACAGTTTGGCAGGGTGGGCCTAGCTGCAGCATGCTACAGTCTGCCTTCCAAAGGAAGATGCCACATGTACTGGTATCGCATGGGCTCTTAAGTGGTTATCCAGATCTTCATAATTCATCACTACCTTCAATTTATGAGGAAATTATTATGCTCATGGAGTCAAACGTACAACAATCCTCTAGTCCTTTTGGTTATTCACATACTTGAAAGATCTTGAAGAACGTCAAGCAGTGCTAAGGCCAAGAGCTGCACATAGCACCTTCAGGTGTTGTTCCATAGTTGAGTCCTGTTGAAGCAACTGTTTACAGAAAAAGACAAAACAAGAAGATCCTTCAAGTGGTTGGATCACAGCCAGCTTGTCATGCAACTGCAATAATATTAGTATAGCTCCACAGGCTTTTCAAGAGATATAAATCTATCTAAGCCTTGCATAATCCTACTGGCCAAACATCTACATCTTTGGGATTTCATTAAAGCTAGGTGAATCAATTCACTAAAAGAAAATCTGATGTCAGGACATGATCAGGTCTGAATGACACACTGTCTTCATTGTCTGTTTAACTCTGCAATGTATTATCTATTCAAGCAATTTTGGATTATTTATAGAGAGGAAAATAATAAAAGATACAGATGTATGAGACAGTTTTTACGACATGTGTGCTATTCTCTGGCAGGAAGCTAGGCAAAAAATAATTTATTAAAAAAAAAAAGATGAAACCCTGTACTAAGAGCAATGTACTTCCCCATCCTCAGGTGACTAGGTCCTCATGAGCACCCTTGATTTTGAAATCTCTTAAACTCACACTTTTTGATATCAATATCTAGATCACACAGATTTGTTTGAACAAAGATGTTATATAGATTACGTGATTAAACTAAAGAATTGACTTTACCTTCATTGTAATGGATTGATATAACAACTCTGTATCAGCACCAAAGCTGATGCAAGTTCACCAGTGCACAGCAATACATTCCAAAAGTTTAGGAGAAGTAACAGATGTTTCCCTAAGGGATTATTGAATTATTCAGAGTCAACTTCTGTGTAATGCTGATGCTGGATCACTTTGCTTCTTTTGTACCAAGTCCAGTAACTGGTATATTATTAGAGCATGTAAGGTGCCACATCTTGATTTGAAGGTTTCAAGAGCTAGAGAATTTACCCTCTCTCTTGCAAAGTTATATCTCTATCTTCATTTCTAATTCAAACTAACCTCTACCCAGTTTCCTTTTACAGGGGTATTATATGCTTTCTCCAGGAATAATAGAAAGTTGGTTCAGTACCAGCTAGACTTATTAAGTCTGAAGCAAGTCTTCTTTTAAGCAGATGTTGGATGTCTTTCAGTTTCCCACTGGAAGGCTTTTTTTTTTTAATGTTTTCATAATTTGTATGGCTCTTTTCCGTGCACTCTCCAGATTTTATGAGTTTCTCAGCTGTGAGAGTTTCTCATGTTATACTGATATTAAAATAATGAATCTTATGAACACAGCCTTACTCTTGTCGTCACTGTAGATCATCTATTTCCCACAGCAAGCTCATGTTCAGCTCTGTTTCCATTAAGACCCTTAAATCTATTTCTGAACCACTGCCTTCCAGTTGCATGGTTCTTAATACTCACGAGCTGTACTTTACTCATACTATACCTAGCAATTAAAACAGAGATCAGAAATGAAACTGGTTACAGTTACCTTAACCAGTCATTTCATGCCAAATCAATGCAGACTGGCCTGACAAAACTACCGGGCATATGACCACGTTGACAAGAGTCAAGGTACCCATATTGGTTCAACTGACATGGGTTTCACTTTGTGACACTCGAAGTAAAGTGACCTCCTCTTGCCTTCCCTATCTCCACAAATAAAAATGAAGAGATTTTTGTTAAAAAATACTTTATTAGTCTTACATTCTCCCTTAGCCGTATTTGTAGCCTCATGACTCGCCTTCCCTGGAGGTGTTTAAGTTACGGGTGGACGGGGTCCTGAGGGACATGGTTTAGTGTTTTGTGGGAGTGGTTGGACTCGATGATCCAGTGGGTCTCTTCCAACCCGGTGATTCTGTGATTCTGTGATTCTGTGACCCACATGCCTTCCATTACAGGCTGCTGCTCACATATTCTATTATCCAGGTTCGCAAGGGTCCTTTTTAACACTTATTTTAAGCCAGCTTTGGGCTCAAGAGATGACACAGATAAAAATAATGTACTGTCTCAGTAACAGTCAACACATTGATCCCACTTTGGATGGCTCCAGCTCTAGCACTCAACATCTGTGCTAAATTCAGCTACAGCACCAACTAATTCTGGCCACCACAGCACATCACTTGGGCTGATAAAGAGGCTGTGAAGGGCAATAAATCTGACAGGGTGTCATATAACACAATGAATATTTTCATATAATATTTTCTGAAACAAAAATTAATGCAAAAAATCCAAACCTCACTTCATACTGGGCACAAAACCATATACTCCCTTTCCTCCACTACTAGTTGAATCCCTTTCTCAATATTTGCCCTCTACTATCAAACAAGCAGGGCAAGGATTATCCAGGTAATCTTGCTTTCCCTTTCTTTGAGTTAACTCTCCTCTAGACTAAAAAATTTCCTTATTGCTCAGAGACTTATTACAAGTTAGCAAGAGAAGGCTTCTCACCCTACACAACTCTTTTGCTTCTCTGGTGCTACCTAGGCATACTGGGATTTATTTTTTAATCCTTTATGGTTACTGTTTATTGATCTTTCTTAGTTACTTGGAAGCAATGAAAGGTATTTCTGCGTTCCCATGATGCATGATTGCATCATCCTTCTTCTTCATAAAAACAAAAGAGAACTATTGAGTATTTCTGCCTTCCCTGGATCAGTGAGACTTTCACCATCTTCTACTAGCAAGCTGGCTACACTGCTTTTAAGAATTATTTTATTGTTGTCGTCGTTTAAAATGCCTTACTGGCCTTAGGCTGTGAGGTAGAGGTTTCTTCTGCTACCACTCAAGTTTTTCCACTCTTTATATTCCTACAGTCTCTATTCTATATAATTGTTGCCTCCTTCCTCTTTCTTCTCCTCTTCCCCGTTTCTTTGATATATTTTTAATAGCTTCCTTTACTTCCTCACTTAGTAAGGAGGTGTTGCCAAGTGAAAATATCCTTATTCACAATCATGAAATTCTGGGGTTTAGTCATCTAGCAAATTTTCCTAGAATAATTTCCAAGTTTCATTCACACTTTCTTATTTATATCTCACTACTTCTGTTCAAGTTTCTCTTCCCAACTACTTTCATTCGTTGGTTTCCTGATTGCTTTCGGAAACAAGCCATTTGGAAGCACCAGACACATGAAATACAGCAAACAGAATAGAAAGTAAATTTTATGGTTTTGCTTGGTTATGTTAGAATCACGATGGAAAAAACCCCCTTGGTTTAACATCCTATCAAGAAAAACAGAGACTATTTTCAATGTCATTTCAGAATATACTGAGACAAGGGTTCAATTCCTGTTCTAATTTAGTCTAATTACTTAGTCATTAGCAGGAGGTACTAGGTTTGCCCTAGCAGTGTCTTTGCTAGGAATTAACCAGCTCTACTCAGCTTGAAAATGTTTGGAAATCTCTTAGGCACTATTACTGAAGAAATGAGAGGCTACTGGGAAAATTAGATTTAAAAGATTTAGAAGTTCAAAGAAGCACTAAAATAGCGACTATGTGCTTACTTCTATTAATCCTTCCAGAAGTTTACACTTTATCAACAGTAATGATGATTAGATGTGCTGTTAATGAACTGTGTTGGATTGGGAAGTCTGTGGGGAAAATACTAAGGCACAGCATTAGCTTGTCAGATTTTTTGGAGTACCTTTGTGGAGGATGCAATATGCATAGGGTACTCAAAAAAAAAAAAGAACAGATGAATTAAGTTGTCTAGTTGATTCTTTCCTATTAAATGCTGCTATTCGAGAATTACAGGAAAGCAAAATGCAAGTGTTCCTGATGGTGCCAAAGTTTACTAGAACTGAAAGGACTAATGATTATGAGATTAGAGTCTTCATTACAACTGAGTGTTGATTTAGGAAAGATGTGGTGTGAATATAGAGCTAACTGTTGGTAGACTGAGGGGGTAAGTATGATAATGCATCACGGAAGGAGCATCCTAAATAGTTTTTCTGTTTCTTTCTTAAATCAGATCTACTGTAACAGCTGGGGAGTGGGGAGAAGAAAAAGAAAAAAAGTTTTGGGAAAATAGTCTTTCTAATAAAATTATATAAATTTTACTACACTATAATAGCTGCTAACTTGATATTAGTCCTGCTACTTGTGAGGAAAATACAATAGCTATAGCAGAAAACAGGTAAAAACCGCCAGCAGTGGGGAAAATTTAAATATATAACAGGGGAAACCAGGGCTTTGGGGTATGCTAAAGTCAGGGGTCTGTCAGAAGGAAAACGACAATTGTTAACCTTAAGAAAAGATTGATTCATCCCAGGCATGTCTGCAGTTATACTGTTACTTCATACAATATAACTGATGCAAGGGCTGAGTTTTGCATTTTATGTATAATATTACAGAGGAAGTAATTCCAGTAGAGGAATAAAAAAGGTGCATTTTCTTCCCACTAATCCAGTCTTGTATTAGATCATTTTTTAATTTTAAAACCACGGATAAGAAGAGGTTCAGAAATTTCTGACTTTACTGGATTCCTTAGCTGGTAAAAGTTAAAGGATAAATCATCTTTCCAGTCTAAAACACCACCCACAGAGTCCTATCACTACTGGAGTTCAATTCAGTTATCTTGAAAATATGATGATGAAATAATACTGCAAATATTTCTCAGTTATGGTGAAAACAAGAAAGCTTTATGAAAAAATCAACAACCCTGTTTAACTGGGACAGAGAATAGAACTAGCTACTAAATATTTTACTACAGAAAAAGATCTGGAACACACACAATTTGATGCAGCAGATTTGGTTTTCTGTGCTATCAGCAATTCTTATTTAAAATTAGATCTTTTTTAAAAGAAATATTAGTAAGTGGCATATGTGTAGACTGTGCACTGCAGCTCAAAAGCAGTGTGCTTTCTAACAGTAGTAAATCACATCCCACATACATTGTCTTTCAACAGAAGATTTGACAAACTGGAGTTGCTGCAATAAGTCTTATGTTTACAGTTCTCTATAGCTGAATGCTAAATCAGAGCCATCATGTGTCACAATTCTCCAAGGTACTGTTGCTTAGCTTCCTCTCCCCAGTGCTGCTTTAGCCATTCCCTCAAATCATGGGAAAATTTACTTTAAAAATAAGTATTTGATTTTTATTTTGCTGGGAAATGTTCTCTTCTACTGCAGAAACTACTCTACTACCAACAAGAACTGGTACTGTATCTGACTATACAGCACTTGTTCTCTACCTAGACTAAGACAGATCTATCCTCACTTAACCTTTGCCATCCAACTTTAAAGCACACCTTTGAAAATAAAAAATCTCAGTGACATTGCAGTGACATTGCAATAGGTTACTCAGAGACATTTTGGACACTCCATTCATTTAACACTTCAGTGATATGGCCATTAGTAACCTCATGTATCTTTACAGTTGGCCTAGATTTGACCAAAAAGTTGGATCAGACAACCTCAAAGGTGCCTTTCAACTTTTCTCTTACATATAAGCAAATTCATGTTCAAGTATTCTCTTTTCCCCTCTTAAGAATAATAATTAAAAAAAATAGAGACATTTTTTGTGGCCTCCTGTTTAATATATACATTCTGATACACATATTTTGCCAGGACCACTTGGTTCTCCAGCAGTGTCAGGGAAAGATGACAATTGGCTTTAGTACCAGGACCAACAGCAGAGCACGTCTTGATTTGAGTCCCATTAGCAAAATTGCAGTGGTGCAGTCTCGTGCTACAATCCAGCACTCTTGATCCACTGGAGGTGATGTCTGGAGCGGCTGTGAAGCTTGGCAAGGTCAGGACTAGCAGCAGAAGTTCAATGAGAGCTCATGTGGAAGGCAGTGCTAATGGGCACTGACGCTGAAAGTGTCAAATATGCATGCTGTTGCTTTGAGTGGAGGATTGTTCTTCCATAAGACTGGCTGCAGAGGCATCTTCCCCTTGACAGAATGCAGTTCTTCAGTACGTGAAATAATTATGAGATGAATATGAATTGAAAGTGCACTTCCTCTTGACCTACTTCCCAGGCAGGGAAGCACAGCTTGATGCCCTCCTGTTTGGAAAGGTAAAATTATTTCTTCACATTCCCTAGGCTCTGCATAAGCCTCTATTGTTTGGTACCAACCACATGGCTCATTATCATACCTACTATGCAGTCTCTTAATGATTTCCTTCCATCTCTTGTCAACACCCAGGCTGACTAACCAAACTGGTTTCTTTGGAGAGAAGTGTACCTGTTTACCCCGTCAATAAATACACCTCTTTTTTGTTTGTACTGTGAAGGTAAACATTCAGAATGATAGTGTAAACTGGCTTTGGAAAAGTGGTTGATCATTTTGAGGTGCTCCAGGACTCTGTGCATCTGAATCCTGCTTCATTAAGTGAATAGACCTTTCTTTATTCACAAGGCTACAGGATGCATGTCTTTACCTCACCGCAAAATCAATTACACGTTCCATTATTGACAGTAGAGTCTGGCTGGAGCCCTGAGCCTGCATGCATGAATCCTGTAGCAGTTCAGGGCTTAGAACAGGACAATAATGCCACTTCTGTGCAATCTGCTTGCATGAGGAACATAAGTTCCAGAACTAGTGCTTTTCATACATGGATGTTCCTACCTGTAATGTCTGTGGCTCTCATCTGGTGCCTGTAAGAAAGTACAGAGGATGCCCCAGCACAGGTTTTGCTGGTACTTCAAAGCCACCAACTGTGCTAGCACTCTAAGAACTGCTGAAAAGTTTTGCTGGGTTTGGTCTTGGGAGCCCTTGGACTGACAGGCAATAATTATCACAGGCCATTTCCTCCTCCGGTAGAGTCACCCTGCAGTTCTTCCATGAAAAGTAACTGTCTGAAAAAAGAGAAGCTGCTGGGGTTTTCTGACCTGGATAAGTTTACCACAAAAATGATGGTGTATTAAAAAAAAGAAAACTGTTTGCGGATACACTCAGTTTGTGATTTTTTAGGTAACTGTCGTAACTGATGTTTTGCTGCAGCAGGGTATTACTGTGTCCAGGCTGTGAGAGTAAGCACCAAAAGTATAAAGGAAAAAAGAAAGCTCAGCAATATGGCAGACAGCAGGCTGTAGAGATTCCTAAATTAGCACTGACCAAGTAAGTAAGTCCGTGCAGCCCCACATAGCATCAGGCAGCTGTACCAGGTTGGACTGGAAGCAGTAGAGAGTACAGTATTGCTAAATGATTGCTCAGTTAATCCATAACCTGAATAAAATACCCAAAGTGAAGTAAAACATGATGTATAAGTTGCCAGAATGCAAACTCATTTCTAACTTCACAGGCAGTGGAGCAAGTCAGAAGTCTGTAGGACTTGGTGAAGAAAATTTATGTCAGAGAAAAAAACCTATCACATGTACATGACACCAAAGATAATACATTTTTCTGTAAACTTCACCCAGGATGAATTGTGAATCAGCGTACATGAATCACCTGCCAAACCCTCGAGTGCGTCACTGATAAGAGAATACAAATTCAAAAGTGCAAATGCCGTTTCAGCAGCTGGAGTAGAACTGACAGCACAGCTAGAGACAATGACCATTCCTGAATTTCTTCCCCTCCGTGGTTTGCATTTTTTAATCTCACTTTCCACATTAAAATATAACACATCTGAGTGATGCAACCTCTATGACAGTTCTGGATGTCCATCTGAGTTCTCTTGGTTTGTCAGCAATGACAATTGCACTCGTCTTGAGCATCTGTAGCTGCTGCTGTAATATTTGGCTTCATTAAATAACCTTCCTGTAATTACCATGTGTGTCCAGTGACCAAGCTACAGTTCTAGAGTTGTCTAATCTCATGGGGTTTTTTATCTTGGGGGTATTTTTGGGGGGTGGGGTTCAGTGTACTGGGTGTAATACTCTTCCTCCAGATGACAGTTTTGTTGTCAGCAAGGATGTTTAACAGGGAAATTCCTTGATGAGATTAATTCACAAGAAACTGTTTCAAAGGCATTGTTTTGGTTGTCAAAGCAAGCACAGCTCCAGTTGAACAGAGCTCCCATTTTCTTAAGTTATTTCTGTGGCCTAATTAAATGCATTTTTCTTGATTAATTAATTACACTAGAGAAGATTGCTTCAAATGCTCATAAACACAGTCCAACTCACAGAAATGCTCAGTGCGTGCCAAATTCGCCAGTGCTAATATGAGATATTAATCAGTGCCCTTGGACAGAAACTTGCACCCCAGTACTTCCCACTGAATGTCTGCTTCTATTTTCCCTGGGAGGCCAGTGGAAACTTTAATTCCCCCCAGCTTTCAGTATAAATGCAGCTGGCCATCAAGTCAGGTAGATGTCAAACAGGTCCCTGGCTGAAGCTGGTTGTGGCCAAAGGGCTGTTCCACAGCCATTTGCTTAAAGTTTTCTTTGGCTTTCCTGATGCAAAGCACTTTCTGTGACACTTCAGATGCATCAGCACAATGAAGCTTAGAGTTTATTTCCATCCACTTTGTTTCCAATGCCTAGAAAGACCTCAGACTGTATAATCTTTGAAGAGCTGTAGGTTTTGCTCTACTGTTGCCTGGAACAGCTGCCTGAGCAAAGTGTTGTGGCTGAGAAGTTCCCACTGGTTATACAAGAATTTCCAGCCCTGTTAGGCTCCTTAGAAGGTGCAGCATTTAGCTTAATTGTTAGGAAAGACCGCTATTAATTAAGGAATTATAAATCAGTTATTGCTTCCATGAGTCTGACACAGAACGGTGGACTGCATAGCAAATAACAAGGTCTGATACTCTCTACCCCTGTGATCAAACCCATACAGGATACCTTGTAGGCAGGAACCAGCAGGCTGATCTTCCTCCTCACACACACCTGCTGTTTGCAGAACCTTCTCACAAGCACGACTTCAGCCACACGAGCTTTCTTAGTGGCCCACTAAATGCTTACTGAATCATTTCTATTCAGTAACCTAGAAAGTCCTCAACATTTTCAGAAGCATCAACCCCCATTCTCTGGGACACAGAAAAAGCCTGTTTTCTGGATACTGTTCCCTAAGCTTTGTCATCTACACCTTGGGGACAAAAGTGCATGTTCCTTCTGCCAGATTCGAGACAGGTAGACCTTCACCACTTAAGGTTACATGGGAACACTCTCTTTAGAGAACAATTGCACTAAATCACTGCTTTAAAAACTGAAACAGCAGAAGGAAGTCTATGCTGGCTTGCATTTTGTGTGTTACCAGTAAGCAGGGTTGCATGGGATTTAGGTCAAGGCCAGTTTTATTTCTAAAATGCTACGTAATCTGGCCCTTAGTATTGTTTTTACGCAAAACTGAAGAGCCACAGCAACAGCTGTATGGGGAACTGAACCCAAAACATAATACTTCTCCAAGCCCTACTGCAGTGTCCTTCCTGTGGTGCAAGGAAGAGAAATTTAAGACTTCAGGAGGCTACTATTGACATTCAGGGTACGTAGGGTTCAAGCAGAGACAGTTTTAACTGAAGAGAAATTCTGTTGGAAGAATGTGTGTCAGGTGGTTGGTATTCAATATTCAAAAGAACAGAGTCTAGGGCTATGGCAACCATTAAAAAAATATATCAAATTTAATAAGAGCCAGTTTTACATGCACGACTGATTTCTGAAGTAGTTCTTTTTACAGAGCTCCCCTCCTGAGCTTTGCTGTAAACATTACTCACCATAATCTTCCAGACACAACTTAGTCCAGAGCCTTGCATATTATTTTAGCACTACATAAAAGCATAAAATGAACTCTAAAATATATGATTAATAAAGGGAAAGGAGGGAGAGAGTGCTTTACAATTGCTGCATATTTCTTTTACTGTGTGGATTCCTACAGTGCTGTACTTTAAATAAGTTGTATCAGGCATCTTTAAAGCCCAAACGATTATTGTTTCTGAACTCTTTGCCCTTAGACTCCATCCCTACTTTGCAGGGGCCAGACAAGCTTCCAAATTATACTGCAGGTTTCTGCACTACCTCTTAACCTAGAACTCTATCTAGAAAGCATATGACCTCTCTTAGTCACAGTTATATCTAAATTCATAATCCACTGGGGAAAGGTGCTAGTATGAGAGACATGAGACAACCGGTTTCCTTGCAAAAATTCTTGCTGCCATCTTAATGATAGAGCAACCCTTTGCATTTACGACCGAGCACCACCTACTGGTTATCTCATCTAATTTGGCTATTTCTCCTGCCACCCTCCTCTCAGTACACTCTAAGAGCAGGTCCTGGTTTTTAGTAAGACATACTGGTCCTTGGGACTTGAGCTTTCAAAGCCAAGTTTCCAAACTCAGCAAGACGCCAAGGTGGAGGCAGCTGTGATTCCACAGCTGGAGCACCTAACAGAGGTGTCTTCAGCCCCCTAACATGGAAGGCGGTGGGGCAATAGACCTCCCGACTGGATCTGCTCCCAATCCGCTCTCAGAAGCCAGAAAAAGCAAGCGACTCACAAATAAAAAGCAAAAGAAGCATAAGTCCCTTTACTTTCTGTTGAATTCCTGCGTACTGCATTCTCCTCATTTTAATTGTCTTCTGAAACGCATGATTTTGCCTTAATCTCCTCAGCATCCCGTAACTGAAGTTGCTGATTATCTCACATAGTTCCTCTGTTGCACCCGTGACCTGGTGAGTTTAACATTAACTACTTAATTCAGTTTGCCAAGAGGAACAGGCATGTTACATACTATTATAAAAAATAATTAATCCTGGCACTTAGATTCTGCCGCTTTGATCTTATAAAGTATCTTAATGGAGATACTTTTGGAGCCACATTGTTGGAGTATAATTTAATTTAACATCATTAACTTAAGAAGACGTGGCCAAAAATAAGTGTTTTAATCGTTTAGCTTTCATTGAACTCAGTGGGACAGCAAAGACCCTGTACCATTTTTTGGAAATGGGAGATATTACTTGCCACCAATTGTTTCATTTCTGATCTCTGCGTAACAGTAATTCACAATTTATGTGTCATGTTACTGATATACTAATGGCCACTTTTATAGCACGCTATATCACTGCCCTGAATTTAGCATAGCTGGCTGTGAACAGCAGCATCAAGCTGTACTAAAGGATGGAAAGAAAAAGGAAAAACAACCCCATCCTATGAATCCTTCTGTCAACATAGCAAGCTGTAAACCCAAACAGCAGGATGATCCCACCCTTGAAATTCCTCCAGGAAGACAAGGGAAAGCCAAACTTAATATTTCCTCTTACCAAGGAAAATCTTACACTCTGTAATCACCTTAATTCTCCTCCCTGAGCCTTACTGTCACATCTTCAGGCAGAGTCTTGCCCTTGCTTTCAATTAATTCGTTAATAGGAACTATACAGTCAAAGCTTCCGCACCGAGATACCTCAAGTTGTTAAACCCACATAAAGCAACGTGACACTAGATATGCTGATTTCAGATTTTCCTCCTGTATCCAGGGTTTTGTAAAGTTGTTAGATATTTCCTAGGAAGGTCTCCCTTGGTGACCCTGTTAGCTGTGTCCCTGGGCTCCAGTGCTCTCAGGTGCCAACACCTTGCTTGGGAAAGCTGGGACCCCATACATGAGCTGAGCCTCTGCAGGGGCTTAATTACAGGATCTGGACCCTCTGTGTTGCATGAGTCTGTGTGGTTTGGAAAAATCTGCACCAAGGGAAGCAAAAAATCCCAAATAATTGCTCTTTACAATCTTTTCACTGCCCTCAACTCCTTTGCTCTCTCCCACTGTTGTCAGGGTGAGATGGCTGAAGCAGCTGCCTCCAGGGACTTGCATGAGACATAAGAATATTCCACTAAGCCCAACGCTGCTGCCTTTCTGCAAGGGGATTTACTCTGTGGGCTGGTACATGAGCTTTGGTGGGGAAGCTGGGTTTTACACAGGGCTAGTTTCTTCCAGAATAAAGTTCCACAAACACTAATTGCAGCAGACAGTCTAACTGCTTTGCTTGGTTGCTTCTAATGTACCATGCAAAGACTGTGAGCTGCATACACTGGTAAAAAGGGCAGGGCTAAGACACACTTCTGCTCTTGGATGGCTGCCTGTGCCAGCTGTTGTTCCATTGGCCATCGGAAGGCTCCAGAAGAGGGGGAAGAGCCCCCAGACCACACACACCATGGGTCTATGGAGAGGAGAGATGGCAAGTAACCCAGAAAGCAGCAGGGAGAAGGCTCTCCTGGGGACTTAAAGGAGAGCTGCCTGTTTATACACAGCAGGTAGTCGGCAGAAGTTGCTGGGAGGGAAACCAGAACTGGAGGAATAGACTCACCATGCAAAGACACTTCCTTTTAATGTGTCTCACCTAATGATTTCTCTAATTAAAGATTTAACCTTCTTTTAGCTTAAGAGACTGTTCTCATAACTCCAGTTTTACAGACTAGAGACATTTTTGCCTTTTGATGTGAGGTGATTCTATCTCAAGGTTCTGACTGCTTCAGGTTTCTGTCACATATGGCCAAAAGAACAGATTCTGGCACAAAACTCACCCTGACCTCATCTGGATTTTCCCGTTGGTTCAGATTCATGTAACTTCAGCTAAGAGCAGCAAGACTGCAGAAAAGTCTGAGAATTTCCTTTGCAATATCATCCCCAAAACAACATCTACATTCCCCCCCCCCCCAAAGACACTAGATGTGCCCATGAAAGACGCAAATTGGAAAGTAAGAGCCAGAGGGTGGGATTATTTGGTTCCAACAGCAGGCAAGGACTCAGCAAGATGGAGTCTGAAGGAGGGATGTGATGCTGCATCTGCCAGAAAACTAGATCAGATTCTGGGTTACTTCTGTTGCAGGCTGCCTGTGTGCTTATAAGCAAGTTTATTTGTGCCTGTCTCAACACACACGTGATAAAGTGTCTGGGTGCCACTTGAATCAGAAAATAATAGCTTCCTCCCCTTTGGGACATAGACCCTGCTTCTGCAGCTGAGGTATCTCCTTCCTGACTTGAACTAAAGTGACAAGTTTTTCCAGAAGATGAGTGGAGCTAAGAGGCATTGTATTAAATATCTTAGCCGTTCACAGGCTTCAGACCAGTGGGAGATTCTCAGCTGCATAGAAGGGAATACCTCTAGGCCTCTCTGAGGCATTTCACTGAGTGTTTTCCACTGTTTTAGTTCTAAATGTTTCTCAGCGGGTGGATGAGGTACTGAGGGACATGGTTTAGAGATTGGTGGGAATGGTTGGACTCGATAATCCAGTGGGTCTCTTCCAACCTGGTGATTCTATGATTCTATGATCCAGCAGAGTGGCAGACCACTTCAGAGACATCTCTTATATGTTCAGGAGCTGTCTTAATTTTCCTCGCTGCCTTTAGAGGATGCCTAAGAAGGAGAGATCTCCTGTGGCCCACAGGACACAGGTGAAAAATAGCTGCCTTCCCTAGTGGAAATTTGTTTCAAGTACCTTCTTGATTCAGTCTTTCTTCATACTGACCCTTTCTGAAGCAATGCGTGCCTAAACAATTGCTTAATGTTTTGCCACTCAAAGGAGAATTTAAATTCAAACCAGTGAATCCATACTGAATCAAGGAGCTTGAATATACAGCTTGAAGGGCTTGAGTAGCAAGTGTAGGAGAAATAAATGCCCTGTATTGGATACTTTAGAAATCAGCTATGTTCATAGTTGCTGGTAGCCATCCGTATCTGCTGTCAGGTAGATGAAGATTTGTAGTGAAAGAAAGAGACTCAAAGGCAGAGCACAGGTCTCATTCCACACTTTGTCATCCTTCACTGATCTGTGATCGTGTCTTATTGGCTCCTGAGCTGGTTCACTTATTAAAACATGGGTAATAGTTATATGTGTAAATGCTCCTCACAAGTTAATAATCCTATTAAAATTCAGCTAAACTTCGAGGAACCTTCTACCTTTTTATGTCTAACAGAGTTAGGATAAGAGGCTCTGACTGAGACCACAGATCCATTGTCCTAGTTACTATACACACGCAAAAAAATGGATCATTTTCTTGTGCTGGAAACCTCTTATCTTATGAGAATTGAAATAGTTTCCTCCCCAAGAGAAAACAGAAATTATGCAACAGCTTAGATCCAGGTTCAAAAATCTCCAACTCCTGGAAGTGCCTTTTACCCACACAGTCCTATTCTTGTCCATTTTAGCCACAGTAGCAGTGAAACACTGATGTGCAGCTAAATGGTTTGCCACCATCAGTCCAAGAACACAAAAAATTGCCTCATTCAGACAACAACCAAACCACAAGCAGAAACGCTAATGTATTCACCCCTCACAAAGCAATACTAAGCCCAGAGCAAATAAACATGACAGTTCTTCAGTCAAGCTTGGAGAGATGCCATGGATGGGCTCAGCGCTATGCAGAGGTTCTCCTCTCACACACTGCTGGGAACACAACCATGGTCCTTCAAAGGACCTTGCATCCACTCCAGGTCACCCATAGCCCCAGCCCTGGTGAGGTAGTAGCATCTCTCCTTGGCACAGCAGGCTCCCAGGCAAAAGGCAGCCCCCGCAAAGCCAAAGCTTAATGGAAGGGCATTAACACTGATTGAATCTGAACAGTCATAGCCATGCATCACTTTGCATTTTCTCTTGTTAAAATGCAATGGCCATTTGTTAGGGCACTCCTAATGTGTTTAAAATCTTCCCAGCGACAGCTGATGTTGTTTCTAGGCACGACATTCCCAAGCAGTCTAGTAGAGACCTGAGATGCTGCTCTGCAGACTTCCCCACCCTGAGGTCCATTGCTGACTATGACTGTCTACCCGTTGTAACCCCTGTTACTACCTCACTGGTTTCTGTATTCAATACATAGTTTGGCCAGCCTCGGAAAAAAACCCCAAAAAACATACAAACAATTGGGATTAAGGGCTTACGAAAGCCTAGATCAGCAGCAGCACCCTTTTTTTTTTTTTCACCTCTCCTGATGGCATGAGGCCATATGCTCAGCTGCAAACTGACACAACTCAGAGTGTGCCAGTTCTGAACAGAATCAGCAGATTCAGCCTTTTTGGAATCAGAGATTGGCTCAATTTCTTGGCAGAGAAGGCAGAGAAGCTTGACAGTTTCTGAAGAAAGGGAATACTATGCACCCAGGTGAGACTAAATCATCAGCAGAGTCTGTTTGGAGCTGCTGGTGAGCGCTGTAATAGGAGACAGACACCGGCTCACAGGACAAAGGCATTGTGAGTGGTAGTACACATGAAACTGGACAAAATGCTTTGTGGATGAAAGACCTTATAAATAATAGAGGGACCAACCCCCCTGAGCTCCACTGTTTATGGATGTGATTTCATCAGCTCTGACTCTGCTGAAAGCCTCGGTCATGTTCTTCTCTTCAGTTTCACATCTCCCTTTCTGCGGAGAACCCCGAGCACTTGAGAGAGTGACTGGGGGCACATACATATCAAAATCTGCACATGAACCTGAACTCTTGTGCCTTAGAGTGAGGTTTATCTGATAAATACTGCAAGACATAAATCCCCCTGGGAATAAGAAAATCACTTACCTAATTTCATCAGCTGCAGCATCTTATCTGCATGACGAATCCACTGCGTGTGTATTAAATACAAAACACAAGCATGTGTTGCACTTTTACAGTAGATCCTGGCCATCTCTCTCCCTGGCTATCACCTATGTGAGCTTTCTCCTCGTATTGCAGGTGGGGAAACTAAGATCCAGGGAGAACAAGTAGGATGCCCTAAGCCACACAGCAAATGACAGATTAACCTTGGGCTTCCTCCTTCCTTTCCTTCATGAAAAGCAACACCAGACCAGGGCTGGGGGTGTTCTGTACACAGTTTCAGGTCACTGGGCAAACAGAGCACAAGGGACGGTTGCTGTATGCTTGTCCCATTCTAACACTTGTTTTGCTTTTTTTTTTTACCCTACACATCTGCTACAAACCACAGTCGCAGGATAACTGGACCTTTGGTCTGATCCAGTACAGCTGTTACTATGTTCCCTTTGTTCTGGAAATCAACCTGACCCCTCAATACTGGGTGCAAACAACCTTAGACTTGGAAAAAGTTCAAATTTAGGACATTCCTTTAGGAATGCTTTGTGTTAAAATGATTTATATGAACACATTTTCTCTTTAGATCTGGCAGCAGACTGCAATCAGGCCCAGCTTTTCTTAATATTTTGGGCCATAAGCTGTCCAGCTTGGGGATTTATTCATCTTAACGTGTTTAGCTTTGTAAGCACAACGCAGTAGTTACTGTTGTGCCTCCCGGCTGCTCTTCCATTTTTTATAAACTCATTTTCTCTGCTAACCTACTTTTAATTTTCTCTTGTAAAGCTGTTTTTAGTCTTTCCTTGCCTTTTCCCCCTCAAAAACACCCAAACAAAACAAAAAATCCCCAAAACAATTAAAAAAGAGTGGGATAAAAGTGCTCTGGGTGCTAAACACTAGTGACTTGAATAGGCTCCAGTGTCTATATCCTGGCTTTGGAAGTAATTGTTCCCACTAATCCTTTTGAGTGCACTCCCAATTCCATACATTGAAAGATCTGTACCCCCACCACCACACATACAATTGCTTCTGTTGAACAATCACAGCTCATGCATCAGCACATTATAATTGCTGGTGCCAAGCAGTTTGTAAGCCCCCAAACCCACTAACTCTTTCTGAGCTAGGGATGGAGGCTCCTCCACCAGTGTCACTCCCTGTCCCGCCTTGCCCTCACCTCAGCTACCTGGAAAAGAATAATTAGCTTCTATTCCAGCTCAGCCCTGCAGCCTGCCAGTCGATTCCTGGATCCCTTCAATTCAGTATCATAAATACACTTAACGAGGGAGTTTAATATAGATTTGGTAAGACAGTTATTTGAGTGATACATAATTTATGTTGCCCTGTAGCACAGGAAGCCGTGAGTGGCATCTAAGAGTGAACGGATTCAAGAAACTCAGCATACAGCAGTGCAGAGTGCCAAAGGGGGAAAAGGTTAGGGGAGAAAGAGGAGACAGCAACCCAGGGAAAAGAGCGTGTGAAGGAAGTAAGGAGATGGGATCAGAGGGGGGCTGCAGGATGAATAAAAGACAAGAAGAATGTAGAAAAGGAGAAATGGAGAGCAGAGCATGCACACTTGACGCGACAAGCAGGTCTCTGCAGGCTGCAAATGCTGCAGCCAGTCAGGAAGCAGAAGCCGACAGCTGTGTCAGCCGGAGGGCAAGGGCGAGGAGAAGTGCCCCAGCTCTCATGGGGCTCTCTTACTTTGTGACTCACCCCCACTCCTCTGCCAGCCACAGCCAAGGCACTGTCTGGCTTCCATACCTAATTCCAAGCCTTCAGCTCTACATGGGGTTAGGTTTCGCTGTTAGCCTCCCACTCCTGTGTCGCCTTGTTTCAGGCAGTTACAGTTGGGCAAATGAGAGAGACTCTGCTGGCAGGCTCACCCAACTGCACTGTCATCCCTTTATCAATAGTAGTGTCCTCCTTAGGCACCCCTGAGCTCAAAGAAGTGGGTCCCAAGTTCTGCCCCACAGCGATATCTGTGTCTGAGAAAGCTCACCAAATTGTCTTGTGGGTGTGAGGTGAGATTCTGAGGTGGGTACAGCAAATGGAGACTGGATGAGGCTAGAGAACACGAACAATGCTTAGCACGCATGCAGAATCCATGCCTGCCATTTGTCTAGGCTTCCACATCTGAAGAAGTGCTGGAAGTTACATTTTGGTTAGAGAGTTCTCATCCAAACTGCTGGTATTGGTGAGCCCTCCGTTAAACTGGGCAGTGACTTGTCACAGAAGCGGCAGTTCGGGACATGGTTTAGTAGGGATGGTGGTGTTGGACTGACAGTTGAACCAGATGATCTTAGAGGTCTTTTCTAACTTTAATGATTCTGGGATTCTAAGTGGAGGAATACCTCAGAGAAAGATCTTCATCAGTACCACTCCCGTGCACAGCAAGAGTCTGAGATACCAGGAAAGCTCCTGTGATTAATTTTCTGGGATTTATCCAAAATTAATTGAAGGCAACACAACCATTTAGCTCTGAACAGGAACCCTTGCGTGCAGAGCACATGGTTATATTAAAAGAAAAAAACCCTAAGCGCAACTGGACTAGCAGACGGCCTCTTCAGAGGTTGAAGAGGGAAACTGGCCCTGAATGCTTATTTTTCCTTTTGCCTGCAGCATCCATGATAAGGTTTACTATTTCTTTCATTTGTGGAACACAGCCGAGATGTCTACTCTTGTATGAAATTGGAGAACACCAGCCTTTGCCTCACATAGTTGGTATTGACCAAAGCCTTCCTGGTGTGTCCTTTGTCTTGCACACATGTGTCTGGGCACAAACCTCTTTCCTTGCCTGAAAGCTGACATGTACAGCTCTGCGTGGAAAGTCTGAGAATATCTTCTGTACCCGGTGCTGCCACTGATGCTGTCTGTGCCTTGGCACAGCATGGAGGCCAAAAATATTGAAATTGGCTCCCTTCATCCCAAGTGAAGTGGCCAGGAGCTGCAGACAGTGAGTTTCTCTGGAAAAGTATAGTAGCTACTAACTGTGCACTTAAAAGTAGAGGTATTGATTGAGAGCAGGGCTTTTAATCTCTCCACTTTCTGCCCATAAAAAGGGGACTGTGCTCCTCTCCTGCCTTGTGAGATGATGATTCTCTGTGTGCTTTAACCTTTATCAACTGATGTTTACGAAGTGTTTCTAAAGATGCCAACTGGCAAATACTGTGGAAAAACACCCTAGATTTTCCCTGGTGCCTGATACTCTGTGTGTGTGCTTGTCTGTGTGCAGCTGGTTGTTTATCGGCCAGGATCCCCACGGCGGACGTCTCTGCCCCTACCCCTCTGAGCGCACAGCCTGCATTCATGTCTGTTTTCTTTGGCACCCTCCAGCACTTGCCTTCGAACCAGTGGCCAATCCTATAGTTCCCCCTCAGACATCCCCCTCTGCCCAAGGGCTCCCATGAAGAGGATTATCATTCTCATACTTGCAAGCCTCATGCTGTCCCACTGTCTCTTTCAGGCTGTTCTCCCCTGGGGACAGGGTCACAAAAACTCACAAAGCACACAGATTCACAATTAGATTTGCTCTGCTTTTTTTTTTTTTTTGCTGCCCTGAAAAAAAATACAAGAAAAACTGTAGGTTTTTTAGAAATCGTCCCAGAAGCTTTAGGAAAGCTCCATGCTCCCCTTGGCCACAAATCTGCAAGCTTTGGACAGAAATATTTAGATGAACCTCCTCCAATTTTTTTTCAGAAGTAAGTAGCTATTTCTTGTAAAAATAAATGCATAATAAAAAGTAAAGTATTTCCCTTGAAAACTAATTTCAGTGGAAATTTTTCATGTAGCTTCAGTGAGTTATGGGGCTCAGCATGCCCTCTGGTGCCAGAGCCAGGTTTCACAGGTTGTAGAACCTGCCAGCTCCCTACAGCAAAACCAGAGATTCAAATTGGAGAAGGAAAAAAAAAAATCCCACACTTGTGGTGATATTCATCCTTCTTTCTATAAAAAATACAAACGTTAAAAATAACAGTAGAAGTGAGAGATAAAGATTTGGAGGCGGTATGTGGGGGTTTGTGCTTTGAGTAAGAATAAAGCTTGTGACTTATAAAAAGTAGATAGGCGCCTGACTCAGACTCTGCAGGAATCTGCATTGCTGTGCCACGTTTACACAAAAAGAACCAGATAGGGGATTTGCCTGAGGTCAGACTGAGCCTTTGCAAGGAAGGAGGCTGCCTCATATGGAAAGCCAGAATATCCGGAAACGGGACATGGGAGCCAAGCTCCAGCCTTAGTTCAGCTGGGGCTGCTGTGTAGTGTGACTATGCTTTCAAGTCCTCATTTCTCTAATTTTAAAAAGTGGGCAGTAACGATACATTCCCATCTTGGTAAAGTGCTGCATACTAGTAGTTGCTGTTTTCCAGTAGATGTGTTGACTCTGCAACAACACATGCAGGATGAACTTAGTGTCTGACTGACAGACCCAGGTTTACGTTCTTTGACAGTGCAACACAGAGAAGAAAAGGCAGTGACCCTCACTCTCAGAAGGAGAATACTTTTGAAGTGACTAGAAAAACACCAGGTCTAGCTTGATGACATAAATCACTTTGATGGGCTTTCAGGTATGTCCTGTGACTTGACTTAGTTCTCTGTTTGCCAAAAAGCAATCACTCAGTCTCCCCAAAGAGCCAGCATAAGCCCCAACAACTGTCCAGGCAATCCTGCTGCAGGGAAACCCGAGTCGTGTATGAATCAGCTCCTGAGCCACAGCAGTTTATAGGACTGAACTTTAAGACAAAGCAGAAATGGTCCCATTTTGAGAAGCTGTGCATGCATTATGGCAGCTCAAAAAAAGAGTTGCAGTCATATCCCACAGATGCAGTGGTTATCTAGTGACAGCTATGGCACCAGCCACCCCAAACAAAGCCATCCTCCTGCATTAATTGAGTCCTGGGTCTTTGAAGACTCCTGGTTTGTTTAAGTCTCTTGTTATTTGAGACTCCAAGCTAGCATCCGTAGCTGCTGAACTAGGCAGAATACTCTGTATGGGCCAAATCCAACAAAGAGCTGGATTTCTCTAACTCTAGCTGGCATCATAACAACTCCAGGATCATAAAACGGTTGGAATGTTTAGCTGCCTAAATGAAAGCTTAATGTCCAGCTTTCACCAATCAGTAAACTTTTGACCACCTTTGTGGATCTACCAAGCTTGGGCTGGCAGAGATTTGAAACAGGAATCACAGTTTTTCGTTGTTCATTGCAAGGTTTTCCCAGATCCAATGAATCTGCATAGGAGAGCAGTGGCCCATCTGTGTTTGTGGTATCATCTCACAAACAGAGCGTGCTGTTGCATTCATCCACGTGAGAAAAGCCCTTTTGAAACCTAAACATTTTACTTGCCTGGTCATCTGGAGCACAGAGCTTAGCACATTGCAACTCTGCCCCATTTCACACTCTAGGTAAATGAGCATGGGGGCATCTCAGAAGGAGGATGTGTTTTCGCTCAATAAGAGCTGCTGACTTGCACTCTTTGTTTCCACATAAACCACTAGGAACAGATGTCTCAGCCTCCTTGTACCAGTCACTCATTTAACAAAAGCTCTGTCTTGTTTGTACAGCATCCTTGTTCTTCCAGCATTAACTCATCATTACGCAGAGATAAACTGTCAATGCCCAGCCTTGTGATGCTGCAACAAGGAGGGCTGACTCTTCAGGCAGGAATAAGAAAGAAATCACGTAAAAGGTGTCAAATCTCAAACCTCGCATCACTTGGTATAGGTACAGATCTGCTGCAACAGGATCACTTGCTGTTAAGCCAGGAGTGAAGAGGCAGTACTTAACCTAGGTTTTTAAAACGTGTTCTCAGGATGAATCTTTTGCTGGTCTCCTTTCCCTGAGATGCAAGATAGCTCTGTTCTGTCCTAGGCACCAGACAGTGATGTTTAAATAGACATGAACCCCTATACACAGCCTTGGAGTCCTTACCAGCACTCTAGACTTCTATCTCCTTCCTATATCTTTTAACTTCTAGCTTTCACAGCAAGAAATATAGGCTTTGCCCTTTATCCACAGTATCTTTACTGCTAGAAATCAGAAGAATTACAGGCTTTAAGCTATCAAAATAAATTAAAGGAAAACATTGAAAAATTGCTCAAAAGCACTTTCCTACTGCAAGCCAGCCCCTTCTTAGGGATCACAGTTCACCAGCAGTTCAAACTGGACACAGTCCTTCCTGCCCACTTTTTATTTTACTACGCCGGTTTCTCACATGAGGATAATAACTGGCAGAGGACAAAAGCCCCTTCCAAAATTCACCCCAAACATCATTATCAGACACACAACCACACACAGTACTCTCCCAGAATTACTGGCTTTGCTCACACTCCTACCCAAGCACAGAGAAATCCATTCTTGCACAGATGTGTGCAGAGACCAGAGAAAGCAGCACGAAGGATTAGCCATAAACCTTCTTTAGTGTCATGCCTAGAGCATGGAGGAAAGATTACATTTTGTACTTTATCTGGTACAAAAGGACCAAAATAGGATTTATCATTTGATGTAGAATCACAGAATCGTTTAGTTTAGAAAAGACCTTTAAGTTCATCCTGTCCAGCCCTTAACCTAGAACTGTCAAGCCACCCCTAAACTACATCCCTAAGCTCCACACCTACACATCTTTTAAATGCCTTCAGGGATGGTGAGTCAACTACTTTCCCGGGATGGCTTGTTCCAGTGCTTCATAACACTTACGGTGAAGAAATTTTTCCCCCTTCAAATCTAATTAAAAGCGCTCTCAATGAGCCCTACTAACTCCTGTTCAAAGATCTTTTTCCCTCATTGAGACAGATGTCCTGCATCTGCCGCCAGCTGGGCTGGTGCTTGTGTAGATCAACCCATGATAAAAAACTCAACATTCTGCTGGTGACACCAGGCTTGGAGATACTGGCCTTGCTCTTCCTGTTTCTTCCTTCATCATTCCCTGCAAATGGAGGGATAACAGAGAACACTACTTGTGCTCCTGATCTCTTAAACATCTGTCCTAAAGCCCTGAAGTGTCTTTTGATTGTCTGGTATTTCTTGTTGCAACTTTGTCACTGCCTACCTGAAAAACCGATAATGGATAATAATCTGAGGGATGGTACCAGAGTTATGTAGTTTTCTCTTCACGTCTTTAAACTGGGCCCCGAGGAGGCAGCAGACTTCTTGAAGAAGTGGTCCTGATCTGCATACTGGGCTTTCTGTTCCACTCAAAAGGGAGCCTCTTTAGTGACCTGTCTTTTTTCTTTACAGAAGCTGTTTTGATGCAGGTTGTAGGCTGACTTAAGCTTGGCAACATCTCCAAGCTAGATGAGCCATCATCCTCATTGTTCAATTCCACTTGCGGAGCCTCATACCTATTACAGAAAGGCACCTAGGAAGGTGAAGTGATCAGAGAGGCGATGCGCCTGCTTGTCACCATTGCTTCCTATCTCTTAAATCACCGTGTTCCACCAAGTAGATAGAGGATGGGGAAATCCTCCGTACATATATAACCTGTTTGCCTGTGATCATAGAATCATAGAATCATAGAATCACCAGGTTGGAAAAGACCCACCGGATCACCANCACAACCTCCTTTCAGGTAGTTGTAGAGAGCAATGAGGTCTCCCCTCAGCCTCCTCTTCTCCAGGCTAAACAACCCCAGCTCTCTCAGCCATTCCTCATAAGGCCTGTTCTCCAGCCCCTTCACCAGCTTCATTGCTCTTCTCTGGACTTGCTCCAGAGCCTCAACAATCCTTCCTGTGGTGAGGGGCCAAGAACTGAACACAGTATTCGAGGTGCGGTCTCACCAGTGCTGAGTACAGAGGGAGAATAACCTCCCTGGACCTGCTGGTCATATCATTTCTGATACAAGGCAAGATGCCACTGGCTTTCTTGGCCACCTGGGCACACTGCTGGCTCATGTTCAGTTGCTGTCAACCAACACCCCTAGAATGCCTGTCCCGGGAGAGGTAGGGTGCGATTCCAGTGGTCTATCTCCTTCTCACACTCCCTGATACTTCTCAACCTAAGCACCTCCTCCTGGAGCTCTGTTGCTAAGCAGAGGAGGTCCTCTGTCTGGGTGCTTTATCTTTACTGCTGTTGTCCAATGCCTGGGCAGCAGTGCCTTCCCACTGTGCCTCTGTCTTGGAAGCTGCCTCAGTGGTGGTTAGTACAGAGCTTGGAGAGGACATGGCTTCTTGCCAGGTGGACACCGTTGTTCCCTGGTTGACCTGGCAGAGCTTCAGTGCCCTTCCAACTGATGCACCATGCTTCGGTGGCTCGAGCTCTGTAGGCTGCGCCATGTAGGCAAGGAGGCGGCCATCCTTGCTCTGGTAATGCCCAAGAGCAAGAGCTGCTGGCTTCCAGCGAGTACATCCAATCCCCTGGCATTTCCCTACCTCAGGAAACCCCTCTCTGCACCAAGATTTGTTGCAGGTTGGGCTGGCTACAGAGCAGATCCTCTCAGCAAGTGACAGAATTCTACTTCCAGTGTGCTCCTGGAGAGACCTCTTTCACCACTCTGAGCAAAAGAGGTCACCTCAGGCCCACATCCTAAATTCCCAGATTCAAAGAGCAATCCAACAAACAGCTCTGAGAGCAAAGCTGCTGGTCCTCACTACAGCTGACAGGAGGCTGTTTACTCAGAACTGAAGCCTGTCTCCTATGTGGAAGTGCCTTTTTTTTTTTTTTTTTAAGAAAGAAGATCGTAGCTTGTTGTGGATATATCCAAATCTTTTGTAATTGTTTCCTTTGCTGGTGGCTTATTACCAGCTAGTGACACTCTGGGTGAAATTAAAACTATCATCTCCCTTTCTGGTTGTTTTTTGTGGGTTTTCTTTTATTTTGTTTGGGGGTTTGGGGTTTTTTTTGGTGTTGGGGTTTTTTTGGTTTTGGGTTTTTTTGTCAAGACAGCTAACAGAGGAATTAACAAGACAGACAGAGAAAAGGTGGATGGCTAAACGCAGCCAAATGACCTACAGCATGTAATTACGTTAAGAGCAACCAGGTGTTTTATCCCTTGTAAATACCTGTTTCCACTGACAAAAAAATCCAGTACTTAAAGGGGGCCTGTAGGATACATGAGGAGGGATTCTTTATGAAGGAGTGTAGTGATAGGAAAATGGGTAACAGTTTTAAGCTGAAAAAGCAGAGATTTAGATAAGATATTAGAAAGAATTTTTTTACTGTGAGGGCGGGGAGGCACTGGAACAAGTTGCTCAGAAAAGTTGAGGAAGCCCCCATCCCTGGAACTGTTCAAGGCTAGGTTGAATGTGGCTTTGAGCAACCTGATCCAGTGGGAGGTGTCCATGCTTATGGCAAGGGGTGAGGGGTTGTACTGGATGATCTTTGAAGTCCTTTCCCACTCAAACCATTCAATGATTCTATGATTCTACGATGAAAAGTGCCTGAATGATTAGTTAAAATTAGGTGCAATGGATCCTATCCCACACCTTGTTTTGAAGTGTTTCAGTGACTAACGTTTTGAGGAAATACTGCCCGTGTTTTCAGAAACAAAAAAGTGAGTTGTTCCATCTGCTCTAGCATCTTATCTAAGACAGTAGCCAGAAAAAAGTGTTCAGAGAAGACATAAAGCCCAGCCTCTGACAGTCCTTTGAACACCCGGCCCAAAGAGCAGATCTCTCTCTAATCCTCTTTAAGTTTGAGGCTTGTCTGTGCCCTGAAGGAATAGAATTTAATATTCCTTACAAAAATATTTGGCTCTGGGTAATCTATATTATTGTAACTGTGGACAAGCTTGTTTTCCACAAAAATACCCAGTATTTTTCTAACGTTGCTGAGCTCTTGATCACTCCAAGTATCTTGTGCCTATTAAAGCAACTATTGAGGGCAAACTGGATGCTCTCAATATGTTTAAAACACACAAATCTGACCCTTTCTCAGGCTTCCTAGATAAATCCCACATGGAGCCAGCAGCCCATTCGACATGGACGGGTCTGTCTGTTTGGCAATCATATCAGCTCATGTAGTTTCTCCTGTCTCCCCAGGGCATGAGTTCTCACCTCCGGATTGATGGGCCGATGAACATCAACCACTACGCTACAAAAAAGAGCGTGGCGGAGAGCATGCTGGATGTGGCACTGTTTATGGCCAACGTCACACAGCTCAAAGCAGTGCTGGAGCAGGGGCCTTCTTTTCAGTACTACGTCACCCTCATCGTGCTCATCAGCATCTCTCTCTTCTTCCAGGTGATAATTGGGATTCTCCTCATCATCTCTGGTAAGGAGGCTGCTGAGGTGCATGCACCCTTGCAGGGTGCTGCAGGGGCAGGGTACCACGTGGCTTGGCTTGCGCAGAAGCAAAAGGGAGAAGCCATTTCAACCAGATCATTCCCCCTGGCTCCAGCTAGGGTTGCAGGAAGGTTGAAGACAGCTTGATGTGAGTGGTAGGGAGGTCTGTGTCACCGTTCTTCAAAGTGGGGAGTTGGTGTTCTTTTTCTCTTGCTCAACAGCTCTGAACGCTACTGTTTCAGAAAAATGAAGCAGAATATCATCCAACTTCTCTCAATACTGACATCTTTGGAACAGGCTGCCAAGGGAAGTGGTTGAGTCACCATGCCTGGAGGCACTTAAAAGTCCTGTAGATGTGGCATTTAGGGACATGATTTGGTGGTGGGTTTGGCAGTGGTAGGTTTAAGGTTGCACTTGATGATCTTAAAGGTCTTTTCCAAACTAAATGATTCTATGATTCTTTCACTTGCCTGCTGTTGAATCTCTGCTGTAGAGAGGAGCTGTGTTTCAGACCTCTTGCTGACCATCCTGTAATATGCTTCCACACGCAGCTCCTGCAGACACCACATTTTAGCTGTGCCTTTCACCTCACTCAAACCGAGGCATAACAGAACAATTAAGGCAGAGGTATTCCCTATATTAACCTCACTTTTAACCTATCCCACAGTTCTCTTAGTGCCATACAGACATCTGATATAGGATTTGCAATATTTCAGCCTCCAACACATGCCCGGTATTAAAACTCTGCAGAATGCTGCCTTTTCCTGTATATCCAACATGGGGTTTTTATGTGGGACAGAGGATTGAAGGCTATGGGAAATCCTGTGACATATTCCTTCCCCTGTTCTCCATCGTACAGCCTTTCCTTGTGGGAGCTGTGCGGAGTGGGTCAAGCTGTGCACCCAGGGAGACGGGAGATGGCAAGTGAAGGCAGGGTGCCACAGGGCTGCTGTTTGCTTGTATTATTGGCCAAACAGTCCCAGTAACTGGAACACTCATAGAATCATAGAATCACCAGGTTGGAAAAGACCCACCAGATCATCGAGTCCAACCATTCCTATCTATCACAGTTCTCATGTATTAGGTGATTGATGCCCATCAGCTAGGTCTGATCCCATTCATGTACCCAGATACCTCTCCATCTGGGGGCAAGGAGGAGCTTGATAGCTGTGCCAGCACATATGCAAGAGCTGAGTGTCAAAGAGGAACTGGCCACACAACCCAAGTACAACGTTGCTGACATTCCCCTGCCACATCCTGGGGCCATGCAGGAGAGTATGTGTCACATGGCCCGTGCTTGGTAGCACATAGTAGTACTTCAGCTATTTAGGGTCAGCCTGTTGGAAGGCTGTGGACTCTCCATGGCAAAACAAAGACATGGCATTAAAAACCCCATATTTTAACTCTGCTCTGTCCTCCTATGTCATCCTAGGGCAAGCTGTGCTGTAAAGCTCTGGGACTATTCCCTCAGCTCTGTAGCCACAGTGCCCAGGGGCACCATGGACATTTGCCAGGCACAGAAGTCTTGCAGGGGGTGAGGGACTTGGAGTTAAAGCCACAAATCTCCCTTCCTTTTTGCATTGTATCACACAGCTCGTTTGAACCTGAATGACGTTGCAAAGCAACCCCGCCTGAATATACTCAACAATGCTGCCACAGCTCTCATCTTCATCACGGTCATTCTCAACATCTTCATCACAGCCTTTGGGGTGCAGAAGACTGGCCTCTATCCTACCAGGAATTTTCGACCTTATTAAGTCATGGGGCAATGGATCAGGTAAGAAAGGGATGAGTTCCCATCGCTGCCCAGCTCCTGGAATGGCTGTTAGTCACCAAAAACAGCACAGTAAGGTGGAAAAGGAAGAGAAAAAGCTGCACAAACAAAAAAAAAGCCTTTTCCAGAGGCATATTGTTGTCACATGAGCATGTAGTGTCATTGAACAAATTCCCTCAGAGGAGGAGGACTTCTCCCTGTTTGGTCTTTAAAGCAAGAACATAAAACTTCCCAATTGCTAGGAGTTACCAGCAGCGAGTGGTTTTCAGAAGGCTGCAAACCTCACAGTAGATACAGACAGCAGTTGTGGATGGCAGCTACATTTGCAAAGAAAACTAGATATTTTCTGAAGGGTATCCAAAGATGGAAGCGTTATCTGAGCAGACAAAAAAGAAGGTGCTGGCGAGCCAGGGATTAAAGAGCTCTTCACAACAGCCAGTGCAGTTTGGCAAGGGCTGATCTAAGAATCTAACTCATTTTCATGAGAGAATCTTGTGAATAAGAGTTTTGATTAAATGTTTGGGTTCTCATGTCCAGTCAATGAGGGAATTACATGTTCTTAGGTCAAAAGTGCTTTATATCATGAAGGAAAGTTCACGGCTCTTGCTAAGATGACCTGCAACATGTAAACATAGTTTAAATGCAATACACTGGGGCAACAGCCAGCAAGAAGGCTCAACAGATAGATGATATGATGAGGGAGGAAGCAAAAGCCAAAAGCCTCAAAAAAACCCACTGCTGGCTTGGGATCCAGAAGGGTGCAAGCAGTGAAGAGCAGCACTCTACACTCCTAGGGGTGGTTGTGGTGTCAAGTGACCTGGTGCACTGTGACTGCTCCTCTCTGGCCACGCAGCATGGAAAAGCCTGTTGTGACCTTACTGGTGTTTCTTGTCTTCCCTGCAGGATCTGAGCAGTGCAGCTGGTGAGGAAATCTCTCCTCCTCTGTTTTCACTGACCTCAGCAGAAGCCCATCGATGAATCCAGAGAACTGGGTTAAATTTCCAAAATTGTGCGCATGTCATGGTATACAAGCCCTTTGCCATAATGCTTTTGCAGTTCTGGAAGGGTGAAAATGTTGCCTTTCAAAGCTAGAGCATCCTTTGCTACAAAAAGCTGTAGAAACAACAGCAGGTACACAATTTCAAAGCACAGTTCTGTACATCTCATCTCTTATTAGTGTTGCCTGCTTCACATATTCAGTGTTGGCTCATTTGGTAGAGAAGATGGAACAATTTACTTTGTAGGCTAAATAAACAAGAAAGCCCAGCTTTTTTGTCTCAGGCACAAGTTGCTGCACCTAAAGCAATGCTCTCTAATAGTTTACCTCCCAAACGTTGGAAGGGATTTCTCACATTATAAAACCAAAAAAGGTGTCATGGAAGGATAGAGAAGTTTGACTATGTCAATGTAGCTAAAATCAGTTCAAATGTTTTCCTACTTGTTTAAAAATAAAATCAAATGCAACACAGTGAAGAAAACAATCAGATCTTTCCAGCACTGGGAAATTAACAATGACAGAAACAGATATTATGGTCTGACGTCAGTACCAGGGACCTATCAGGAGTGATGTCAGAATAGCCTGACAGTATTTAGTAGAAAATGAAGAAATATTACACATAAGGAGATACTCCAGGCTTATTGCCACGATGATAAATTACATGTACATAGTGCATTACTTTATTAAAAAATCACTATTATAATTTAAGGTCTTATCACTAACATAAATGTTTAAATATATCATTTTTATATTGACAATGCTGGGAATACTCATGTACTAGAACAATTTGTTTCCTTAAAAAAGCCCCTTTGAATTAATGATTTTTCCGGTGGTTTTTTTTTGAAAGAGCAATAATTTTCAATCCTAAATTTTGTAACTCTGTAGTCATGCTAAAAAACCTGGTATTTTAATGACCTGCTCTAAGGCTATTTAAATAATGGCATGCTTTTCTGATTATTAAATGATTTTTTCATTGTACAGCAGAATCACAGTTCAATATGGATTTTTCATTTCGTGCACTCTTGCCACCCCTGAGAAAGAAATGTCACAAATTGTCCACATATTGCACTTCAGGAGCTACTGGGAATGTCTGACACTTACAAAACCAGATATGGGCAGAACCAAATCTCTGTTTACGTCACAGGTGGTGAATTTTTCAGGAGAGCGCATGAATGATCTTGCCCATGCTGGGTAAGGCTACAGGACAGCATCAGGTACCTGCAATGACAGTGGCTGGGGGTTTTTTGCAGCTGAAGAAAAGTTGCATAGAAAGAGGTGGAAAAAGTCAGTTATTTATTTACCAGAAATTAATTTAGCAAAGCTGCGCACAGCCTGGGATCTGTTTGGTGAAGCAGGTAAAGACTCACCCTCCACTTTGTCTGAGGTATGACAGGTCTGGAGTGACACAGAGTTTGCTGACACTGACAGCAAAGCAGGGTCACCATTTCTGTGAAGCTTCTGTTACTCTGATTAATTCTAGAAAAAGGCTTCACTGTAGAAGCAGCAAAACTAGTTCCAGCCAAAGCAAAACCACCGTTTAAGAGGGTTCATCTACTACTGGCCAGCTGGGTTCATCAAAAGGTAAAAAACTATGCATCCTGTGTGCAGGTCCCAAATCCCATGACTCACTGCTTCACAGAGCAGGAGGCAAAGCAATTAGCATTGATGACTGAATGTAAAGCGCGAGGAAAAAAAAAAGGTTCAGTTGGGAAAGAAGCAGCAAAGGAAATTTCATTTACAGATAATTTCAACATCATCATCTCAGAGAGCTGCCAGGTCAGGTATGGCAGTGTACGTGGCCTGCCCGAGCAGAGAGCGCTTCCCATCACCCAGCCCAGGTGAGCAGAAGACTTGCAAGCACACTGGAATGCTTTTCCTCCTTTCACCTTTAACAATCGTTTCTCATTATAATGGCATCAGACTCATTAGTAACCTTGGCTGTCTTTTTCCCTCTCCATGGCTGACTCCTGTTCCTGCCAAGCTTTTTATACAAAAAGGAGGCATAGTTGAAGCAAAAATGAGCCAAGTTTGAATCTAAATAAGCACTTGCTGTGAAAGAGTTGACCTCCCATTTGTGTAGGCTGTGCTGAGCATCAAGCTCAGCCCTCACCTGTGGTCTTCTCCAGGAATTGTTCCCTGGCTCACAAGAGGGACCACTTCATTCTCTGCGTTCTCTCTCCATAATCATATAACCCTTCTGCTTTGCTGGAATGTGTATTTGTCCAATGTTTCTCCCTTGTTTCATGTGATGAAGACAGGAATAAAACTGCTCCATTACCATTCCACTTTCTACAGCCCTAAGGGGGGGGTGAAACAAGTCTAGTTCACGGGCTAACCTTGCTCCTTGCATCTCCGACTCGTGTTTTGCTACAGAGCACTCACTGGCCATGGGCAGAGTGACCTGTTTCTCTGGTATTGACTTGTGCCTTCAACTATACAAGGCCAGAGGAGCAGCCTCTGATTTCTAATCTCTGCTGTGTAGCAATGTGAGTAACACACGGACAGAACTGAGCTCTTGTAGGAAGATGGTGTATTTATAAAACATGGGGGAGAATCAGTATATCCCCTGGACATAGCCCAAGAGTTATTTTGAAGGCACAGAGCCATTTTAAGGCATATAGTTCAAAGGTACAATTCAGATTTTTAACACAAGGCATCGGTATCTAAACAGTAATCAACTTCAGACATTTATAAGCAATGAGAAGAGGTGAGATGTTCATACCGGGCAAACATTCAAGACAATGACAAAACAAGTCACATTGCAATTTCCACATGATACGTTTATCTCTGAATAAAAGCCAGGCCCTCTTTGTTCCCTCCATTTACCCACAAAACAATCCTCAGATCCACAATTCACAGTCCTGAAGATGGACATGGCATTTGTGGGCAGTGACCTTGCTGTGCACCCTCTGCTTGGGGGTCCAGGGTCCCCAGCCACATCCCACCCTAGGGAAGGTCTCTTCTGCAGCATGACCCATGTCCCCAGCCAGAGAGCTACTAGAGCAGATTCCTCCTCCCTGCTTGCCTGATGCACAGGAAATCCCATCTAACTGGTTTCCTCCTGCCATGGAGGCAGGATACAGCCAGGATGCATATGAAGGCCAGAAACTCATGGCAAACTTCATCACAAACTCAGGCACAGCTTCCTAAAAAGATCCTGGTGACAGAAATGAGATTGACTGTCAAGGGGAGTCAGCTTTCCTGGCTGTGGTAAAGCCAGGTGCCCTCTTGCTCCCTGGGAGCTGTGACCCAGAGCTAAGCCGTCCTCGCAGCAGCAGGGCATGTCCTGCAACTAGTGATGGGGTGAACCACCTGCCCATACAGGACTGCCCTGACCTGGCTGGCCTCATTCTTTCACTGCACAGCTGTGGGACTTTCTGCTCCTGCTGTGCTCCCTGCTCTCTCCCTCTTCATGACTCTGTTTGGGGAGAAAAACTTCAGGTTGTGGCAGCAGCCTCAGAGCAAATCCCAGCATGGCACCTGCAAGATTTGCAGCTGGCCAGTGAGCTGGGGAGCGTAGAGCCTCTCCTCCCAAAGCAACCCACAGTGGTCTTTAAGCACGTGGGCTGGATAACAACTTTTGTCCCCACGGGCTCTCTACTTGAAGGATGCCAATTAGTGCCAATTAGTATTAATCATGTTTACTACCTCAGTGCTTAAATACCAACTAAGAATCTCCACTGTGCTAGCAAGGCAAGAACATTTGTGACGGCAATTTTGACAGTAGAGATACTGGCCATCAGGAAACTGGACTGAAACCCACTAACCCCTTATATCTCCATCAAGAGGTGCTCATGAGGTAAAAAGTTCTGCTTGCCACTGGCATGGGTTTCAAGGTGTGAAGGAAGGAGCAGAGGTAAAGCATGGGGGGTGAAATCCTCAACTTCTGCTGGCAGTGATGGAGTGAGGGCTGCACCCTGTTTCCCAGTCCACTCTTTGCTCACTGTCCTCTCTGGTGAGGAAGAGAGATTCCCTGAATCATTTAAGCCAAGTGAGTTATCTCCTGGACAAACATAATTCATGTCAGTGTCTGCAGATGAATTCCAGATGCTAACTTTAGGTGCTGCAGACCGTGTCTAAGTCAGATGTGAAAGCACATGGCACAAGTAACCCTACCTCCCTGTTCATGACATAAAGGTCACCGCAAAGCCTGTCAGATTTCCATCTGCAAGATGGGCACCGTGCCGTCCTCTGCTCGATGGGGCCAAACATCTGGGTCCTGCTGACACCTCACCGCATCCCAGTGCTTGCCCTCCCCACCAGCCTCTCCTCATTCCACAGGGATTGCGTGACAGAGCCAGCCTGGACAGGTTACAGAAACGCAGTCCTGGAGCCTGGAGAGCAGCTCACCTGCACACTTGCAAGGCTGTGCCTGTGTTTCACTGAAGCACAGGCTCCAGCATGCACAGAGTATGACCGACACTGCACATTCCAGACAGAAACAGAGCTTATTGCAACACTGCATCACAAGGCTCTGGCCCCCTAAACTCCTCTAATACATTTAAAAAAAAATCATAGTATTGACTGTTGCCAGCCTCTTGCCTCTCACCCCAACTGCAGGGTTTCATTTTTTAGTCTCCACATGAAGTAGTTTCCCTCAATGAAATGACTGCTCTGGCTTGAGCAGAAGGATAAGGCTGTCTCTTCTGAGGTATGCAATGTTTCCACTCTGACAAAGGCTCTGTGGACTCTGACACAGCCATCTCTCATCTGCTTCTCACCATCTACGCACACTGCACAGCAAAACCTGAAATCTGGCTGATTTTTTCTGACTCCATCAGTCACAAAACCCAGACTGAGGCAAGCAGATGATTTGACAAGATTTTTATCTCACGTGCCAAGACTTGCATGTTCAGCTTTCTACTGCAATAGTAGAGCTTGGTGAACTTGTCAAGCACCACAGAATTAATAATAAATTAATGCCTATTCTGAATTGGCATCCATTCCATCGGCGTAAAAAGTAAAACATTCTAGAATCATGTCAGTATTGCTTATATCCTACATCCCTCTGTCACTCACTTTTCAACAGCTCCCCACAGAGCTGGGTACCATGAACAGCATCCTCTGTTGCGCTCTCCTCTGAAGCTTGAGACCAGTGGCAACATTTTTAGCATCATGTGGAGACACCAGAGCTTCAGTACAGAGCACTGACTGTGCTGGGATCTCACTGTTTCTACAGTCTCGTAAAATGGTTATGGGGTAAAAAATCTCATCTTACATTAACAGCAGTTTTAGGGGCTGAGAATTCCCTGCAGCATCAGGCCAGCTGTGGACAGGGGCTCTTTCCATAGTTCTTGGATCTATGCTGGCGTGGGTCTGCCCATCCTTTTATTTATTCAAGCATCTTCTGTCCTCACTGTTCCCTGCACTCAGTGCAAGTGCCAAGGCCTGAGGCCACCTCCTCCATAATGGACCAATGCTCTCAGGGCTGTTCCAGAGATGAAGCACCAACAACTTTGCCAGTTCTTCAATCAAGAAGCCTGCTCTTTCATAAAAGTCAAACTATGACAAGACATAACAGCAAGGCCATAACTTATTAAATTATCGTTTAGACGCTGCATAAATGTACAGGATTTAGAGAGCAGAATACTCTGTCTTCTCTTTTTCTGACAAAAATCACAATATTCAACTAATATATTGCCACTTCTTCCCTGCTAGGGTTTCCCTGATATCGTTAAGACAAACACACGTCTGTCAGATAAGGCTGCAAAATTCCTCCTGAGATGCTCTTCTGGCTTCTCTGTATAACCCCTCCACTACTCTCAGGCAGTGGATCAATAATTCAGGTGGAGCTGTACCAACGACTCTTACCACCTTGCCGAGTTGCAAGCAAACAGGGCTCTCATAAGGAAAGCGTACTCAGGACTCCACCCGTGGACCATAATTTGCTGAATATGAGTATGTTTTTTCATAAGGACTGAAGTGAAAAGCGCAGAGAAACATCTAAGCACTTGCAGCCTAAAGTGCCTATCAGCTCCTCCACACCCAGATTTCCTTGTGTCAACCAATGGGCATGTGGACACAACACTGTTCAGAGAACTTATTTTGGTCCCCTGTCCAAAAACATGGATAGCGGAGAGATGGGGAAAGAGGAGAAATGGGGAGGGTTGTTTTTTTCCTATATTTTTTCCCTTCAAGTACTGAAAGAGAAACTATTACTGTAAATAAACTATTCTGGGCTTAACTAGGATTTCTGTTTGGTTGGTTTGCACTATGCAAGACTCAACGGGAAATATGGCACCTCTCCCACTGTACCATCCGCCAGACTCCATGGCAGGAAACACGTGTCCTTCACTTGCCAACATCTCCCTCGCACACCTTCCCAGCAAGAGACAGATCCCACATCTTGGATGCAACAGCTCACAAGAGAAGCCCCTGCCACCCTAGTTTGACTGTCCCTTCCTCCGCTGTGCCATCCCATCAGAAGATTCTGGAGGCAGAGGAAGAATTTGTGTGCTCGGCTGTGTGCCTCAGTAAAGTGCACGTTGAGACGAGATGGTGGACGGTGCTGCCAGGCAGCTTGGGGGGTTGAAGGCTAAAGTGTCTTCTGCTGGCGCCGGTTCCACATACCCCGCTTCGAGTGAAACCAGTGGAAAAAGTTTCTCAGGGAGAGACGCTCCACTTCCAGCCCAGCTTGCAAGATCCTGGCAGAAAGGAGAAGGGTAGATTTAGGGAAAACTTGATCACAAAGATATTGAAGAGCTCAGTCCCAGGAGATCTCTTTTAAATTTTACAGCTGTCAAGAGACTGCAATCAATTTGAAGAGTCCAGAATAGCTCAGGGGTATCTCATAACCATAATCAGGCATCTAATGACACTTGATAAGTATTTACACAACCTTGAGAGCGGAGGTGGTCAGGAGGGAGCTGCACATGCCAGACTAGGAGAAAAGAGAGCCAGCAATGTGAGACTGCTCAGGATGCTACTCTTTTCTGCAGTCACCTAACAGAAAATATAGGCCCCAAGACCTAGAACTACAAATGCACAGGCATAGGATTTGTACAGCAGAGATCACTCACCATAAACTCAGAAAGTGTAACTGTAACTAATGATCTTTAAACGCCTTTCTGAGAGTTGCTCTTCTGGGCAACTGCTATACATAGTACAGGAAGTCTGAAGTACTCAAAGTGGACACACTGTGCACTGCACTGCTTGAAGAGGACAAAGTCTTCACCATCGCCAGCGTCTGATATGCCTGTGGCCAACCAGCAGTTTGGCTGGAAGGCACCAGGAAACAGCTCCTCTCTTTTCTCAGTGGCTGAAGTAGTGAATTTTAGATTCGTTCATCTGAGGTCAGGATATGCTCAAAGACTCTCCCTCAGTGACCAAGCTTACAATGGCATTAGTCACCTCAGTCTCCTCAGATACTGACTGCCTTGGTCATTGGTCTTCCAGGATCTAATGGGTCCCCCTCCTGAGAGTATGAATGATGACAATGGATACCTACCTGTCCAGGAGTTCCCAGTCCTCTCCTCCCCAGCGGTCCCGAAACTCTTTTGTGTTCATGCCTCCAATCTTGTCCAGGTCAGACTTGTATATCCCCAGGAGACCAAACCCATTCACCTCCCAGTAGCCTAAGGACAGCACAAAAGAGGCACAGGTATGTCATCGCTTTACATCACTCATGACTCCAGCAGAGATGCTGGAGTGAGCCTCAAGCTACTTTCAGCACAACGTTGACACCAAAGAGTCAACTAAGCACTAAGGCAGAGCCACTCTCCTTTTTCCATTCCATGATGTATGAGGTGAAGAGGCTCCACTTCCTCTTACCATCAGGCCACTGTGGGGACATGCCGCAGTGTAGCCTCATGACCATGGGTGCAAAGGCCATCTTGCCTTCCACACAGTGCTTCCGGATTGAATCAATCACTCCAGCTGGGAAGTGGATGTGGAGGTCACAGAGGAAAATGATGCTGTGCGGGTCCTGAAACCAAACACATCAGTTGGGAAAAAAAATAGGTTGACTTTAAATAAGTCTCTCTTGAGAGGCATGAAGACAGAGGCATGGGAGCAAATTAAAGGACTGTTCACTGTTAGATCAGAAATTGAGAACCTAGGGCCTGGCAAAACGACTGGCTGTTGAACAACAGGCATGAAATACTACGACAATGACCCAGCAGAGTCAGCATCGTAAAGCTGTTACTGCTGATAGTTCCAGCAGGTGTGGCAAGAACCGAATGGACCACAGTCTCCTTGGAGTATGGACTGAAACTCTTGCTCTAGAGGGACAGAAACACAACTACATTTGATCTGGTCTGCAACGCTATTTCCTTCCGTAAAAAACAGGATGTTCAGTATAAAAGGCAAGGGGTAGCACCAGATGCATATTATTCACCTTCCTGTCCACCTGAAGTCCCCCAAGCTTACCGTCACCAGGTCTATCCCTGCTTGCAGTCCAGCAGAACGCTCAAAATTCCCCGTCAGCTTCAAGTACCGATAGCTGGGGGTCAGATGGGAAAAAGAAGTTCAGTGTGTGTGCATTGGTGAACATAGAAAGCACCACAAGCAGCAGATTTGATGTTGCAGAGCTTCCCCTTGCCCCTGTGCACCGTCCCAAGAAGGAAAGCCTTTGTTCTGCAAGTACACAAGCTCAGTGCTGCTCCAGGTCCCAGCGTGACCTGGGGAGTCTTCTCACTTACTCACCAAGGACAGAGAAAAAGTCTTTTCAGCTTTACTCCAGCTCTGTCCTAGGACTAGACTTATTACTGGGAAACCCCGGCATTTAAAGGAAAGGACCAACCAAGGCAGGTTCAGGTCAGAGCAGAGTAAGACAGACGGCTATCCCAGCAAGCAGAGGTCTCCTCCTCAGAGATCTTTAAGCTCTCTGTCCTATTTCTCACAGCTTTCTTGTCTTCTCTGTCCTCCCTCTGCCTGTGAGACTTGCTTTCTGTCCTCTCTTGCAAACTTGCACAAAAGCCATGAGAAAAGGGGTGCAACTGGATGGAAAAGTGCAACAGGTATTGCCTTACAGTTTTATAACAGAATTGTATGCTCTACACATGTATGTACACTCTAACAACAATATATGCATGTATATGTGCAAGGTTTGGATGAATGTCACTTCGCGTTTCCAGCTGCAGGAGACTGCAGCTGTTCAATACACAGAGACTGGTGGATTTGCTCTGTTTGCAGGTGTATGCGCACGAGGAGCTTTTTGTGAGCAAGTCATATTCTCACCTGTGCAAGGCAGATCTTTTCAGAGCCTTCTCTACATCCATGTCATCACTGCTGTAGTCCGTGACGATGATGTTGAAGTACGGATCCTTAGTGACCTGGAATAGCTCTTCCATGTCAGAGATAAACTGCAGCACCCAGCGTGCCTGGTTTTTCACTGGTTATATTGCAAGAGGGAGAGAATCAAAGCAAAACTGATTTCAAACATGGTTTGGCCTCTCAACAAACAAGGCTTCTTGCCTCCCCTCAAACTCTGCTAGCCTTGCAGGGATGCTGAAACAGGCCCAGGCTGAAAACTTGGACCAAAAAAACTCAGGAATTGGTGTGGGTTGTTTCCCAGTGTGTGACAGGGCTTTTATTTGAGCTTATAACCCACGGGAGTTTGAGCTCTATCAAATATCTGAGGGAGTTTAACTTTGTAAGAACAGAAATTGGTAGTGACCCTAATGAGATGGTTGAGGCTGGCCCAGACCCACTATTCAGGGCTGCCCTCTTGGCAAGCGTTCACTGTGATGCCCCCTGATGTCCCAGGGAAGCAGGTCCCCCTTACCTGGCACCACGAAGTGAACTACGGCACGGTGGTTCCAGGAGAAGCCCTGGGGCCAGCACAGCTCTGGTTCATTTGCCACAGCCATCAGGTGCCGCCGGCGACCCCATGACAGGTTCCTCATCTTCCTCTCCTCCTCCTCATCACCGCCAACGCCCTGCCAGCCTTGTGCAAATATGTACTCGGAGAAACGGACAAGCCGTTCTCCCTGTTCCAGAAGCTCCAGCTCCAACAGGTAGCGGCTGCCCCGCATGCGGTCCTGGCGTTTCTCCACGTTCACAATACGCTGCAGCTGGAACCTCCTGCATGAGATACAGCTGGCTTGGACATGGACCCTGTACACCAGCCTCTCTCCCACTTCCAGCTGGCTCAGCCCATTCAGCCCTGCCAAGCTCTTTCCTGCTGGCTAGCACAAATCTTTTTATCCCCAGCTTCCCCTGGCTTTGCTGCATCGCTTCTCAAGTCCCATGGGAAGGTTTAGCACCTGTTTCCTAAATCCACAAGTATGTGGGATTAGATCTGGGACAGCAGCCAAGAGAAAATAGTTGGCAAGGGAAATGAAATAAAGGTGACACAGAAAATAACAAATGTGTCTGTATGATCACAGGGCTGGTAATAGTGAGTGTATTCAACACCTCCTACAATGAACTTGGCACAAGGAGTATGTTTGGGCTAGTGAAATTGGTTGATGACAGCTTATCAGCCAATAGCATGGAGTAGGACTGAGCAATTGTACAGTAAAAACTGGGGTGAGCAGTAGGTTCAGAATGGTCAAAACAGGATGAAATGCCAGGTCATGCTCTTTTGGATCAAAACAAGAGTTTTTTCCTGCAGAATGGGTGCTCATTAATTAAAACTGCTGAGAAAAGCTTGATCAGTTACAACCATGACTGTGACTGATGTGGCCTTGAGAAAACAATCTCAATCTAAAGGTGAAGGATCAGAGCTAGTTCCAGCAGAGACTGGGAATTAATAACATCCATTCTATAAAACATCCATTCTATAAAACTTCCAGAATACTGGTCACTTATGCACAGGAAAATTAACCCAAACTGAAACCAGCACAGAGAAGGACAGGTAGGAACACCATGGAAATAGAGGGCAACTCAGCAGAAGGGTCAGGACTGGACTGGTCAGCTTACAGAGGATCAGAGGAGGTACATCTGTTTGCCAGAATAGCAATCAAAATTGTAACTCTTGGGAAGAAAATGAACCATATCAGGACTATGTAAAAACAGAATACCAGCCAAAACTGATCTCCAGTGGGATGTCAGAGCAGCGAGGAGGTGAAACACCCTCCCAAACCAGTACTAGGATCTAGGTAACTTTAAGGTGGAGGTGCCCACATTTGATTACAGTGTAGGGTACTTGGCTGTCTCTGAGATCAGTGTACAGAACCCCATTAACTGATAGGTCCCTGCTGGTCCTATGTCCTAAGTGATTTACAAGCTGAGATGTGGTAGACATCAAACCACAAGTACAACGCGCTCCAGTACTACTGGGTTTCTTAATCTTCAGCTGCTAAAATACTCTTATGCGCTCTCAATACCTACCCTGTGCAAAGAGGAAGCCAGCAGGGGACAGTGATGCCAGCTGTATGGAAAACTCAAGTCTTTCATGTTTACTGCCATCAACTGTTGAAGGACTATACTCCCCAGATGTGGTTTGGTGTCCATTTCTCAGTCAAAAGAGGTATTTATAGCCCAAGTTTTCACACAGATTCCTTACCTGAAGTTTTATTTCCTACATCTAATTTTATCCTCTAATTCCCACTAGGTCCTCACATGACAGGTGTTCCCTGTGCAGTGCGGCATACCTTAGCTCCAAAGATGCTCCCCCTTGTTTTTTACACTATGCCTTACCCTTTGCTCCTCTGGTTGAGCTTCTTGAGGAAGACACGTGTGACTTCCAGAGCCTCCCTTTCTCTTAGCAGCAAGTTTCCTGACGTGTTGCATTTCAGATCGATCCAGTCTGTACGCAGAATATGGAAGTCCAGGTTGCTCGTGCTGAAGGTCTGCTCCCAGTTCACCACTTGGTCAAACACTGGTATATAATCAAAATCCTCCTCATCTCCTTCCTCCGGCTCCCCATCCACCTCTTCTTCTTCCTCTTCTGCTGCCACAGGCCCAGACTTGCCCTTCACGGGAGATGCCACCTGTGCCTCTCCTTCACCCGTGTCCCCACCGTTGGCCACCTTCTGCTCAGCAATGTAGGACTCCACTTGGTTCAGCCACTCTGACAGCACAGGCCGCTGGCTGGGACTGGCAGCGCTCACAGAGTGTCTGTTGGCTTTGCCAGAGACAAGGTCTCCTCTCCCGGCTGGCGCAGTGCCTGCTGGCTGCAGCCCATCCTTAGCAGCACTGAGGTCTCCTTGAGATTCCACCCCTTTGGGAATCATGACCCCTGAGTCCCTGGGGCCACCAGGAGGCTGCTGCTTTTGCGACACGGTCCTAGAAGGAGGGTTCGCCTTTTTGACAGGTGCTGTTCCCTGGACGGCCCTGGTGTGTTGCAGAGGGCTCCTGGAGTTGTCTTTAATGCCAGCTTTCAAATGGGGTCTCTTCATTACGGGATTCCCTTTTAGGCCAGCCTGACTGAGGCTTTGGTTGGCAGTGGCCAGCATGGCTGATTTGACACCAGACTTCTTTATCTTCCTCCTCTGTAGCCCCTCTCCTATGTCACCACCTATCACTGAGAGAAGCCGACGACGCTCCAGGAGAGAATAGTCCTCGTGAACATTATTGCTGCCCACCACCCTGTTGACAGCATTGACCGCTGGCTCAGCTCTCCCTGTGCCAGGGTTCTCGAGGGGGCTGGTACTCTCCAAGTCCTGCTCTGTGTACTGCACATCTTCCAGGTTACCCTCCTGGGACCCTGCAGGAGTAATTACAGTTAAACCTCTGACATCTTCCCGCTGCCTTCCCCATCCTAACCCGGGCACCAATCCTAGCGGGGGCAGCTACTTCTTGCCTCACCTCAACATTGTCTCTCCAGCTCAGAGAAGCAGGGATGCTTTCACCCACAGGAGTCAGCTCTTGCTAGTACCAACTTCCTCAGCATCTACTAGCCAGCCTTGCCAAAGCCTGTGGAGGGCTCTGGTTTTGCCTTTAGCTGGCTGTCTGGTGACAGCTTTGCAAGGCAGGTATAAGCAGAGGCTGCCACACTGCACATCTTTGGCTTTGTCACTTCAGCCCACTTTTTTGCTGGAACTGCACCTCAGCCAAGTTGCAGACCTGAGAGCTTGTAATAACGTTGTTGCCTGCAGCCCACTGTTCGGTGACCACCCAACTGCCCTTAAGTGAAAGTGGCAACAAAAATCTCCTCCCAGACACAGTTGTGCGGCAGGGAAGGGCTGTGACTTTCTTGGTACAGAAAATCAACGTTTTCTTTCAGCTAGTACTAGAAGATCACACACAGAAGTGAAAGAAAAAAGGATCCTCCAGGCTCTGATTGTAGCATCCCTACCTGGCTGCTCTGTCTTTTCTCCAGAGTCCAGCCTCTTCTCCGGCCGATCCATTTTCATGTACTTGTAGAATCCAAATCTGCATAGGAAAACGCAACACACAAGTTTGATGAATGTTACTTTGCCCTCTCCAAATAAATTACAGCCACTGTTTTAGAGGTGATGGTCTAGTACTCTGACAACATCTACCCAGCATCTCTAGATCATCCTTTCCCAGCAAGTCACAGGCTACCATCATCGCAATCTTTCAGATTTTTGCAGAGTCAGATTTTATTCTCCACTGTCAAAGGTGTCAGCTTTCCTTGCTTATCAACCCAGCCTCTAAGACATTTTCTCATATGTGCAGGAGGAAACCCCAACATAAGTACACTGAAACACTCCTTTATTCTCCCTTAAACTGCTCCTTAAAGCTTACTTATGACGTAGTGCTCACAAACACAAGTCATCAACACTGCAAAAGCAGTTCAGGCAAGTAATTGCAATGACGTCCCTCTCTCTTCTCTCATACCACCACCTTTGTGCTGCCTCATGACATGACTATGCTTCAACCTTTTTAGAGAGATTTTGAGGGCTGTTTTCCTTCATGTGTGCTTGGTGCTAAGTAAAATGGGCCCCCAGTTCCCAAATCCTGTCACAATACCAATTCATTGTCTAAGCAATACACCTGGGTAGCACCTTCCAGCTCATGACAATGACCTTCTCTATCCTTTGCTATGAACTCCAGTCCCAGGAGCACCCTCCCAAACCTATGATATGATCTGTCATTCCAGCCTTCATGATAGTCCCACAGCGAGGAAAAAGAGCACAGGGAGGCCACTGTCAGTCATCTCACTGGAAAAGTGAGCCTTTATCCTGCCAAAAAATTCTCCTGAATGGAAGGGAGTGCTTATACAAGGTGTCCACCTGTGGTAAGGATGAACATGTGAGTGGCAGTTCCCTTGCAGGGCCACTGCTGGGATGTGGACCTCAGTGAAGTTGAATGACATGCATTTATTGCCCCAGAGAGATGCCTGGCGGTGAGCATGGTTTGGCTTGACAGCCATCAGGAGGCTGCAGCTGCTGGCAGGCAAAGTTTGCTGGAAATGCATTCCCTGATGTAGTGGAACAAACAAGCTCTGACCCACCTTCCGGGTTAGTAGAGCAAGAAAAGCAGCAGCAGTTTCCCCTTGAGACCTATACATATTTGCACTTAAAGGGAACATAGATTATTGAAAGAAACTATAAAAGCTTAACTGTTTTGCAAGGCTTAGGGGATCTTTAAGAATTAAGAGAATCCTACTGAAATTAGTATGGAATTCCAACCCAATTCTGGCCTTCAAACGATCTCCTCCCTCCCTGGTAGTAAACAGCAGCATCCTACCTTTCCAAGTAATAAGGATTTTCCTGATAGAAGCATTTGTTGTCTTTCTCCATGTGGCTCAGGCGGCTGTAATCATTTGGGTAAACAAAGGATAAATGAACCTGGGAAGAAGGGAGGAAAATAAAGTAAACCCCTCATAAATGCCAGATATCAGTCACAAGGTGGCACAGACACAGTTGCAGGGTGACCAGGTCTTATGAGAGGGAGCAGGGGTTGCCCACTATTTGTCTCTCCAAGGCACCTGGTAGCAGGTTATGAGAATGGAAAACAGAAGGAAGTGTGCTAGGATGTGTGCATAGCTGTGTCTTTTTATCTCTCAGCATCTATCTTTCCATCTCTGTAACTGTGTATTTAGGTTCTCTAACAGAGCAAGAACTAGCTGGGACAGAGGTGGGCAAGCCCTCCGGAAAAGACACATGGGATCACAGGAGCCCAGAAAGCATATGGGGAGACCTCCACACAAGGCTGAGGGAGCCAGGGCTGCCCAGAATGCAAATCCCCTCAGGACTGTAGGCTTGCAAGAGCATCCAGGGAGGGCAGACTGTGCCAGTGACCTGTCCCCAGCAGACCTCGGTGTCTGCCCTACTATGCAGGGTATTAAACCCTGTTATGCTGCATGCTCCACAAATGTGATCTCCTCCTCAAGACCAGTTTTAAGCTTGTCAGGGGCTTTAGTAACCCACACAGACTACAGCTCATTCCATGGAGAATAAAATCCTGTGCCATTGTGCAGCTTCATGTGAAGGCAAGCTCAGCAGTCTGGTTTGAGGTCCAAGTAGCTCTGTAAGCACACACACCCCCTTGCCACCTGTGAGCAGTGTGTAGCACCCATCTCCTTTCTCTTGGTGTTGCCCTCTAGCATGCACGGGGATGCTCAGACCTGAACAGCAGATGGTCAAAGCTACCCAGGAGCTTCAGATTGCTGGAGAGGCCCCCATGGTTAATGGGGTCCCCCTCCTTCCTCCTTGCCTTCCCCTGGGCAAGTACCTGCTCAAGGATAAAAACTTACGAACTGGAGTCCCTGATAGCGCTGCAGAGGAAATCCATTCACCAGGTAGCTGGGCTTGTACGGGCAGTCTGGCAAGGCTCGGCGCACACGAGACTTGCTGAGCAGAGGCACTGAGAAGAAGAAACATGTAGGCAAACGTTGCTGGAGGAGCCCGAATGCACCAGCTTAGTCACTTCCATGTCTGGTTTCTATTTTATCATGTGAAATACTTCACATACATAACACAAACTATCCTGCACAGCTCTATGGCACTTACAACAAAACATTATGCCTGGGAATGTCGTGTGAGCTGGATGCCAAGAAAGAGAAGCTGGGTTAGTCTGTTCTTTGTCTCCTACAGTGACTGATACTGTATGTGGTCTCTCTCTTCTGCACCGAGGAGAAAAAAGCGTGGCCTTTGATAACCATGGCCATTGGAAGACAATCTTTCTCAGGTGTGCTACTGTGCATGCTGTGACAGGCTGCAGCTACCTCCTCAACTGCTCTGCAAGTCTTACCTTTGTAAAGAGTGTCCCGAGGGTCAGGCTTCAACATGTCAGCTGGGTGTGCCTGGCTGCCTGCGCTGTCAGCAGGACGGCTCTTGTGACTGGCCAATGTCTGCGGGATATGCCCAACCTCATCCATCTTTAAAAGCGTCTCATCTAAACACCAGAGAGAGAAGGGAAAGAGGAGGAGGGGCTAATTTGTCCCTTGTCCCCAAGAGAGCCCTTCCCCAGTGTCAGCCCTTTCTAAATGGTTGCATTCATGGCACTAATGCTGTCCCTGGCATAACAACAGCTAAACGGTGCTGCTCAGAAGCTTCACTGCAAAGACACTGTAGAAAGGAAAGGTTTTGACTCAGAAAGCTGTGGGGTAAAAATGCAGATATCACTGAAAACAAACAAACAGTTACGAGTAACGGAGCAAAATTACCTCCTGCCCTGGACATACTAGCAATAATGTGCTGAGAAGGCCCATGCTGGCAGGAACTACTGGACAATTCTGAATTATTCGTATCACAATTCCTTTAAAAGGAGATAGAAAAGATGAAGGGGAAGAGAAACCTGAGGAGCAGAGCTTTCTCCTGTGCTAGAAAAGAATCAGGATCCTGGGGTGAGGCCTTTAGTAGCCAAGAAGGATAGTGCTCCAGCAAGGAAATGGAAAACCACAGTAAGCGAGGAGCAGCAGGAAGCTTAAACTGAAGACTGGGTATTTGTTGCATTTTTTCTTGAGTGTTGCTTCCAAAGGTCTCCATATCTCCAGGGATATTACTGAAGATGAACGCAACTGAGTCAATATCCAGCAGGGAAAGACAACACGCTGCCAAGAGCACTAGAGCTACTGTTAACAACTTTCGGTTACTCAACAATGTGGGAACCCAGAGGTATGGGAGGATGTGTGATCCAGTCAAAGGCTGATATGGAAGAGGGAAACACTGTATGGGCAGAAGGTGTCCGATAAAGATGAGACTGCAACACTGTGCCCAGCCATGAAGGGATATTCTGGACTGTGAGTATTTGCTATAACAAGGAATGAATAATAAGAAAAGAGCAGAAGGAAAAAGGAAGAGAACAGAAAACTGAACTGAAAGCCTAGTCCTGGCCAAATGGCAGGTTTCAGACAATACAACAGTAGGTTGAATTCCAAAACACAGCAGACAGATGTCTTGATTATATCAGGGAGTCTTCCACGGACAGAAGTGTTGGCATGGAAAAAGCCCCAGAGATATTGGAAGGCAACAGTGGTAGATACGGAAAGGGAGAATGCTGGCAGAAGAAAGCAATGCTGACAAAGCTACAGAAGAGTAAACAGCACTAAGGAGCCCTTTAACTCATAAAGGCATCATTTGACGTGCTAAGAAGGGTTTACAAAACAGGAGAGACAGGGATGATTTGATTGCTGCAGTCCAGCAGCAACTTGGGGAGACCTGAGGCGTAAAGCAGCATCCCCCAATATCATTAGTGTATCCCATTGCGTCCAGCATCCAGAGTGAAATCTCCTGTAAGTGCTCCAGTGGTGCCTTCCATTTCATTGTGTCTAGCTGCCAGCACACCCTAAACAGCTCCCATGTAATGGGCCCTACATTCCCTCTAGCTCTCTGCACAGCGTGTGGGCAACCTCCATTCTGTGCTACTCTCACATCTGGAAAAGTCCTCCTCATGCTTGCAGGCCCTCTTCTCTGTCCCTCCTCACTGCCTCTAGATTTCCTTGAAATAATGCTTCAATCCTACCTCCAGTTCTTGTATATTTAATAATGAGTCACACTCTAGTCCAGAGGTCTCTCTCCTGACCTGTCTCCAATTCTTTCTTGTAATGATCTGTATGCATGGTATTTGCCGAGCTTAGACTATGATTCACGGTGAAACACCCATGACAGGCTTTGGAAGAATGGGGAGGTGCTCAGGGAAACTTGCAGTGAAGATACTTACTAGCAAAAAGGGAGAGGTATTGCGAGTCAATGACTTTGAACCTTGCTTCTGGGTCATTCAATCTCCACTAGAACAGAAAAAACACATTAAAATTAAGTGCTTATGGAGTTAACCAAGTCTGAACAAAAGGATCAGATACAAGATGGTTTTGTCACCAGATGGTCTCACAGTTTCCTCTTCCTCCTTCCTATGACTGAGTCTAACTGGAAGTAAAAGACTGGGAACAAGCTGAGGTCTCCCAGGACACATCCAAAGCAGAAAAGGACAAAGAGCTGCAACGCAGATTGGAGAGGGCAGGACTTGCTCTCCAAGCAAGCAGAGGGAAGAGTCCTGACATGTGGCTAGGACTTTCCCACGAAGAATTAGGTAAAAGCCCTGGAAGGGATTAGATACATCTCGTGCAAAGAGGAGCTGGGGCCCAGGAGTGGAGGGAAATTGCTACAAGCGTCATTCCCAAGCTCTGTGTGGGCACATATGCAGCACGGCCACTTGCGCAGACTCACTGCTACTTCCACGTGGTCTGTTCCTCTGTCATCCTGCTTGTGCAGCACCTCAAAATAGTACCTGCCTGCAGCTGACAACCTGTGAAGAAAAATGTGTCAGTCACCAAGAGCATTAAGGAACATTTCTTAGTTTGTCAGCAGACAATGAGTGGAGAGCAACCACACCCATGAAACAACCCAATTCTCAGGGCAAGTAGGGTTATGATGCCAAGAAAATCCAGGTGCTGACAGTGAGACAGGTAGCTTCCCTGGTGCACTCAAAGGGCTCCAGATCCTTCTCAGTAAGTCTTGTCTGCTGGGTTTTGGCCTCTGAAAAATCTGGATGGTTCCAAGGCAGAAGGCTCGGGATAAAGTTCATACAGAGGAGTCTGGATTTGTCAATGGCTGCTTACTCTGGGGAATTAAAATTCAGTATTTCATTCATATTAAAGTATATCAGCAAAGCAACTAGCACAAGTGTGGATGTGTCATTTCAGCTTTGGCAACACCTCAGAGTATCCCTTTCTCTATGTTGCTAAATTCTTTTGAACAAGCCTGTGTTCCTTTTCCTTGTGATTTCCTGGTCACGTGCAGAAGTGACTGGGAGCAAGTGGTTCTGTTCACTCACCTCACCATCTTTGACTGCTGGCTGTGAAATTTCCCAAACTCCCCTGGTGCCGTCCACTCCTTCCCTGTCTGTGAAGAGACAGAAAATGCACTAGTTTAAGATTTGTTTCCTCCCTGGTTAGTGTGCTGGGGGTGATGAAGAGGGAAAATTGAGTTACTCCTCCCAGTAAGTTGTCTGTGAGATCCACAATCTGTGGACAGATTTAAGTTCCTTAAATATGAATGTGGGGCTCACAACAGCACTGCCGATATGTAACTGGCTTAAGGTATGTCTTGTCAGACCCATTTGGCATCTGTGGGGGTGTTGACTGTAGTTGGGCAGGAAAAGGAACTTGGGTAGTCCAAGGAAGTATGTAAGACAGGAAGGTCTCCATCCCCATGGAAACATTTAAGCCTTGATGGAAGAAGCCACACAGCACGCACTGTACCTTGCCTACACTGGCCAGCAGCTGGAGACCAGAGGTTTTCTCATCTGAACTCAGCCAGAACTCAGCATTGTCATCTGCAGCAATGGCAAACTGAAACTCCCCTGTTGAGAGATGGAGGGAGTAAGCAGGGCTTGTGCATAGAAATGATTCTGCTCCTCTAAAATGTTATCTTCACTTTTCTTCCTGGGAAGACCATACCTTTCCTTTTTGATATTATTACACCCAACCCTTTGAACCCCTCTGAATTCTCTGCTGTGTTTGAAAACAAAACTTTACAGATGCAGTTATTTCAGTATGCATTCTGCACTGGCATTACCTGACATCTCATTTGGAAAGTTAAGAAGGCCATGTGAAGTCTCCCTGCTTCCCCCTTTGTTTCCACAGCAAATTTTTGTGTGAGAAGTAGTGCACATGAAGACATGAAGAGAGACAGAGGGGCTTGAGTCTCACTGTTCTGGCCAGGGTTGAGAAGACCAGGAGATGTGGTTGAGTGCTAGCAGGCTGCTCCGGGCAGAAGCACGCAGCTGGGCGATACAGATGTCAGCTGCTGTCAGATAGTATTCACGTACCCAGGGAGCAGCAGGAACATAAATGATGTCATGTGGAGTCTTTTGCTGGCAAGGGAGGGAGGAAAAGCTCAGGGATTGCTCGTGTCCACGTACACACCATGGGGCTGTACATCCACAACAGCATTGTTTTTTTATCTAGAACTTCCCATCTGTTTTCCTCTGTGCTTTTTCTTTCCACCCTCCAGAGAAGGCAGATGTGTTTCACCCATGCCAAGACCACGGCTGGTCACAGACAGCTGTGCAGACAGGGGTGAAGGCACCAGTGGTTCAGTACCAGGAGGGGAGAGAGGGGCAGGGGAGAAGAGAAGTGAGTAGTGGCACAGCAGTTTTACAGCTCTCACCATCAGTGAAAGGATGCAGGTAGCCAAATATCCGAAGACCATAGTTGGTCCATTTTGGGGACACAGCCAGCTTCTTCAGTGTAGTTCGTGTCTGAAGTAGAAGAGGAAAAAAATAATAAAAATAATTAGATGTGACAGGAACAAAGGCAGACACAAAAACCCTGGGACAAGCAGGCAGAGGAAAGTATGAGGTTTGCTCTGGGTTGAGGAAGGGGCACAGTGTGTGATGGGGGTGGTGGGAAAGAGCGGGTCAGGCGACAGACAAACTGGAGGGAACAGCTGCATGGAGGATGCCAGATGGTGGGGACAGGACACAGCATTTGCTAGCCACTTGGAGGGAGAACATCAAATAGGGCAGGGCTCCTTCTCCCTTTGTCTGAGGCCTGGCAGGCCTGCATAGGTAAAATGGGATTCCCCTGTGCAGCAGCAGGAGCTTTGTTAAAGTTTCTTGCTCCCTCAACAGGAGGACAGAGGTGGTGATGGAGAGGGAGGTGAGGGACGCTCAGGATTCGAAGACAGAGGTGGTGATGGAGAGCAACAGGGACAGGACATGAAGGGAGCAGAGGTGATCCAGATGGGAAGCAGGGCTGGGAAGTGTAGGACAGAGAGTGTCAAAGATTTACTCACGTGGGGGAAGAGGGGAAAGTGAAGGTTTTTCCTGAGCTGCTCAGTGGAGCTGCCACACCAGTCCTCGAACACGTGTAGATTGGCCTGGCCCTGGAACTGCAGGACAGAAATAGGACACCATGAATTGCTGCATTTCTCCCCTGTTCTGCCAAACCTGGCCATGGTCCCCAGCACTGGAGCGCTCATGAGAGCAAAAGAAGATGCCATTGCTGTGATGGGCTGCTCTGCAGGAGACATCAACCCAGAGCCTTGTTTCCCGTCTGCTAGGGGTTTGGGTGTGGTACAGGTGACAGTCTGAACAGCACCAGGGAACTGTGATAAATGCCTGGCACACCTCAGTTAAGTGGGTGGGATTCACTCTACTTTGCCCCATCAAGAATGTGTTTAATCAGAGGGCTGTGCTCTGAGGTAACAGTGAGACACTGTAGGGTGGCGATAACCCTCCATGACCTAGCAAAGACAGTGTAAGGTCTTCTGTCATCCAAGAAAGTGCTTTGGACTTCCTCACCTTATCAGGACTACTTTCCTGACTTGAGAAAGAGGGTGCACACTAAGGAATGGAAAGAGCAGACCCCTTTCTCAAAGCCTATCTGCTAGGTAAAGCCCATGGAGGATGGTACAACAGGGAGACAGAGGCTCAGCAGGGCAGGTCAGTGAGCAGTACGGCTTCCATGTGCCCACAGAGAGACAGAAATCTGTGGGGAGCAGGCATCCCCTCTTGGACAGCATAGGAGGGTGTGCAGCATGCGTATGGGTGGCTGCGATGAGAGACTGTCAGTGCCCAAAGGAAACCTGGAGCAGAGCTTTGCTGGGAAAAGTTTATTGACCACTGTAGGATTTCAGCAATATATTCCTCAAGGGACAGTTGCTTGCCAGAGCCATTGAGAAAGGAGGAGCTGGCTGCCCCCAGCAAGGTTTAAGTTCTCTGCCTGCAACCAAGGGAGCTGGATGCTGAAACCCTCCTCACAGGACTGGCATCCAACAGCAGAGAATAAATATGTGGGAAACTGTAGAAGCTACCTTAGATGGGGAAATGCTGAAGAAAGGAATAGGGCTTGGGACTGGGGAGGTTTTGCTGTGGCTTTCTTGCCTATATAAGGGCAGTGTGAGCAGAGCTGGGGAAACAGCCTGAACAGCACCCAAATGTCTACAGATGGCAGCAAATTCTTACTTTTCACTGGGGAGCCTCCAGGAGGGCTAAAGCATCACGGTGGAGGAGGGCCCAACCCCTCCATGCACCCCTGGCAGAGAAATAACTTCATGGGGTTATCACTCCCAGGATAGTGGGTTAGGGTTTCATTTTCTAATAAACTGTGGCTTGAAGGAAGGACGCAGATCAGACTTGGCGTGGCACCAGCTTATGCAGTAATGCTCCTTGTAAGCTGTGGGCTTTAGCCATGCACATGAAAACCATCTGTGTGCCAAGCAAAACACATTCACAAACCACTGCTGTTCTTGAGTGGTGTCTTATCAGCCCCTTCTTACTGGTGTCTGCACTACCAGGGCTGGACTGATGTCTGCAAGTCCATGTTGTCCCCCACTATCTCCTTTTCTTCCCTCCTCTGCTGACAAGCCTCAGCCTGGATTCTGCCCATCAGGCAAGAAGAAAAGTAGTGAGACAAAGTGAATATAATTCCCCAGAGTGATGCTGCACAAAATCAGAGAGGAACTACAGAGGACTTGGGGCAATGGATGCAGCCAAGAGAAACCTAGAACTCTGCACAGACTTGGGATGCAAATAAATCACTGCAAGTGTGACAAACACTGAACTGAGATGTAATTGCTGGGCTGTCCCATGCCCCTTGGCCAAATGCACGTTTGCACCCAGGGGTCTTAAGACTACTTTTCTCAGCCAAATCAAATAATGACAATTGGTGTTTCTTGTGGAACATGAAATAAGGTGCAAACAGGCTGGATTCTCACAGCAAGTCCCCACCAGAAATTGAGTCTTAAGTCAGTTTTCTGTGATCCACAAGTGATACCATTTTTTCTTCTTAGAGAACTGTTTGCAACTGCAGATTGCAGGCTGAGATCTCTATCAAATGTAGCACAACACTCCCACACTGTGGAGAGGCTGGCATTGCAGTCCTCTTCTGGCAAAGATAGACCTAAGGGGTCCTCACAACGAACAGGACTGCAACGGAGCTGACTTTGACATGGGGTAGTCCAAATGCCAAAACAGATCATAGAATCATAGAATCACCAGGTTGGAAAAGACTTATTGGATCATCGAGTCCAACCATTCCTCTCTGCCACTAAACCATGTCCTTGAGCACATAGTCTACCTGTCTTTTCAATATCTCCAGGAGTGATGACTCAACCACCTCCCTGGGCAGCCTCTGCCAGTGCCTGATGACCCTTTCTGTGAAAAAATTATTTCTGATATCCAGTCTGCACCTCCCCTGGTGCAGCTTGAGGTCACTGCCCCTTGTCCCATCCTCTGTCACTTGGGAGAAGAGGCCAGCACCCTCCTCTCCACAACCTCC
>WAAB01003409.1:0-15907 GCA_013389865.1 Piaya cayana | reverse complement strand
CTAGCCACTCTTCTCCTAGTCTGTAGCACTGCTTAGGGTTGTTGTGCCCCAAGTGCAGGACCCGGCATTTGGCCTTGTTAAACTTCATGCCATTGGTCTCAGCTCAGCAGTCCAGCCTATTTAGATTCCACTGAAGAGCCTCCCTACCCTCCAGCAGATCGACACTACCTCGCAGCTTAGTGTTGTCTGCAAACTTGCTAAGGGTGCACTCAATGCCTTCATCCAGGTTATTGAGAAAGATCTTTATGAGGCAGAGATCCCGTAAGAATGGCTAGACTTGTTCAAATGTTTGCAGAGGAAAGTTGAAACAGCCCTATTCTAGTACAATACTGCAAAGTTTGGCAGTACTAAGGAGAGGGCAGCCTACTAAACAAAAAAAGCAGGTTCCACTGTACTAGGTAGTCCACCAATGTTGTAAGAGATGGTCCTTGAGATCTCTAGCTCAACACTCACCTCCAAAGTCACCTGAGAGAAGATTCTGGCAGGAAGTAATGAGGTCGTTTCACTTTCCTGTGCTCACAGCTATTAGAAATAATCAACTGGTAAATAATAAGCATTTCTTGTATGTGCTTTCAGAGTCTTTTCTAAAGCAAAAGATTTTCTCCCAGTACAGCAGATTAACTTACCCTCTACTTCCTCTGAAAGAGAAAAGAAAGACTGTATTGACAGATAAATGCTGGCTGCCAAAAGTGCTGCTCTGGGACTGAAAACTGAGCTAGGCTTTCATTTTAAGCCCCTACAACCCCTCTGTGCAACAGCTGTTTTGAAACCCTATCACCTCTGTCCCCCAACTCAACTCATGGCTGCCCATTGCAGGCAGCTGAGAAATTCCTCTGTTTGCTATTTGGGTCTCTTCTGAAACACACAGTAAAAATCTCCTGTGCACTCATTTTCTGCAGATTGCACCAACAGATGAATGGCACCATCCTTCCCAGTTCACGCTCACAGCTCCTCAGAAACTTCAATGGATTTTCTAGAACACGGCTACTGAGTTTGATGCCCCACCTTGGAACTCTCTCACTCTGAGTTTCAAAAGACTGGAATGTTACGAGCTGGTAAGCAACAAGTAAAGTCTCCCTCCTCCCCTTAAAAACATCTGCTTTGAAAATTTTGGATAGACTGATCTGGCCAGAACCAGGAACAGAAGCCAAGAGTTTGGGTCTTAAACAGAAGCTGGTATTAGGCAGCCTGTGACTCCCCACTTAGAGGTCTCCTCCTGCCCATCCCAGCCTCACCCCCCAGTTGCCTATAACCCCCCTGCTCAAACAGTAGCACTGCAAGAATGCAGCTCAAATCCAAACCAGGCACAGCTTGTGCACCAGCGGCACAGTCAGCACTGTATGTTTACGCTCAGGAGCACACATGCAAGAGCTGTTATTCCCAAGAAGCTCTGGGCTGGCTGACACCCTCCTGAGCACAATGTCATGGGCACAAAGTGACAGTGCTGCCTGAGGGAAGGGAGAGCTGAACCTTAAGAAGTGCAGAAAAGAAAGAGCTGGGACAGATCCCTGCTTGGGTATTAACACAGCAGCCTCCACGCTTCAGGAGTGATGCTGGGCTCCCAGCCCCAACATCCACCCTTCCCACTGAGTGTGCTGAATTAACACCCGCCTGAAGCCCTGGCTTTGTGTTAAAAGACTCTGGAATTTCCGCTTCCTTCCAGTGAGGAATTTTACGTTACCAGACCCTCCTAGGGAAACACACCATAAATGAGCATCAGGCACACAGACAGCACAGCCCAAACTCTGCCATGTCAAAAGCCAAGCGGGTGGTACCACACACTCAGCAGCTTCTGGTGAGCAAGGAGCCCCAGAGAAGAAAGGTGAAGCAGTAGAGGAGGCCAGGGGCAAGCAGCAAAGCCAGGAGGATTGCAGCAGCAGTGACATGACCTGCTGCGCTGTAACTGGAGCAGGATGGAAAAGAGAGATCTTTCCTATTTTAATCCTGGGCAGCTTTGGCACCTCAGAGGCCAATCAGCTGCATGTCTGCGTGCAGCTCGGGGACCACGCAGTGCCGAGGATGATAAACAGGGCACAGAGAGGGCCTGACTCAGGGAAGAAAGACGACATTGTGCTGCCAACTGGAAACTCATGAGTTTATAAGACTCTTCTGTCTCTGCAGAGCAGCCACAGCCCCTCCTCCTGCCTGGCCCAGCTTCCCTTACTGATTGACATTCAGCAGCCAGCAGCTGGGCTTCGCTACAAGCTCTGCTGCACTGGGCACTTGCAGGAATCCATCAAGACAAGTTATTAACAAAGTCCCCCTGTCCCATTGACCCCTGATGCCTGATGGGTGCAAGCGGATGAGGATGGGATGTGGGTAGGGACAAAGTGAGCAGGAATAGTTGAGTCTTTTAGTTCTTTTAGGAAAGGATGCTTCCTCCTAGGGCAGGCTGAGGGCAAAGGGATGGGCTGGCACAATGCTCTGGATTTGTGCAGCACCCATGCACCTAAACATGGTACCTCACACCTCTTTTTAACCAGAGTGAAGTCCTGAGGCTGCACAGACACAAAGGAGGAATGTTTCAAATGCCCCCCAGCGCAGCCTAAATCTTTCTCCTCTCACAGCTGAACAGAGGTTTTTGCAGAGGGAAATTAAAAGGATCAGGCTAACCAGGCAGATTTCTAACAATTCACTTCCCATCCCTCCAGCAGTGCCAAACAGTGACACTCAGGGTCCCACAATGCAGGTTTGCCCTGCTGATGGCCAGGTACTTCTCTAAATTAATGAAACGAAACCTCCTACATCTCTCTAGCCTGAAGGGGCAGTGGGTGATGCTGGCAGCTGGAAGACTTTGCCCTGGTGCCTGGAAGGGACAGTGGCAGTGGGGACTGTGGGCACAGTCACCCTGAAGAACAGAGGAGTAAGTCTGAACCCAGTTCTACCCCACAGTCAGGTATAACTTCATTAGAGATTTCCTACGCGCACATTTTCCCAACATGCTATCTAAGGCTGAAGGCTTAAGCTGTTGATTTAGTCTCCTGAAACTGGAAAACTGTCTTTCCTGGGCCAGGCTGGCTGCCAGCTCACCTCGCAACTCTATTAATTATTTATTTTTGACTGGAATATACCTCTCTATTCAAACAAAACCCAGCTACCCCATCTGTGGGAGGTAACCTACTGCCCCTCGCCCCAGGAATCAGGCTGCAATTAAGTTCTTAGAGATACTGAAGGAAGGGCACAATGGGATCATAGACCCTGAGTAATTAATTTAGGCAGAGTTACAGAAGAACTTAATCCTTGGGCAAGGAAAATTTTCAGCTGGTGGTTAAGAGGACAGCAAGCAGCTGGTCTCTATTTGCAGTCAGGGTGGCTCTTCTGACCCTCTGGGTACAGACAGAGTTGCAGCAATGGCAGGAGATTTTACTTTATAGAGACAAAATGAAAACTGTTGAAGGAGGCAGGTGCTTCACAGTAGCAGCATTAGAAGCAGCTGATGGAGAAGAATGGCAGGGTGTGTGAGTGGGGTACGGCCATGCAAACCAGTTCCCCAGTCTGGTATCTGTATGCCCTGGGTCTCAAAGTCTTCTCACAGCATATCTGCCACTTGCCACCTCACGGAGTGCATGGCTAGGGTACTCACAAATACCCAGCCCAGATGGTCTGAGCCAAAAGACTTGGTATCTTCAGGGAACATATGCAACACCTGGCACAGGGTCATCCTGCAGAGCACACCCCAAGTCCTGCTCCTTCCCCTTGGCCAGCACATTCTCTGCTTGCTTCTCATTTGTCAGTGCCACAGCAGAACAGCAGGTTTGCAGGCTAGTGGGTGCCTGGCTCAGTGCCGTGGCATGCAAGGGCGTGAAGTCACCCCACCAGCAGAGCAGAGGGGATTGCAGATCATCCCTGTGCTAAACACATACATTCACCCAAGCCACAGTGTGCACTCCACTAGTTGCATTTCTAACCCAGTAAAGGCTCACTGCACCCCACTGCTGTCAGGTTTCAAGACTTACAGGCTTTTGAGAAACCACCAGGGAGAGGATCAGAGACATTGGACAAAACCTCAGGGAAGGTGCCACACAGAGCCTCTATCACCCCATGTTGTAGGAAGGGGTAGCAGTAAATGCTCTGTGTTGTCCCTGCATGCAGCAGCAGCTCTGGCTCTGACATCCCTCTGGCTCCTTGTCAGCAGCTGCTCATCGCAGGGGGCAGCCCTGTCTGTATTCTGCCTGCAAGGCTCTGTGGCCAGAGGAAGTTCCCAGGCCCCAGCTGGGACTGGCACTCACTGAAGATGATGCAGAACAGACCAGTGGCCAGGTCTGCCTCTGGTGCTGGCTGCTTTCAGGAAAGCTTTAGCTCATGCTGTGGGGATCTAAACTGCTCAGTGTGATGGTTGGAGGAAGGTGCTTTCACCTCATACCCTGAGCACAGGGACAGCTGCAAAGCTCCTTCTAATTTGTGTGGGTCTTTAATCACCTTGAGGAATTTAGCGACTCCATTAGTCAAATGCCCCCTGGCTGGTGCCCCTCTCATTATCAGTAAGCTGCATTGCTCCCTTATCTGAAGAGGAATGTTGAGATAAGGGAATAGTGGAGGAAAGAGGTATGAAGGAAACAGAGAATGTTTACCCCAGTCTTCAAGGGTCACCAGTGAAGGTCTCTTCATCAGAAGAGTCACTGAAGTGGAGAAATCTCTACATCGGACATATTGGGGTTGGAGAAGCAAGTGTCAGAGCAATAGCAGAGCGTGACAGTTGTGCGTGCCACAGTTGTGTATTTGCTTGTTGAATGCTTGGTCCTACACACTCCAAGCCCTGAATAAACTTCATATTTCCGGGAGATAGTAGGCTGCCTGGTCTCAGGGATTTGTAGGTGGGTGCTTAATGCCTTAATAGCTGGGGGAGACGCCGAATTATCAGAAATCTGGACACTCATGTCTTTCTAGATGATTACTCAGGTCTATAAGTGTCATTAAACCAATAGCGGGTGATAAGGAATGGACTCTAAGTGAAGAAAATTAATTTTTTGGCTGAGGTTCCTGCCTTCCGGTCTTGCTGCACAGGTCTCTAGCTACAGCGCCCTCACAAAAATTCAATGGAGAAAGGCACTCACCTCTGGCATCCAGGGGACAGGGCTGTCCACAGCTGCATAATTTGATCTATTCCTCCTGCCTCTTTGCAGTTCTTGCTTCTGAAATACAAGTAGAGAAAGTAAAAAAAAAATTTAAAAAATGACCCAGCACTGACACGTACACAAGAAGGCCAAGAACATGTGAGGAAAAAAGCAAGTTTCCAAGCTCTGTTTCCAACAGACAGGCCAGCTATCATGGCCATGGAGGAGTGAAAATGCTCTCTAGCTTTTTGACAGCAAATTTCCATGGTGAGCTACCAAGGGGAAAGGATGCTGGCACTTTATAACTGTTTGCTAGTACAGAGCTAAAACTTAAGCCATTGTTTCCTTTATTTTGTTGCCCACCCTTGGACCCCTTCAAAAGGTCCAAGCAGTAGTTCTTTCAACACTTCCTTCAGGTAACAGGACTGAGGCGTGCTCCACTAGAGAGCTATAAACTGTCTCCTGACCTTTCATTTCTGTTTCCATTTGGCTTAGTGCTCCCTTCCTGTGCCACATACCAGTCAGCTTCAGCCCACCACTGCAGCTTAATATCTCTAAAATAACTTAATTGACTACAGCGGAGTCATTGTACATTCACATTGCTGTGAGTCAGCTCAGATTTTGCCCTGTGACATGCTCTTTTTCTGCATGAAGAGAGAGCTGTCTCTTGGCACCAGCATCAGAAAGGAAGGTCTGCCCTTCTAAGCATTCAGAAGACATCCCAAGCCTCCTCACCTGGTGTCTCAGCTTCTGCAGATAGTAAAACTGAAGGCTTGGGTTGCCACCTGGGACATTCTTGTCTGCCAGAGCCTTAGCCAGCTCCCTCCAGCTTTCATATCCTGTGCAGAAGAAACAGAAAGAGATGTCAGTGTACGGCATAAAAAAAGCCACAGCAGTTACCAGAATAAACTAGTCCTTTGTGAGGCTGAGAGACCTCTAACATTTTAGAGTGGTCCAGCAGAGACTAGGACTTGTTTACATTACTTGGAGTTGGCAGACTGGCACAGAGAGAAATTGCCTTTGTCTTTCTTAAAAGCTCTTCCCTCCTTCTTATTAAATTGTTATATTAAAGATTCATCGTAGTATTAAAATACATGTCAGAGATATCATTATTCACCACAAGACTGGGAACCTCTTTGTAGATCCCTCTGATGATCCCAATCCCATCGGTCAAATTAAAGACAAGCTTTTATTTTATGGTGTTTTTAACCAGCAATCTCAAAGAAAAAAAGTGTAAGACAATAACCATATTTCTAATTAGTTTAAGTACCAAAAGAATGTTATTCTGAACATGCATCCATTTGTACAATAAAAGTTTTCAATCTTCTTTCCTTGAAGGAAAAGAACACACCTGATGAGACATTCAGCTGTAATGCCTAAAACATTAGCAGTGATGTCAAAGAATGCCATTATCTAAGTGAAGTCAGTTTCCAGCTCCAAAAGCAACTTCATTTGACAACACCTTCCCTCACAGTCTACTAAATCCAGAGAGCAGGATATATTTTTTGTTTTCTTCTACAACTCTGTTGGCCTCCAGGGCTTATGAAGGACAAAGACAAGTAGACACAGTATAACCTTGTAACTCTCCATAACCACTGTCCATATCACTAATGAGACAGAGCAGAGCTCATACCTCCCAGGAGTTTTATGGTGGCTCACGCCATGTGGTTTTCAGATCTGCTAAACATTTTGGCATTGAGTCAGCAACTAACTAACCTGCCAGCAGCTCAGCACTGTGCCCACACCACATGACAGCTTAACTGAGAAGAGCACAAGTGCCAAAACCTTCACAAGCACTAGTTAGTCCCAGGCTGGTGGCAGACCAGCTCAGTATCCATGGACCAGGGAGCCTAGCCAGGCTCTTTGCATATTATCTTTGAAAACAGAAACAACCTTCAAAGCTTTAGGAGATCCAGAGAAGTTGGCTGCCTTAGTATGTGCTTGAAACTAGTAGGATGTTTCCCTGAGCATTAAGGAGAATGGTCTGAGCCTTCTGTACTGTCTCTGCAACCAGCAGTGGCAGAGACATGTTCTGAACGAGCAGCACAGCCCACTGCTACAGAAACCTCCACTGTTTCAGAGCCAACACACCCATCTTCACCCAACACGCTTATCTTGACCCTGCTTACCCAACTGAGCAGGGTAGGAGACACACTGTGGCTTATGTAGGAGCAATGCTCCATCAGTTTGCTTTGGAGGGGGCACCTGAAAGCCACAAAATATCAGTTCCAAAACATCTTTGAGCTATATAGAGGCCAAGGCAAACCTAAAACAAGCCCAGGAACTACAGTTCACAAATAGCCCTTTGACAGAATCTGCTTTCTGGCTGTGTTAAACTCTTATTGCACATACAAACAGGATTGCAAAACTCTGTCTCTACTTGTTCCTGAACCTGGGTGCTGCTGGGTCTGGCAGAGATGAGCAGAAAGCAAAGATGTTGAAGCTGCTTCCTATGACATGGGGAAAAAAGAAGATAATTAATGAAAAGATAGTGCAAGAAATGTGGAAAATGAGAAGTAGTCAGAGATGCAGTGGAGAAACAAGACTTGGAGGCAACTAGGGTATCCTGCTCTCCAGATTAAGTGTTGGCTTAGATGTGTGGGTTTCATTCAGGGCCTGTTACATGCTGTTCAGCCACAAATCTCTGATCTAGGTTTTCCTATCCTCAGATTCTGAGCTGAAGCCACAGTTTAAGTTTATAACTGAAAGTATCAATATCAGTATTTATCTTCTGCTGAAAATTTTTCAGTCAGACACTACAGGTGAGTAACCTATGATTAATGCAGCAAAGCACATCTCATGCTTCAGGGACTGACTGTCATGGGAAAGGAGGTGAAAATCCTGTATCTTCACATAAAATAACGTCTAACTGGCGAGCTTCCACCTCGTTCAGAGCAACAAGGTAGGAACCACTGTTCCCAGGTGCCCTGCATCTGGACACACTGCTCCGCTTGCAATGGGGCTGAAACAGTTTGCATGAAATTCAGCACTCATTACTTCGAGGGCTCATTGTACTCATGAGAGAGGGGAGCACACTTTTTTCCAGAGGAGAGAGGCAGAAGAGTGGGACTGGCTAAATAAGAGAGGGAAAACAGGAATTTTTAAAAAAAAACAAACCAGGAATAAAAATTGGTTCACTCCTGGAGATTCACCGAGGTAGGACACCAACAAAACCACTCTTTTCTTTTTGTGTAGAGGGTAGAGATTAATGGGTTTTGTTATTAAAGTCAGAACTTCACTGATTTGTGAAGCTAGTTCATGATGATGCATCAGGAACTAGCCTCTCCTGGGAAAAGGATGCTGGCCACCACAGCCAGCCACTTGGGTTGCTCCACCATGGTGACTCCCAGGCTCATTTGTGCTTCAGTTCCTGCACACGGCTGGCACGGAGCCTGCCTCCCAGCAAACACAGCAGCCTGGCTGCACACAAGTGCCAACGGCTGACATTTTTCTGACCCTTGGAAAAGAGAAGAAAGGGGAGCAATTCTCTGTGTTGTACAAATATTTACCTAACACTTACATCAGCCAAACACCGAAGAGACAAAACAGCTAGGAGTTAATCTGGAAGTAGTGATTTCCTTGCTGGGCAATTTGCACTTTGGCAGGCTAATCCCTCAATGTGATAGGAAATGATTTTTCAGAAAATAATAGGATAAACACTCGCCTCAGAGAAAGTTCTTGGTGCTCCAGTTCCTCTCCAAAAGACTGGCTTTTCCCTTGGGATCTCCATGGGGCACCCTTGGAGAAGAATCTGTCTTGGCTCACACATTCCTTCCTAGGAGGAGGGAAGGAGCAACAGAAAAGAGACAAGAGTTCCTCCAGCTTCCTATAGCCAGAAGACCTGTCAAGGCCAACCTCTGATTGAAGACACAGTGCAGGTTTTCTCCCCAGCACATGCCACAGGATTCAACACATCGCCTTGTAGGTATCCGCTCCTATGAGTGGAGAGCAGAGCCCTGTGGCTACTTCCACTGCTCTGTCTCAAGAGCACCAGAGCGAGGTGATCCACCACAGGTTTGGCCCATCCTTGGGGTCTCCAACAGCTCTGCACAGCATCCCAGCTACTAGAGCAGTTCCTTGATGGTTATTTAAAATCAACAGGAACAAGAGGGAATGCCAGAACTATTAGCTTTGATGGGTTTGCTCCAGCCCCTCTACAGAACTAGTTCTGGTTAGGATGGGAAAGGGAAAAAAAAGGAAAGCAGAAATCAAAGGCTTGGGAAGAACCTGTCCCACAGCCAGGTGAATGGTTGAAGATTTTGGGCCAGGCTTTTGTTGCCATTAGCCTGTCAGACAGATGTCAGGCCAGCTCCTGGCCTTCCTCTTTTCTGGGCATTTACCTCACATCACTTCTTTAAGCACACCAGTTGTTTTCCAAGGCTATTTTTTCACCACAATCCCCTCCATGGAATCCCCCTCTTTGGCATTGGGACCAGCCTCCCTATAGCCACAAGGGATGGTTCACAGTAGTGATTCGCCTAAAATCTAACCCAGAAGAAAGGCACATCACTTTCTGCTAGGTCAGCGTGCCCAAGCAAGCCAGCTGGTAGCCACAGAAGCACCACAGCAGACCCCATTAGCCAGGGTGAAGCAGCATGCAAGCTTCCAGCAATGTGTGGTTACAGCACACAGGGTGCTATGTCAAATCTGTCCCTTCACCAGCCCTCACCTGCACAACCCATGCCTGGCACCAGAGCATCGTGCACAAGGAGATTTGTATGATTTTGTGACGAGAGTGACCTGATGAGCAAGGAGATTGTTCTCAAAGGCACCATGGAGTGGCAGAACAGTCAGATTCATGTATGTCACTGACAAGAGGTTTGTGCAGAGCCTACCCAAACTGCATGTTTCATACTCACTCCAACCTTCAGGGCATTCTCCCTACATCTACAACCAGACAGGTGGCCAAACTACTTTCTACAACCAGAGCACCACCTTTCTTTCTCCCTTTATGCACTGGTGATGCAAGGTTCAAGCCTCACTGGGATCAGCCACCACCCAGGAAAGCGAGGATGGTTCTTCTTTGGAGAAAAGGGGTTCTTTTTCTCCCTGTTCCTGTCAGGCAGGCTGGTAACTGCTTGCTGAGGACTCAAGTGCCCAATGGGGCTCAGGCTTGGCTGCCCCTATAGGTTTGAGATTGAAAGCCCTTAGGATGTGAGCGCTCTTCTGGAAACAGGCAAGTGGACAAAAAGAAAAGAGTAGGCTGAAACAGATGCTGCATCCTACAGCAGAAACACCCACAAGAGGCAGCTGGGTCTGGGGCCAGTTGCACACAGAGCCAGCAGACCAACTGTTAAGGGACAGAAAAGCTGTAACAAGAGGAAATAAGATGAAGATATTTCTTGCCTTAGGTCCAGTCAGGGCCCAGGGCCATGTCTGCCTCTTCTCAGCTATGCCTTTGACTGGTCTCAGGTTAAAAGGCAGCAAAGAATGCTGCAGGAACAGCGAGTGGAGATGGGGAGATCTCATTCAGCAGTTATGACTCTGCCAGAGCAACCCACTTGAAGCCCAGCTCAAGAGCAAATTAAAAAATATATTAAAAAGCAGAAAGCCACAGCCAGAGATAAGAGATAGCAGTACCTGGAGAGCTATCAGGCCTCAGAGCAGAAGCGCGACCAGAGCTACTGTCTTTTCAAAGATTAGATCCACCACTTCTGTGCCTTTGGCCCCAGCCAGCACTTGAGGTTTCAATTAGTCTGTGAAGGTACCCAGCAACTGTCCAAGAGGGAAATCCCAGACCCACTCAGATAATCAGCCTCCCCTCTGAAGGACGAGATTTGATTACTTCACTGTTGTTACTGCTGCTTACAGGGCTGCAAATGCTATAAAAGCCTACCTGCTATCCAGCTCTTTGGTAACCCTGCTAAATGATTTCACTCAGCAGCCTCAGGAAACAGCAGGTCCACAGGCTGCTTTGCACATAAAGCATCTTCCTTCTGATTTGAAACTATCCTCCTCCTCTATTGTCACAGGGGCAGAAGAAAAAAGCAGGCATGAATTGGGCTTTTGTTCTTCATTACCTGAAGTATCTACAACCCCGCAGTGTGGCATAATGTTTTAACCCTCTCTTGGAAATCTTATTTCTCCTCTTATCCTGGTTCATTTTTTTTCAACCTGGTGTTAACCCACAGGACTCCAACATGATTTGCAGTCTTTCCCAGTATATCCCTAAATATTACCATCAGACGGCTTGCAAACATACTAGTCCAAAAGATGCTGGAGAAGGTTGCTTGAAACTGGATATGGAATCAGAATATTTTGGGTTGGAAGGGACCTTAAAGATCACCTCGTTCCAAACCCCTGCCGTGGGCAGGGACACCTCCCACTAGACCAGGCTGCCCAAGGCCCCATCCAACGTGGTCTTAACCACCCTCCAGGGATGGAGCATCCACTGATTCCCTGGGAAACCTGTGCCAGTGCCTCACCACTCCTATGGTGAAGAAATTCATCCTTATGTCAAGCCTAAATCTACACCTCTCCAGTTTATACCCGTTCCTCCTCATCCTATCACTACAATATGACATAGGAGCTCAACTCAGGGAGCTATTTTCAATCCCCTCAGTGTCACAGGCAGTGATGTTGAGGTCCAGTCACCAAATACTTCTGGCCAGTGAGATATTGGGCACAAGCTGCCATGCCATGTTTTGCACCCTAGGCAGCACGGTCTGGTGACTGCAGCCTGACAGTGGCCACCTCCTTGCCACCTGTCCAAGGCAGGGCTGCATCCTGCTGTGGGGAACAGTGTACTTAGAGAGTCTGACTTGCCTTTCATGCACCCTGACAAGAGCAAACCCCTATTGCTAGTGCCACACTGCAAAGGAAGTAGCATCTACCTCCTGGTCTACCACACAAAGGTATGCAGCCCCACAACACCAAGTGCACAAAGTATAAATATGAGGTGTAAACTGGTCTCCTAAAAACTGAGATGGGATGGAAGGATAAAATGCAATGGCACAGTCAACAGTTTCTGGCCATAGGGGTGAGTGAAGGTTAGGTCAAGCCATGAACCATAGACAGAAAGGGCAGAGAAACTATCAAAAAAAGAAAATTCAAGGGTAAAGCCAGACCAAGACACTCTCTCTGGTTACTTATTTAAGTCAATAAAAGGCATACACAGAGAAGAGTGAACTCCATGCCCTCAGAACGAGTTCAGAATTACATTCTTGGAGTTAAATGGATTCAAGACATTAAGAAAGCTGGTGTTAACAGAAGGAGCCCTTCAAACCTTTCCATTTCTGGTTAGCGTAAATATGATTGCTGTCCTCCAGGTATAAATCACAGGTTATAGACCATGTGTGCAGGAATAAATTACTCCATGCTTACTCCAATTACAACTCTGATTCACTGCTTTATGAAGCTGCACGACTTTGCTGTCTACAAGTTTGCAAACTCTGACAATAAGTTGCAGAACATTAGAAGTACATGAAGTATTTGATGGAGGAAAAGGCGGGAGCACTGCACTCAGGAATAAGAGAGGAAAGTGAGCAGTTGTAATAACCCAGGGCATTCATGTAGTCTCACCTTCTAAATAATACCTTGCTGCTGTTGCCCTCTAGATGTAGGAAACATGTGTCATTAAGGAAGGGAGGAACTTTAAAGCCATGACTGTGGCAGTAATCTGTTTCGTGGAAGATAGAACTCAAATTTTGCTTCTGCCAATAAAATTTCCATTGCCCCAGTTAAGTCATGAAATCCACCTATACCACAAAACTATCTGGCAAACAGTGCCTGACTTCTGAGAGCTCAGTGAAGATACACAAATGGAGATGCAATGCTGAATTTGAGTGAGAAAGTCCATGATGCTGCTGCCAGTTATACTACCATTCAGAATTACAGGGCTGAGCTCAGAAATCAGCTCTACAAATGCTCCATTTCAACCTAGTGTACATTAGAGTAAGGTAACTACAAATTCTTGCTTACCTGCACTTGTCAAGCTGAAGGCAGAGGACATTCAGGAGCCAGTACCAACGTGGAAGGGTGGCTACAACCTCTGGCCTGCTGAGGTTCCCAGCAGAGACACCGGGCAACAGCCAATAGGGGTCCTGAGCTATGGAGATGTGTGTCCTCTCCTGCTCATCTTCACATCTCTGACCACACAACTTAATTCCTCCTCACCTTCCTCTCCTGCCTCTGAAATGTTGCACTATGGAGCCCTGAAGGATTAGACCGGGGAAAGGGAAAGAGAAGGGTGCTTTGTTTTTCAGAGGAAAGAGTCAACATTGACTCAAAGGAAGCCTGAGATGAAGAGCACTTAGTGCTGCTTTTAGAAACATAAGATGAAAACCATAATTTTTACACTGCTAACTTCCATGGCAAAAGGGTAGAAATGCCTTCTGTTCTGCTACTCTTTTGCAGTAATCCGCAGGTCATCTTAACCACCCAAAACACATGCAGAGGCTTTTAAATAATAAAATACATTTTCAACATTATGGCCACAATAGCTGTGCAGTTAAAATCATTAACTGCTGACAAGTTCAACCCTGTAATTTACAGAACGTGTGGCAGTTGTCCTGCAATTACAGTGCACTTACTCTTACATATCATGCTGCCCACAGGCTGAATCTTTATCTGTATCCTCTTCAGATACTGCCATCAAAAAGCAGTCTCTCATTTTTTACATTCTTCATGCACAGCAACAGATTTCTCAAAACAGCCATAGCTGGTGTTAAAAAGAGCTGCTTCCAGTTATACCAGGATCAAGAGTATTTGAGTAGTTTACATCACAGTATCCCACTTATCAAGCCAGGTTTTTGCCAGTCACTGTCTTTAAAATATGGAATTTACATCAAACTATTTACTGGTGGGAGATCAAGATGTTTGGCTTGCTTGAATTTGCAGTGCTTGGAAAAACTGGCAGGTTGACAGAAAAGCACAGGATCGGGTGTTTCGATAAAAGTCTAAGTTTTTATTTTTACTCCTGCTTGTAAGATCAAAATAATTTGCTACTTTGTGGACTCTGGTTTCATGCCTTCTTCTCTCTACTCCCCAATTTTTTTTGTAAGTGGTAACATCTGACATTATTTTTGGAACAAAAATACCTTTAATTCTAGAACACCTACATAGGTTTCTACCAATTCTGTCCCCATGACCACATCCTCAACTGCTGACTCACACTCCACAGCTCTGCATACAGTCTGCCTTTTCTTTCTTTAAATACAAATAATAATAAACTTGGCCTTGAAGGTGACTAACATGAAAAGCAGATGTTCCACCTGGTTATGACCACTGAAAGTAATATTCCTGGCACACCCTCCTTCATTTGGAGGCACCTGTGAAGCCACGTCCTTAGAGGCGCAAGAGACGCTAAAGGCCTGTTATACTGCGGCAACAAGTTAATTAAAGCTAATGTTTGCTTCCATGTATCATCAGCTCAGTGCAGCAAATTGTATGCACTGCACTTGGAGACAAAGCTCAGAGGCTTCCTGCCCACTTTTATTCCTATATACAGCAGCACCAGTAAGGACTTGTTGTAAAAAGAAGCACATTTCTAAATGCTTTCAACCATGAACTGATCTGTTGCTTTGATGTCCATGGTATCTGAATAAATGCAATGAGTAAAAAGCAACATATGTATGTGGCTTCTCTCCTTGGAGCACAGGTAGATACCTGCAAAACTAAAGGAAAAAAACGTCATTTCTATGCTCAGCAGTTTTTGCCACCTGTTTTTCTTTTTGCAACAAGGCTGTGCCCAAGAAAATTCAACATGGTTATCCATGCAGCTTTCAGAAAGCTTTGGTAAGTGCATTTTTCTCAACCAATTCAAGCACTGCAGCACACAGACTGCTCAAAATGCTTTCTAAGAGATTTTTTTTTGATACCAGAGTTGTCTAGGATGTTAAAGATGTAAAACTGAACATCAGCTGTGCATTATCAGACCTTCACGTGAGTATTTGTTATTTCTTTACCAATCGTAGCTAACACATTATTTCTGATATCTTGGATGGGGATTTTCCTAAAAGCTCAACAGTTTGCTTCTTCCATGTAGATGCAGCTTTCCCAAAGTATCTGCTTGCAGCCTCATCTTCAGTCAAGTTCTGCTGAACTTTGTGCTCTAGCAAATGTCATCCACTATGTCCATGAAAAAAAAACCAAAATCAAACCCCACAACTTATTTATTTCTCTGCTTGCCATTTATATTTGCCATTTTGCTCAAAGCTGCTGCAGCCATTTCCTCCCCCTGAATTCACCTCAAAGGCAGCAATCCACTCCCACTCAAATGTATTGTTTCCACAGTCTGTGAGCATTGTGGCAAAACTATTACCCTATGCTATCAGTTTCATTGGTGACTAGAGGCAGTCTAGGGACCAGACCAAAGCAAGAGAGGAATTACAATGAAGAACAGGCTGGACGACTATTCTCCAGAAATGGTGCAGGTAAGGCTGACCCAAGCCTGAAGCAATGAAACAAACTAATCCGACACTCTTGAAAGTCGCTCCAGAAATATCTTATGATTTGTTTAAATTGTTTTAATTTGCCCTTGTTACTGAGGGCAACAGAATGACTGGTCTTCCCAGGGCTCTGCATGGAATGCCCTGCTCTGAAACTGAACAAAGCTCCTAAGAAGACAGAGACATACTTAAATGTTGAACAACAACACTTAGGTATACTGAGGAGAAAACAAAAGCAGTCATACTGATGAATGCCAAACCCAGAGAAATATAACAAGTCTTTTAAATAACAAAGAAGAACTGACAGGGCAGTGGTTGAGGTACTGTTTTGGTATTGCTTTCTAGGTATGTCAGATTAGAAATGATTTGATGATCAAATTTTGAGGCAGATGAAGTCCTTCTATTAATGTTAACGGGTTTTGGATGAAGGTCTAAAACTACTCCAAGAATCTCAGGAACCTGGAC
>WAAB01003408.1:0-123539 GCA_013389865.1 Piaya cayana | reverse complement strand
AAGGGTCATCGGGCACTGAAACAAACGGCCCAGGGAGGTGGTTGTGTCACCATCCTTGGAGGTATTTAAAAGATGGGTAGGCGAGGTACTCGAGGACATGGTTTAGTGGCAGATTGGAAAGGTTGGACTTGGTGATCTGAGAGGTCGTTTCCAACCTAGTGATTCTATGATCCCCAAAGAACAGACAGTGTCTGGGAAAACAGTGCTTGAAAGAAAACATGCTGTCAGAGGGACATTCTGCCTAGCTTTCAAAAAAACCCCAACAATTACTTAGATGAAACTTTAGCTTACATCAAAAATATTCCCCTTTTTGTGGTAGTAACTACTTCTTGTATCACCACCGCTGAGGATCAAAACTTGCTTGTCATGAAGACACAGAGCTCCCCTTCCTCCAAATAACCTTTAGCACGTGGTACAAACTATATGGGTTAGATGTCGTATTCACAAAAACCAAAGCTTGCTGTAGGCCCCGTTAACCTTTGCTATAAAAGCACAGTCTCAAAGAAGGAATCAGAAGGTGGCTATACAAGTGCCAGATGCCCTGCTAGAGCAGGAACACTTGCCCCCAGAGATGCAGAGCACCTGTCAGCCCTGCAGCTCTGAGTCCAGCATTCAGAGACATTAAATGAGATTAAGTCCAACAGCCTAATCCGATAGCTTCCATGAAGTGTTCTAAATAACCATGTTTGTATTACTTTGCCCCAGTTTGTGTATGTCACATGGCAATGACAATGTGAGAGAAGCTGAGAAGAGCTTTAGAGAAGACTGCGATGGCATAAAGATGGACTGTTTTCACTTCCAAATACATTATTCATTATTATTTTCATTAACATGCATTTTGGCTTAAATGCCACCTGAAAGATGAGAAAATCCCAGGCTGCAAAGAAAGTTGGAAAAGTCCCCCGACTAACCAAAAGGATATTGCATATGACATCATGATCAGCAATAAAACTAGGGGCGAGATTGCAGGGGGATGCAGCTTGGGGACTGGCTTGACATCAGCTGTGATGGCTGCCTACAACTTTAATTAACAGCTGTGTCACCTAAAACTAAATAAAGAGTACTTGCAACAAACACCAGGGACATTTCATGTGCTGTCAGCGTGCACCACAATTGTGGAAACCTGTGATGCTCAGTGGCCTGCCTTGCACAAGGAGGGAAAGGGAGGCCTCAGGCTCACCAATATTCTTCTCAATATTTATACGAAAGATCAGCCTCAAAGGTAAAAGTGTCTCAGGGTTATCATCCCTATATCAGAGACAGAATTCCAGAAAGAGGTGGCTTTAAATCAACTGGGTTTTTTTCTCTTCTTTTCAGCTGCAGCACTGCCCTGCCCTTCTCCCACAGCCAATCAGCTCTTTTGAAGCCTATTCTAAAATATCTAGCTTGCTCCTATCTATCAATCTCTCTAAGATGTGCATCTGTATATATAGCTGAGGCACCAAAGACATGCTCCAAGATTCCAGTCCAAAGGCCAAGAATTAGTTAAGATGCCACACTACTCAGCATTTAACATCTTTTTTTTCATTTCAGTTCCTTCATGATCCAGAGGTGCTGGAGCTACAGGCCATATATGGATCTTGAAGTAGATTTGCTCCACAGAAAAATGTCACTAATTTCTCATTGTGTCTTTTGCAACGTTGGCCAGGAAAATCATTGTACAGCCTTTAAATTCATTCTGGTCAATGAAGCCCATCAATGTCCTTCTGTCTTATGTAGGATGTGCGAGTCTCTGCTGGTTTTGGCTGGGCACAGTTAATTTTCTTCATAGTAGCTACTGTGGGACTGCGGTTTGGATTTGTGCTGGAAACAGTGTTGATAACAAAGGGATGTTTTTGTTATTGTTGAGCAGTTGTTACACAGAGCNCTGTTTTTATCTCAACCCATGAGTTTTCTCACTTTCGCTCTTCTGATTCTCTCCCCTCATCCTGCTGGGGACACTGAGTGAGCAGCTGCATGGTGTTTAGTTGCTGGCTGGGGTTAAACCATGATAAGGTACTATTTTGGAATTTTGACTGCTGTCTCAAGTCGGCTTTAATTCTTGGCCTTTGACTATAGAAATACTGTTAACTGAAATGAAGGACTAATTTGCGCTTGGCTTTTGCTGCAAGTTAGTTCACAACCTCTCCTTACTGTTACCAGTAAAACTGGCAAAGACAATAAAGCCTACAACTAATGCACTACTTTCACCAGCAAACAACACCACAGCTAATGAGTGGATAAGACATGCAGCTGCAGCTGCCCTCATGGGTGAGAATGTGCCAGTATGTGGCTAACTGATGGTTAGAGTGGGAGGAGAAGGAAAGGGCAAAGCATGTTATTGTTTACACCACAGCCCATGACAACCAAGTTAAGAATATAACTTGAAGTCACAAGATATTTCCCCCTAATCCTAATAACTGAGCCAAGCAGACTGGCTTTAGCACTAACAGATGGATGTTAAGTCTCCGGGCTGGCTGAGACTGTCAGCCCCAGATGTCATAATAGGCTCAAGGGTAAGACAAAAAGTCTACAAGTCAGGTGTAAGGATGATTTCTCAGCTTGTTGTTCTGTGAAGTTTCCTGTATTCCAAGGACAAATAAATCTTGTGAGAGGCAAACAGGATCACTACTCCTCCCCTCCAAAGTATGCATCTTCAAATTCATACAAAGGCAAAACAGAATATTGAAACTACTGAGAGAAACTGGTGTATTAGTAAAGCCCTCAATCGCATCAGTCCATGGTTTCTAGCTACTTTACCACCTCAGCAAATGCCTAATGCAGGCTACCCTCAGCACTAGTGGTCTGTCCTTCTGTACAGAGCAAAAAAGAATTTGACCTACTGTGACAAATACAAGGAGAAGCTGTTAGTAGAGTGATACTTTAGGTCAGAAATACATTTGTATTGGCAGCTCAATGGACCCTTGCCAGAATAACCACACGTGAAATCTGTGGGTGCACATGTGCAGTCAGGTGTTGCTCAAAGCTGTATCCAACCTGGCCTTGAACACATCCAGGGATGGGGCATATTCTCTGGGCAACCTGTGCCAGTGCTTCACTATCCTCATAGGAAAACATTTCTTCCTAATATCTAACCTAAATCTCCCCTCTTTCAGCTTAAAACTGTTACCCCTCATCCTATCCCTGCACTCCCTGATAAAGAGTCCTTCCCTAGCTCTCCTGTAGGGCCCTTTAAGTACTGGAAGCCGGCTATAAGGTCTCCCTGGAGCCTTCTCTTAAGGCTAAATAAGCCCAGCTCTCTCAGCCTGTCCTGGCGTGGGAGGTGCTCCAGCCCTCGGATCATCTCTGTGGCTCTCCTCTGGACTCACTCTAACAGGCCATGTCCTTCCTATGCTGAAGGATCCAGAACTGACTGCAGTACTCCAGATAAGGTCTTACAAGAGCAGAATCACCTTCCTCAACCTGCTAGTCACACTTCTTTGGATGCAGCCCAGGATGTAGTTGGCTATCTGGACTGCAAACGCACATTGTTGACTCACATTGAGCTTCTCATCCACCAGCACCCTTAAGATTTTATCTTCAAGGCTGCTCTCAATTAATTCTCTACCCAGCCTGCATTTGTGCTTGGGATTGCCCTGACCCAGGTGCACTTGGCTTTGCTGAACTTCATACCGGAAGTTTCATATATTCATACATGAATTTCATGTTCATACATGAACATCCTACTTGAAATACAAGTAAAGAAGTAAAAAAGTGACTTTTGACCTTGGATATGTGCATTTGACACAATTGTGCTAACAAAATGCCTGAGAAAATCAACTATAAATTCTCCTTCTATCACCCTGCTAGTAGTTACTGACTAGAACACCAGACAGACCAAACAGCTCAGTTCATCCTAGACCTTGGCAGAAATATTCATGGAACTGGATTTGCTAGGCTGACATCGGGGGATGTGATCCTGCCTATGTTTAAGATTCACTGTTTCTGGAGAATACACAACCTAAAATTAATTTTAAAAATGTACTGGGAATTATAAAATCAGAATTATTTGGGTTGGAAGGGTCCTTGAAGATCATCCAGTTCTAATCCTCCTGCCATGAGCAGACACATCTTCCGCTAGACCAGGTTACCCCAAGTTTCATCCAAAGATGGAGAAGGAAAGACCAAGAAAGTAAAAAACTTCCAGGACAAAACTTGATTGGATTTGTTGCTGTAAACAGAGAAACAGAAAAATTAGCACCTCTAACTTTTATCTTGCAAGGAGTTAAGGTTTCCATATTAACGGAATGAACTTCCAACTCATGGAATGACTCTTAGGAAGCAATGCATTTCAGTATAACATAAAAGCACAATAACAAAATGAATCAAAGCAGTTCAACACCTGAGATGTAAAGCTGGAAAGAGCATGTTGCTACTAAAACTTTTTTATATCCTAGAGACGCTGAGACTACACGTATCAGATCTTTGCGCAGCCGCACCAGTAGAGCTTTAAAGCTTTTTTTTCATTCATTGATTCTTTGTCTCAAACAGAATTTTCTTTCATCCCACACAGATTTTTCATAGGGGCAAATATTAACAGATACAAACATGAATATAGACTTTTTAAAAGCTATCTTTGTATAGAGAGATACGTGTCATCCATCCATCTTTTAATACCTCCAGGGATACTGACTCAAACACATCCCTGGGCAGCCTGTTCCAGTACCCAGTGACCCTTTCCATGAAAAACTTTTCCCTGATGTCCAGCCTGAACCTCCCCTGGCGGAGCTTGAGGCCATTCCCTTTCCCTGCCCCCTGTCACTTGGGAGAAGAGGCCAGCTCCCTCCTCTCCACAACCTCCCTTCAGGTATTTGTAGAGAGCAATGAGGTCTCCTGTCAGCCTCCTCTTCTCCAGGCTAAACAACCCCAGCTCTCTCAGCCGCTCCTCATAAGGCCTGTTCTCCAGCCCCTTCACCAGCTTCGTTGCTCTTCTCTGGACTCGCTCCAGAGCCTCAACATCCTTCTTGTGGTGAGGGGCCCAGAACTGAACACAGTACTCGAGCACAATGCCAAATACAGAGGGAGAATAACCTCCCTGGACCCGCTGGTCATACCGTTTCTGATACAAGCCAAGGTGCCATTGGCCTTCTTGGCCACCTGGGCACACTGCTGGCTCCCCACGAGGGGTAACGGGGCCGAGCCCGTCTGCGTGGCAGCTCCCCCGAGAGCTTCGACAGCGCAACTCGCAGCCGCCGCGCACGGGTGGAGCCCGGGCTGTCCCACCCGCGGGCGGAACAGCCCGGCCCCCCCCCCCGGTACGGGGTGGCTGGCTGGGCGGGGAGCGCCCCCGCCCTCCTCCCCTCCTTTCTCCCTCCCTCTCCCGCTGCTAGCACGGCGGCGGCGTCGTCCCGCCATGTCGGCCGCCAAGCACCGTGGCTCGAAGGGGGGCAGCCCGCCCGCCGGCGCCGAGGAACCGGCGGCCAAGAAAGCGGCGCCGGCGCCGGCCGCTCCGCACGGCCGGAGCGGCAGGGCGGGGGGCGGCGGGGGAGGCCGGTCCGGCGCGGGGCCCCGGCGGGGCTGGGCGCTGGTGCTGGGCGCCGCCGTGGTGCTGGGCGTCGCGGTGGCCGGCGGCTGGTTGCTGCGGCAGCTGCGGGAGGAGGTCGGGCGCAGCGCCCGGGAGAGGGAGGACTCCGGGAGGCAGCGGCAGGAGCTGGCCGCCACGCTGGACGCCTTGGTGCAGAAGGTAGAGCGGGGGACGCGGGGCGGGGACGCGAGCGTCGGCTGCGGGAAAGCGGTGTGGATGGAGCGGGGAGGGGGGAAATCGCCCCTTCTAGGAGCGGCTGCGCAGCGCGGCTTGCGGGAAAGCAAACGTGTCCCGTTCCCTCCCCCCGCCGCCTCCTTCCTCCCCCCCCCGCAACTCCGAGCACCCTCCTAACGTGGCCTGCAAACGTGGCCCCGGCCGAGCGAGGGATGCCGCGGGCCCGGGGCTGGGCGCCAAGGCGTTTTACGTAAGGCAGCGCGGAGCCGCCGTGCCGGGAGCCCGCGGGCGGTAATTCCATGTCCCGTCGGGCCCGGGCGGCGGCCGCTGAGCCGCAAACTCCTTGGAGCAGGTGCCCCGCCAGCCGGGACGTGGCAGCATCCCGCCTCGGCGCCCCCGAGAGCAGAACCGAGCCCGAAGCGCCGCTCCTGCCAAGGGACCCGGTCTGGCCGTGGCCTTCCAGGGCTGGGGAAGAGCTGTGAAGCAGTTGGCCAAGGGAGTGGCTCAACCGAAGCGAGAGAAATGCTCGTTTCCCTCCTCGGGCTTTTTTTTTCTTTTCACTCGGGCTTTACAGTCCCCCAAGCTGAAGTTTCACAAGTGGTACTGTCTGTCTGGATATATCTTAGAGTGCCTGAAAACTTTAAAGTGGCATATATGAAGGCATTTTTAGAATCCTCAATGTAAGAAGGATATGGAGGTGTTGGAATGGGTCCAGAGGAGGGCTACAAGGATGATCAGAGGGCTGGAGCACCTTCCACGTGAGGACAGGCTGCGAGTTGGGGCTGTTCAGCCTGGAGAAGAGAAGGCTTCTAGGAGACCTTATAGCAACCTCCCAGTATCTGAAGGGGCTACAGGAAAGCTGGGGAGGGGGTGTTCACGAAGGCTTGTGATGATAAGACAAGGGGCAGTGGATGTAAACTGGAGAGGGGCAGATGTAGACTAAATGTAAGGAAGAATTTCTTCACCATGAGGGTGGTGAGGCATTGGCACAGGTTGCCCAGGGAAGCTGTGTCTGCCCCATCCCTGGAGGTGTTCAAGGCCATGTTGGATGGGCCTTGGGCAACTTGGTCTCCTGGGAGGTGTCCCTGCCTATGGCAGGGGGGTTGCAACTAGATGATCTTTGAGGTCCTTTCCAACCCGAACTATTCAGCGATTCTCTATCATCAGCGTATAATCATGCTCCCATCTAGGGACTAAATAAATGGGTTGGAAGGCACTGTGTTAAGTTATGATGGAGTCAGATCACAGAAAGGGAAATTCTTGTTTCAACCTGACTGCTTTTTGCACAACGAGCCATACAGATTCCCCATGTTCTCTGCAAGCATGGGCCCAGGCCAGGAGCAGGGAGACGAAGTGGTGGGACGGGCGCTGGCAGAGATCCTCCAGCCGTTCTGTGGCGCTCCCAGGAATATGGAGGTCTGCATGCGCGAAGTTTGTAGAATCAGTCCTGGTGTTTCCTCTCCCTTACACAGAGGAAAAGGAAGACACTTAGGAGGAGGAAAAGGGTCTTAAATGCAGAGCTGTACTGTTGTTTCTGAAGCTGATTTTAAATCCTGAGTGTTATTTGCTTGCTGATGACTGGACTGTGATTTAAACGAGCAAGGGTTTTCTAGTTTTTAAGGAATTTTTGTAGAGTCTTTATGTGAAGGAAGAAATTGCCATGGCAGGACATACAGGATATGAGATTACAATATGTGAATATAGAACCCAGATGTATGTGCAATATGTAAGCTTTTCCAAGCATAGGAATGGGAACAATTTGCTGCCTCCATCTTCATGTAGTCACAGAAAATCCAATATATAAGTTATATTTTCTAGGAGAGAGGTTTTATACCTGAAAGTTATAAACAGTTTGTTTCAAAGGGAACTGAAACTATTTGCCTGCCTGTAGTAGGTTACTGATGTTAGACAGACTTATAATAGTGCAGAAATAAAAGGCAGGGGGAGAGATCATGCAGAGTTTCAATGTAACCCTTGAAAGCTTTGCTTGCTGTGGTTTGGTGTTCTCTTTAGAGAAGACTGTACTTGAGGGAGAGGGGACCAGGCTATATTTCATTTCTTTACAGAAGAGCAGGGTCCGGCATTTTACTTTTTGAGTGCTGTCAGCGCGGGCTGCTCTGTGGAACAGCTGCTCCTCAGTCTTTTACTGCAGAGCGCTCCTGTCGGGAGTAAGCGTTGTATAAACTCATCTGCTTTACACATCAGCAGTAGGAGGAGAAAGGAAATGATGTGGAAGTTCAGTCTTTAACACAACAGTTCTTAGACAGGCTGAGATTGATTGATGTTTGAATGCAAGATAGTATGACTATAGTTATAGAAGTTATATAGTTATAGAAGACTTGTTTGTTAGTTATGGACAAGTTTTTATGAGCTGTTTATGATGTTAAGCCTTTTAAGGGCCATGGTTTCAAATCTTAAAAACCATGAACACCAAACGCAAACTCTCACATAGATGCACATACAAACTAACTGTGTAGTGAATACGAACTGTTACAATGAAGTTGTGAGTTTTACCTTTCTTGTAAAGTGGGTTAGATTTGGACCCTGGTGGCTCTTGGTTAGGACAGATCAGATTAAAAACTAATCTAATCTGAAGACCTTGGTCCATTTTACCTTACCAGAGCTCTCTGATCTTCAAGTGGCTGGTGTAACTGGAAATACAGAAGAATAGCTTCAGGTTACACCCTTAGCGGTTGCCTAAATGCAAGGGAGCAGATATGAAGTGTTTCCATTCTGGAGGGGCAGGATCACTCTTTGTCAAAGCTACAGCCGCTGAGACCTTCTGGCCTTCTGGAGAATTCTTCGGGGCACTTATAATGCCTTTTCTTAGACTAACATTTGAAGATGGTTGATTTCAAGTGTGGATTCAGTTGGAATATGTCAAAGCAAAATAAATTGCCTTATAAGAAGGGGAAGAGACCTTCCCTGTGCTCCCTTTCTAGATTTCTGAAGTCCATTCATAGTGATACAGAAAGAGCTGTCAGTGTGGAAAAAATCTAAATGACAGCTAAGACAGTGAAAATGAGGTTGGTAAGTCAGTGTAGTGGCTGGTGTCCTGCTGCAGTACATACAGCAGTACTACCTGCTCCCCCCACCCAGCTCATTTCTAGTTTTGTATGTAAACTCTAGAGAATACAAGTATAGGAAATGGAAAGTCATTACAAACCTTTGTACATGAGAGAGGGGAAAAGGAAGGCTTAGAACAACGTGATTTAGTGGAAGGTGTCCCTGTCCATGGCAAGGAGGTTGGAACTGGATGATCTTTAAGGTCCCTGTCAACTCAAACCATTCTGTGATTCTATGGGTATTCTTCAAACTATGAGGAATCTGTTGGAGCAAGGGTGGGTCTTGTGGCCAGACTCTACAGTCCTTCATCAGTGTAGACTTCCACGAAAACCAAGGAGGATTTAGCCTGGGATTTAATCTTGCAAAAATACACGTGAATAACTTAATTTCTCATTAGTAAGTCTGTTAGGTCTTTTGAGATGAATCTTTAGGTTCAGAGGCCTCCTTCAGTGAAAAAGACAAAAAAGAATAGGAAGCTCTATGTATTTCTAAGAACATATAAAATATACTTCTTTCTATTTATAAAATAAAACCACCCCTCCAGCTGTGTATCTAATCGGTAAACATGGCAGCCCATGTGGCATGACTGATTAATACACCCCTCAGACACAGGCAGTAGTGTGAGGCGAGGCAGTGTGCATTACTCAGCACTTGCCATCCTGCCAAGACCTTGAGGTATTTTCTGCGTGATGGATTCCCATTGCAGCCAGTGGGATTTCTTGCAATGCTTTACTAAGTTTTAAAAAATACAACCCATGCACACACCGAAGGATTCCTCTGCAGTCTTAAAGATTTGATATTCTGCTTAGCCTCAAAATTAAGTAATGCGTGCTTCTCTGTTGGTGTGCCTGGATCTTACCTTTAAATGTGAGAGTAAACAACTGTGGTGGCCACTTACTCCTTCAGCTTTTCTGTCTTGCTGCTGCTAGAAACAGCTGTAGTTTTTGTAATTGGGAAGCTTAATAGCATGCCTGATCTAGCAGTAACAACTTTCTGTATTAAACCTGAGACAGATGCGAGTCAGTCCATTCGGCAGCTGCTATGGCTTTGTTCTCTGTCTGCGTCCATACATGTGTTCCTGTTCACTAAGAGCATGTGGGTGTCGGCATGTGTGTGGATAATGAGGTGCAAATTATTTAGAACATTAAAGCCCTTTCTGTGTTTTTTTCCTTAATCTTAAAAAGTGGTTAACAAGAAAAATCAGTGTCTCCACTGGTGTTGAGGAGCAAGAAAATGTCATGACTATGACCTCTGTTCCCCAGCCATTCTCAGTTCCCCTTTTTCCTTGATTTTTCCTGTTACTCTTTTTTGTCTACTTTGAAACTTCTTTTATGTTCAGGAATTGGCTTTGGGTATGATTGCCTGCTAAAGTCTTATCTCAGCTTTTCTGTATTCAGGAGCTGCTGCCAGCTGTTTCTTAGTTTGTTTTTTTTTTCCCCTCCTCCTTTCCTTCTTTAGAGACTTGTGGCCCATAGAACCAGGAATCTATGTATAGAGGATGGGTGGCTCAGGAGTCTGGATGCAAACTTGACATTGATTTTCACAAGTACGGATTTCCTGGATCATCTGTAGTAGATCAGTGAGGCCAAGAATCCTCAGTAGAAAATGTCTGTATCTATAGAACTGTAGGGCTCTAGATGCTGGGCTTTTTGTGTCACTCGTATCTGCGTGCCATAGGGTCACCTCAGGCAGGGGGCATGAAGGATTACAAGGTGATAATTTCGTATGTTAACAAGGGTCGTAAGTATTTTAACAAAGTATAAGGATGTAGATAAGGATGAAACTGTGTTAACCCTGTGGATTTCTGTTTTAGGTGCGTTCCCTTCAAGCCACTTGTGGAGGATTTGAATCTGTGATGAAAATTGCTCAGCAGAAGCAGGAGGTTGCAGAGAAGGCTATTAAACAAGGGGAGAGTGAAATAAACCGGATCAGCGAAGTGCTTCAGAAGCTACAAAATGAAATTTTGAAAGACTTGTCTGATGGCATCCACATGGTGAAGGATGCAAGGGAACGAGACTTCACATCTCTGGAAAACACAGTGGAAGAGAGACTAACAGAGCTAACCAAGTCTATAAATGATAACATTGCTGTATTCACTGAAGTCCAGCAGAGGAGCCAAGATGAAATCAGCAACATGAAAGCAAAGATTGATTCACTGGAAGAGGCAGATGTGTATAAACATGACATTAAGGTGCTAAAAGATGCTTTTGATGAGATGCAGGCATCCATAAAAATCAAAGAAAAGGACATTGAGACTTTGAAGAGTACAATGGAATCCATGGAGTCAGATGTTTATACTGAAGTGAAAGAGCTAGTCAACCTCAAACAAGAACATGAGAAATTCAAAGAGGCTGCGGACACTGAACACCTTTCACTAAAAGCTTTACAAGAGAAAGTTCTAAGAGCTGAGGATTCTATTATGCAGCTCCCTAGTGACATTAAAAGACTCAGTGAAGATTTACTGCAAGTCAAAGCTGACCTCAACAAATGGGGTGAAAACGGACTCTTCAGAAAAGCATTAGAAACTTTTGGGAAGAACAGTGAAGGGCTAGAGTCTCGACTGAGGCACATAGAAGACAGCCTGGAGTCTCTAAATTTTGTTGCATCTCAAAATAGTGAAAAGTTGGAATCTTTCATTTCTGAGGAGGCAGAATATAAGAATAAGCTCAGTACCCTAGAACAAAACATTGCTGCTTTCCAGGGGATCTCAGATATGGACATCACTTCAGTCACAGACATTCTGAAAAACCTTCGTGAGTCACAGACCTTGCTGTACAATGAGGTGGAAAACTTGAAGAGAAGCATTGGTGATCTGCCATCCTCCGGTGCTCTTCAGGATGTCCAGAACCAAATTAGTACTTTATTGGATCAAGGAAATCTTCAGACGGGTCAAGCACATTCTCAAGGCTATCTTGAAAAATTTTCTTCTGTGGAAGGCTCTGTGGATGAACTGAGATCTTCTGTCAGCCAGGTTGATTCTGATTTGAAAATGATAAGAACTGCAGTGGATAGTTTAGTCTCCTACTCAGTGAAAATTGAAAATAATGAGAACAACTTGGAGTCCGTGAAGAGCTCAGTAGATGACTTGAGGAATGATCTGGAAAGGTTGTTTGTGAAGGTAGAAAAAATACACGAAAAAGTTTAGGCAGCAGTGCTCCTTGTACAAATAATTAAGGAGAATAGCTTTTATACGCCCTGTTTTTTACTCTTTTTAAAACCAATTTGATACCTCCAAAGAGAATAAGAATACTTTAATAATAGAGACAGTTCTGCTTATTTCTTTATTTCTCTTTTGTGTAGTGTTTTTATTGTGGGTTTTTTTTAAATTTTGTTTTAAGGTGTGAGTTTAGGTGGGCATTGAGTTTCTGAGGGCTCATCTTCTCTATAAAGTGACACCACTGTAAGTGTAGTGGTGTAACTAAGGCACTACAACCTTGTTAGCACAGGCATGTATTTAATGGCATGAAGGTGTTTCACACTATGACACTAGATATCCCACACAGAATGCCCACAGCTGTTCCAGTATGAAAAGTGTACTGCCTTCCACAGCAAGAATTTTACTGGTATGTTTTGGTTTAAGAAATAAATTAACAAAGCTACACTCCTGTCTTAAACTTTTTACACCAGTAAACTCAGATGTGGATTTGAAGCAACTCATCCTTTTTTGCAGTTTGGGACTCAGCCGTGTGGTCAGTTTACCTGGTGTTGGTTGAGCTGTAGTAGATTTTCCATGAGTCCTTAATTGGTACCGAGGAGCTAACAAGGGATTAGCTGAACCCCCTGAAGGGCAAGTTTGAGGTAAGTGGCATTGCTTTGGGCTAAGACCCAGGAGAGGTGTTCTACCACCTGGCTGGAGAGATTCATCGTTTGTGATCATGGCCTTCTTTCTGAGTGTCTTTAGCTGCTGGTGTAGTAGACCAGTGCTCAAAAGGGACATCTGAAGGATGGGATTAGTTTCAAGAGGATACAGTAATATTTTTGTCATATCTTTGGGCTGTTTACATGATGAAGCTGTGTCTTTCCTGGAAGGGCCTAATTTGTATGTGATACAGATCTTTCTGTAAAAATGATCACGTATTTGAATAAGGAAACCGAAGAACTAAAACTGCACCTCTTGCATTTTTCAAGCATGCTAACGGTAATTTTACACTCCAAAACACACAAGGGGGAAAATCACCATGAAATCAGCAGAATTGACTCTAAGGTGTATACATTTCCAGGTTTTTATACAGCTGACAGTGACCTGAACTGTTGTTATGTATTCAGGGGTTGGTGCCTGATTCTTGTCACCATTATTGTCACAGGAGGCCTGCCTGAGACACTGGTAGCAAAGGATCCTTCTGGGAACTGCTTGAGAGTGAAGAAAAAGTGTTGTACTTCTCTAGATGTTTACTTAAAAAAACACATTTTGTCATGGAGCTTTCTTGGTTTTCTGTCTTTTATGGAAAGGATTTTTAATATCCCTCCTTTTCAAATTTACTTTAGAACTTATCCAGAGATTTGGTAGAGGAGTCTGCACACTGATGCCTTGGAAATGGATCGTGTGCATCGTGCCCACCTCAGCCTGCAGTAGCCAGATCCCTGGTTATGTTAGAAGAATTCCTAGAAATAGGACCTCCCAGAAGTGGTGTGATTGTGGAAATGGCACAGGTCAAAGGGAGTTTTCCTAGGTAAACCATGATAGTGAACCATATCTAGTGTTGTTCCCGTTGTAAACAGGAAAGAATTCCTGGCAAAGAAAAGAGGGACCCACAACATTAAGGTAACTTGTCACTGTTGGAACTGCACTGTTCTTTGTGGACTTATCAAGTTCTTGAACAATGTTGTTCAGGTTACTGTGAAATGAACTGTATGGCTTATTTGCGGTATTTTTAATACATAATAAACATTTGGAATATTCTCTGCACCTGTTTTTGGTCTTGCTTACTTAACGTTATGTGTCCCAGGATGCTTCCAGTGGGATACAGTGAAGGGCCTGGAGGGAAGCACCAGAACTTTATACTGAGGTGTGATGCAGCCCTGTTCTTGTTCTCAGCTTCTCTAGAGAAACTTGGAGGCACTCTTGTGGTTACTGAGGAACTCTTGGAAATAGGATTTGAGTCCCATCAGTATAGTGGTATTGAATACCGGGCTGAGAAACCCCACATGGTAGTTGTGAGGTATGAAATATATGATTTGTACAATGAATAAATGCTATGTTAAACACCACCAGAAATGCCTCAGTATGACTTTAACAATGGCCAAAGCATGTAGGACAGAAAATAATGTCTGGAAGGAACCTACATCATCTTTCCAAAGTGGCTCCTTCTTTTGCAAAGCTTTGAATGCCAGTTTCTCACGGCTGCTACAAATTGAGGGGATCAGGTAACCGCAGTGGCTGCCCCAGGAGGCACCAGGAGGTAATCCAGTCACATACTGATCTTCAGTGTTTTCTTCAAAAATGTAACAGTTAGAGATTCTTGAAAAACACTATCTTAGGAAGAGTGGGTTATATAGTTTGGGACAAGAGAAACTGGTAGCAAAAAGGCACTTGTGTTGAAAAGCATGACTTTTCTGCTCAGGCTCAATGTGCAGGAAACTTTTAGGAGCTCTCATGGAGTGGAAACTTAACAGCCCTTGGAGCAATGAGCAGAATATTTCTGAGGGACTCAGGTGGTGCTAGGAAGGCACCATAAACTGCAAGGCCCATAAACCATCTTCATTATGGATGCCTGGCTTTCAAAAGTTTGGGAAAATGTAATTTCAGGAATATGGGTGTTATCACGTCCTGGCAATTCCTGAGGCTACATTCATAGAGCTAGCTGATTGACTACTTACATGTCCCACAAAGGTGAGCAGACGGCCCCTTCCATCTAAAAGAGACACCTTGATAGCAAGCAGGCTATGAGCATGCACTGACTTCAAAAGGGTAAGAGTTGCATGGTAAGGGAACTTAAAAGAGGCTGTGAAACTACAGGTGCAGCTGAGCCAAATTTCATTTCAAAGTTTAAATGAAGAATTGCTAGTTATGCTTCCAGAAACTTATTTTGTTATGGTAAACTATTGAAATTATTTATTTCACGAAATAAGGAGAATTATTCATAAATTATAATCTGACTGGAGGCAGGTACAGCAGTGAAAGATCCCTTGGTGGGCTGGAGGTGTAGATTTTAGATGTGGCTTAACAGCCTCATTGAACACAAACACTTCCTAGTTCCCTCATAAATGCTCACAGAGCACATCCAGTCCTAGTGCTGCTGTTTGCAGTTGTTTTTACCCTTTCCGATAAAAGCAGCGGAGGACGTCACGAGCAAGACCATCTGTGTTGTCAGTGTTGTTTTACATTATTGGTAGTTCATTAATAATGTGTTATACAAACAAATTTCAAGGGAAACTGTCCACCAGGTTGATAGGATATTGATTGAGCCAGTTCCTTAGCATTTGTCTTCATTTTCAGCTCTCGTAAATTAAAAAGCGATTATGCCGAGGCATTGTGGACTCAATCACGCTTGAAGAGACTGGCCTGAATATCTATGCTGGCAAACATGATGCAGAGAAATCTGCTGCTGCTGCAGGGGCTTCTCCCAGTAGGGCTTTGTCCACTGCTGTAAATGAAATAACTCACAACAGCAAGCGTCTGGTGACCTAGATGTGTATGTTAGAGTTTTTATGAAAGCATGCATTAGTGATTTAAGTCTTTTTACCATCTTATTTGACATAGCTGGTAAACAAAGCTGTAAAGAAGTAAAATGAAATAACTATGATAGCCTAAAAATATTAAATGTGGGCAGTTTGGAGAGCTGGGATATAAAACTGTTCAGAGGAGGGCCAAAAAGTTGGCGAAAGGGAGGTTGTCAGAGGATTGGCTGAAGTTGCTGGCCTGTTCAGCCTGGAGACTGAGGGAAGAATTCATCACAGTCTACAGCTTCCTCATGAGGGGAGAAGGAGGAGCGGGCACTCTTCTCTGGCAGCCAATGATAGGACCCAAAGGAATGGCAAGAAGATGTGCTAGGGAGCTTTAGGATGGATATTAGGAAAAAAGTTCTTCACCTAGGGGGTGGTGAAGCACTGGAACAGCTCCCCAGGGAAGCAGTAATGTTGCGAAGCCTGATAATATTCAAGAAGCATTTGGACAATGCCCTCAGACACATGGTGTGACTTTTGGGGTTGTCCTGTGCAGGGGCAGGAGCTGGACTTGATGATCCTTATGAGTCCCTCCCAACTCAGGGCATCCTATGAGCCCTCCATCTTAGTAAGTGCTGCTAAGGGCCGTTGCTGTCTGATTTGGGGCAGTCCAAGAAAGATGTGCCTGAGCTGATAAGCCTCTCAAAGAAGAAAATGGTGGTCAGAGGTAAAATGTTTTGTGAAAATGAAGGTTGAACAATTGGGCCTGTTCAGACTTAGGAAAGTTGCAGAAGGATTGAAGGGAAAAGAATAAAAGAAGTAATAAACAATGATCAGCTATCTAAAAGCCGATTCTGTAAAAAGAATGAACCCATCTGCTTATTGTGGAGAGGGTATCATAGAATCAGAATCGTTAAGGGTGGAAATGACCTCTAAGATCATCATGTCCAACAGGAAGCCCAACACCACCATGACTACTAAACCATGTCCCAAAGTGGCACGACCACACATTTTTTGAACATTAAGGGGAGGTGACTCCACCACTTCCCTGGGCAGCCTGTTCCAATGCTTGAGCACTCCTTCAGTAAAGAAATTTTTTGCAAATATCCAGTCTGAACCTCCCCTGGCTCAACTTGAGGCCATTTCCTCTTGCCTTATCACTTGTTCCTTGGGAGAGGGTGAGGCGTTACAGGTGGGAATGCCGCAGGTGAAGGGCAAGGGTGGTGTAAGGTCAGCAGGGAGGCTGAGCAGGTAAGAAAGACACAAATATTGCTGGCACCAAGGGGGCTGTCGCCTCTGTCACTTCAATGAGGCTGGCAGGGAATCCCGTGGGGGATGGCGCCAGGGATGCAGGGCAGACAGGGAATCATAGAATAGTTTGGGTGGGAAGGGACCTTAAAGATCATCCAGTTCTAACTCCTCTGCCATGGCCAGGGACACCTCCCACTAGATCAGGCTGCTCAAGGCCCCATCCAACCTGGCCTCAAACACCTCCAGGGATGGGGCAGCCACAGCTTCCCTGGGTAACCTGTGCCAGTGCCTCACCACCCTCATGGTGAAGAAATTCTTCNACTCCAGACGAGGTCTCACAAGAGAGGAACAGAGGGGCAGAACCCCCTCCCTCGCCCTGCTGGCCGCGCTGCTTTTGATGCAGCCCAGGACACGTTTGGCCTTCTGGGCTGCGAGCACACACTGCCGGCTCATGTCGAGCTTCTCCTCGACCAGCACCCCCGAGCCCTTCTCCGCGGGGCCGCTCGCCATCACATCACCCCCGATCCTGCACTGCAATTGGTCTCTTCCCGGGACGCGGGCTCTGCTGCACCGCTCCGCCGCCGCCACCCGGGGGCGCCCGCCGCCGTCGCAGTGGGGAGGATGTGCCCGTGGCCTGCGGGGCGGTGTTGAGCGTCCCCCGGTGGCGATGAGGCGGCGCTGCAGGGGCCGGGCCGGGGAATCCCTCCCGAAGCGCCCGGCCTGGCGCCTCGGCCTCGCTTCCCCTTTCCCGGAGCCCGCGGAGGCAGCGGGTCCTGCGCTCTGTTTAACGCTCTCCTCACGGGACACCGACACCAGTCCGAAAAGAGCCTGCATCCAGCGCTGGGCTGATTCTGGAACCGCAGCTTCTTCTAACCGATTTAGCCGTTTTGCTAACTGCCCATCCCATTTGTTTTGTTTTCAGCTGCTTTAGTTTGTAGACCATGAGCAGATATTCACCGATGCTGGAGATCCAAGCAAAATAATTACATGAGGGATTTTATGGACATGTGTTTGTAAATGAGATGGTCAAATGGCACCCAAAGCAGCTTTTAACCAGGAAGCCCTTTAGTCTGACCCTGACCGAGGATGCTCAAAGAGCAATTCTCCTTTGAACACCGAAGCAAAAAGTGTACTTTGTGCTTGCTCCTGTAGCAAAGCCTCTCTAGATTCTCTAGTATAAAATATCTTGCTAGCTCCCAGTTTAATATATATTCTCAGGAGCCAATGTTTGCTCATGCACTGAGAAAAGGAAATCAGAAATCTTGTTTACAAGAGCAGAGTTTGATGATTCCTGCATTTGTAATGTAAACACTAGCCCTGGATCTATTCATAGTTAATGCAGCATCAGAGTTGTAGCCTGCTCAGACAAAGGGATCCCTGAACTCATGTCTCTTTTTAAAAAAAATTTTAAATATATTGGAGCTAAAGCAGCAAGTATTTCTTTGGCTGATACGGACAAATGAATCATACATGTCAAAATCTTTTCCAAGATTATGGTATCTAGATTCTCAGCTTAACGATGAGGGACAGATCTTTTCTCAAGTGCTTCCACTTTCACTGAGAGGTATGAAAGCCAAAGAAGCAATTTCTCATTTTGTTACATACCCTGTTTAGAAAAAAAAAAAGTATAGATGAAATAGTTAAACAGTTAATTCCTGCACCCTACTCTGGTGTCCATCTGCAATTCTAGAGGAAAACTAGTTGAAATAAGACCAGCTTTGTTCCACTCAGAACGATTTTTCCTTTGACACTCTTTAGATATAAATATGTCAAATATAATCCTTTCCAGTCAATACTGCTTAGATTTGGGATTAGTATAGAGTCCTACAGTTACAAGTAAGGATGGAAAAAATAACAAGTGGAGAAAGAATCAGGGTTACCTTGAAACTTACGATTTTTTTTTAGTGCTCTTACTTTCACAGAACTGTTTAGGTTGGAAAAGACCTTTAGGACAATCCAGTCCAACTGTAAACCCAGCACTGCCAAGTCCACCACTAAACTATGTCCCTAAGCACCACATCCATGCCTTTTAAATCCCTCCAGGGATGGTGACTGCACTGCTTTCCAGGGTAGCCTATGCCAATGCTTGACAACCCTTTAGGCGAAGAGATTTTTCCTAATACCCAGGCTTCACTCAGAGATCTCATCATGACCCTCAGAGTCAGAAGCAAATGGGACATTGACTGACCTGAATGTAACACACCAAGTCAATGAAGCTGTTGTTATTCTTATGTCTCGTGTGTTTAATGCCATTGCCCAGAAGTTCAAACCCTATCTTAACAGGGGCTGAATGAGAATACTTGTTTGGACACCTGTCTCCTGGAATGTTCTGGGCACCAAATTGCTCTCTCAATGGCATAATTTCTAGGATTAAATATGGACTTCAAGCCCCCCATTCTGATATTTTTTGCCTCATTCTCATACCAGATTTCTAACACCATATATTCTAGTCTGAAGATGGTATTGTCCTTAGCATTTTCATTAGTTATTACACATTCTTAGGATGGTTTCTAAGAGAGGGAAAAAACCCCCTCAGTTCTGCCTAATGCGTTTAACATTTAAAAATAAGATACACAAGGAAAAGAACAGCTTTTCCATTCAGGAAGAAGATATTTGTATTGCTAAAAATAGCCCTACTAAGCCTTTGTAAACATGAGATTAATGGAAGGATAATTAACATTTGCTGGAATCTGAATCCTTGCAGATAATTAACCGAGGTGATAATAACCTCCTAGAACCATGAAAAATGCTTCTGTACTTGAATGTGTTCAGTGATCAAACTTCATTACAGTGTCCCAGAAGAATGTCTCAGCTTTCCAGTGACTGCAGGTTGGTGGCATGACTGGAAAAAAGCCTTACTTCCTCTCTAAGTCATTGGGGTTTTAAAGACACAGCAGCTGTGGAGACTGCAGGAGGACTCCTTGTATTCTCCTTTGGGTTCAGGGGAACCTCCTTTGATTAAGTCAAGCGAGGCCATTGTAGAGGCCATTGCAATTATCACACATGCACCATTATCCTGTAACAACATGAGGGAAAAATGCAGCTGTGGAGCTGTAGGAAGTAAGAGTGGAAGGTACATTTGTCCTCTATGTCACTGCTCCCTCCCTTCACTGTATTGTCACGCAAGATACTACCTGACCAAAGGAGCTGATCAACCATAGACAGCAGAAGGAAAAAGATGAGGAATGCTAAAGCAATGTGGCACACAGCAGAGAGGTCAACTGGTCCAGGCAGCTGGTAGCAACCACTGCACCCATTACATTTTTACGATGTTAACTTCCAGGTGTTTCTGCACCTTCCCTTCCCCATCTTTTGTGGGATCACATCTTTCATGGGACATCTGAGGCCCACGGACATCAACAGATCCTTCTCTTTTGGTTACTGTTGTCATTGGATGTGTTGTTTGTGGGAAGGGGATAAAGAAAGGCAATGAATTTGGTTACAAAGCAAAATTAGCAAGGACCAAAGATAATAGATGCCTACTGCTTCCCAGTCTCCAGCTGCCTTACATATTTTCCAGGGTTTGGGGAGCTTAATTAGTTTACAACTTTTTCCAGGGCAAAAAATCTTGTATTTCTTCTGTTCATTCTTTCAGTATGGACAGGGAACACTTGCAATGAAGTCAGCAATAAATAGTGGTATTATTTGTTAAATACAACCTCAGAAATAGTTTTTGATTTAGGTCACAGAAGATGATCAATGACTTCAAGCATTACAGCTAAGTGCTCCAGAAGTGCTGGTAGGTCCATAATGCAAGACAGAAATCATGTGTTTGAACTTTATAGAAACAAAGTCCACAACAATTGCTGAGGGTTAGGCAGGGGCCTGAATTTAGATCTTATTCATTTGTTCTTCTGGTTTGGGGGATCAATACTCACATGTTATTGTGGTTTAAGCTAAATTAGAGTCAGTTTTCTGACTCTTAACTCAGTCTTGTCAAAGTAACTTCATCTTCTGAGAGATAACTACATGTTTTTGACATGGTTTCTCTCTAAAAGTGGTAACATGTAGAAAGGTCATTACTTACACTTATTCCTATAGTAACTAAGGCCGTCCTTAAGCTGGCAAAAAAGGCCGCACCTGCAGGGAGAGGCGAAGAGGACAGGTTACCCCAAACTGACCAACAAAATATTTCATCCTATATAAGTCATACTTGGTATAAAACTGAGAGACCATGAGGGTCTTGCCCTCTTCTGTGATGGCCTATATCCAGTGAAGACCTCATCTGTCTGGTTGTTCCTGATTCCGCATCTGTGCATTCCTGAATCTGGTTCCCGAGATGAGCTGCTGCCTAGACACAGACCCATTCTCTCAAATCTGCTCTGCAGTATTTGTGGTGATGTTTAGTCATCAATAGGTAGAGTAGGGGCACAATCTCAGACGTTGTATATATTTTATTCTTCTCCTTCTCCTTAATGATATGGGGAAGGGATTGGGAATCCAACTGCACTGTTTTAGTTGCTGAAACAAACTGGGTCAGGTTTAAACTGTGGTACATGTAATCTTGCTGTTTCAGTAGAAGCTCTGCAAATACTTTTGGCACAGAAGTATGTGTCTCATATTAATGTCTTAGGGTCATGCCCCTTGCAGTATGCATGCTGACTCTCTACTTAACATGGTTCAGTGATGCAGCTCTTGTGCATGTGAAAGTCTGTCCTCCAAACCTCAAACTGCTGGATAAAAGGCTTCATCTATCCGAGAGTGCTACCACACTGTCCTTTGTTCATATCCTGATTTGACTTCACAAAGCTTTTTATTTTCCTTAGGTTTGCTATTTTGTATTCATTAGAACTGGTATAATTTATTACTTTACCTATAAAATTAGCGCAGTAACAGAGCTGCTGTTTCAAATGGCTGTGCAGAGCTAGGTCTCTGTTAAAGTATTTTAGCTATAAAAAGAAGCACAGTTATTAGGAAGAGTTTTTTTTCAAGTGCTGTTTATGGTTCCTTTCTATTTCTCTTGTGTTACTGCAACAATGTCCTCCTCTTCCTGAAGAGCAATGAAATAATTCTAAATGCTTACAATCCTCATTAGACAATCCAAGTCCAGGACTAGATGTGCCTTCTTGTGTTGGCAAAAGAGAAGTGAACTGAGAAAAGATGCTCTGCAGCAAGTGAAGTTCAGTGTTTGCATTTTTGCCTGAACTATTAGAAGTGGCCAAGTGGTTAATACAACTCTGATTTCAATGTTTCCTGGATAAAAGTTGGACTTAATTTGTCTCTGGATGATGGCTGAGGATTGCAATCTGCACCTGGTTCCTGCAAAAAAGGAATCAAGAATGCAACAAGCAAATGCACATTACCTCTTCCTTCAGCGAATACAGATGATCTCAATACTGCTGTCTGCAGAAGGGAAGAGAGTTTCAGAGGGTGCAGCTATACCCTAACTTGAGTGTGAGCCCAAGCCCATATTCAAGTCCAGACCTCCTTCATGCCTAAATCATTTGGACAAGAACTTGTGTTCAGAACCAGGTTTTAATATGTATTTGGGCAGAGAAGCCCAGAGGAGCTCCTCTCCTCTTCTTTCCACTCTGTATCCAGAAAGCAGAAGCAGCTATTTATTATAGGATTATACAGGCAAGGGGGAACTGGGGGCTCAGGGGAACTGGGGGCTCAGGCTAGCAGCTAACGCTCCCACCAGCACAGTCAAAACTCCCAGCCAAAGTGCTTGCTCCCAATCAAAGTGCTTAGGTCCCTCTGAAGTTTGTACTGAGTAAAAATGAACACATCCCTAAGTGCTTTGTTAATACCACAGGGATGGGCTCAACACAAGGACCTGGTTTGAGACAGGAGTTCTCTGCTGCAAATGCAAAAATCTGGTCACTAGGTGATTTATTAGTCCTTCTTCAATGATACTTTTATTTTAAGAGGGCTTCGGTTACCTTCTGCTGCCTGGAATGTTTCATTTACATTGGAGAAGAATTGCTCCTTCACTTGAAAAATGACTTCCAGTGAACAGTAAATGCTGCAGGCTTCATCCTGTGGCTTTGGGCATTACACTGGTCACTTTGCCACAGGATCATTGCCATTCTTTCCCTGTTTTCTTTCTCTTGCCTTATGCTTTGCACATGTTTGTAATTAAGTTTTCTCTTTTTTTTTTTTCAGGTTGCCTTGTTACATGTCCCTCTGTTCCAGGCTGTCATCTATAGATTTCTTTGTATTTAAGTCCCAGGAATTCCTCATCACTGCAGTCACTGAAATGCTTTTATTGCCAGAGAAATCCTTTCCCCACATTGTTTCCAGTACAGTAAGGTAGAGGGAGTCCTTGCAGTTAAGGAAAAATCCCTCTGGAGAAAGATCCTCAGTGCACTGAAAGACTGAAGTCCACCAATCAGCCTGCTTTCAAAAATAATGACAGCGTTTAAGGTATGGCTGGAATTCTTCCTGTATGTTTTGATCTCAGACATTATACTCACACTTCTGACAACAAAACCTCTGGCTGGCTGTATTTATGAGGCTTCTTCACAGTTATCAAGTAAAAAGGTTGGGTGTCTCAGCAGATCTCTAATGCAGGTTTTACAAGTAAGTTTATTCAAAACAACTGTTTCTTCAATGAGTCCTGATCTCCTGGAGAAACTTAGAGATTTCTGCTTCCACACAACATTGCTCTGCCTTCTATTAACCCTTGATAGGGAACTGTGAGGTCTGTTCTTTCCGTTCCCTCTCACACTGCTTTCATTAGGAGCATTTGTCACAGACAAACACTATTTCAAGGCAGTTCAACTCAACTAACTCTTTTCAAAGTAAAAATTAAACAAGTAGGATTTTTTAAATTCCCAATGAAATTCTTATATACTTATAAACAAGAAGAAAACAGCACATTGTTATGATGTAACAATGCTAAATGTCTACATCTAAGTAAGCAGCTGTGTGGAGACCTTCCCAGAGCACCCAGGTTTAGTAGGGTGCAGACCTTCATCGCTGCCTGGTCACCCTTGTACACTGCTCTGGCAGCACAGGGCAAAAGAAGACTGCAGCACCTTTAGGATGATATGTAATGCTGAAGCCTCTAATTCTGCAGCGTGGTTTGTTGAGACATGAAAGCCCCTTATTGCTCTGGCAGTGTGAAAGTACTTTACATCTAAAATAAACTGATAATCAGTCAAAACCATCCGTTACTTAAGACATTGTATAGAACATGTTTGGTAGTGCTCATCTCTGGGCCAAACATGTTGATCAACCACCTCTAGCTGCCCTAAATCCCATAGGATTCTCAAACTAAGGCACAATTTGCTACCCTAGCAATGTTTAGGGAGGCTGTCTGCTGCTGACCAGGCTTTCTGTGGGGACTGAAGAGATCATATGAGTAATTGACACACCATTTGCTAAAGTGCAAGCAGATCTGAAGAACACTGATCATTTTTTACAAGTACAGTAACATGTACAAGTCTTCCCAAATAAGAGGAAATATTGCAGTTGTCTTTCTAGCTGATTTGCCTGTACAGATTTAGACAGATCTCCAACACTGATAGTATCTTCTGACAGTGCCTGAAATTCTCCTTACATTTCCTTATATCCTTATATAGGATAATGGGAGCTATGCCTAGGGATCCTTCTACAGCCTCTAGCTCTGCTACTGCAATAGTAATGAGCACTACTCAGTTCCGTGGGAGTAACAGCCCATCTTGCTTCATGCAAGATTTAGACTTCAGCTTTCTGCTGAGACTTCTTCAAAGGTGCCCAGGAAGGGCAAGGCTGCCAAACCTCACTGCAGCCCTAATGGGATTCAGTCATCCAGTTCCCCAAGGCTGCTGTGAAAATCCCACTCTCAGCTCTATATCTTGCTGTTTGCATAAAGTTCATACCTTCATGCTGTAGCTTGGCTAGCAACAGTCCCTAGGAGGCAACTTGTCTTGGGCTATCTTCAAGAGCTGCAATTTAGTTGATGTGCCCAAGGGAAACACAGGACACCCATGAGAGTAGAGAAGGAAACGGAGAGAACATCAGATAACAACACTCATCCTCAGCATCAAGAAATGAGTCAGAAGTAGAGAACAGAAGAGCAGCCACCAACTAAGTAGGTCAGGTTATCAGCATGAGGCTATTTAGATGGTGACAGCAGGAATTGTGATCAGATAGGCAAAGCTTTTGAGATGTAGATTTAACTTCCCTTGGTCAACAGCATTGCTCCAGGTGTTCCTTAATGTAGTGGGGCAGATTTTTTTTCCCACTGTAATTCTACTTTCTCCTCCAGGTTTCACTGACCGTAAACTTTTCATTAGTGCCCCTAACATGAGGCACAAATGTCTTCAAACTAACACCTGTTGCATCTATTTTTATAAGCCAAGGGACTGGTTGGCTCCACAGGGGATTCAAGAATAAAACATATTTAGTAGGTACAAAGGTTTTCTATTAACTTTATGTTTCTTTTCCTTTCAAAACTTGGTTTTATAAAGCCTATATGTGCCACCTGCCGCTGTTCCTTTTTTATATAAACATCTCTTTGTTTTGTTCCTTTAAACTCTGTGCCAGATTCTGCTCACACTTGTGTCCATGTAGATCCAATATAACTCCTTGGATGCTAATGATGCAATTCCAGGCTCTCACTGGGGTAACTGAGAATAGGAGCTGGCCCTTGTCGGTTCAAATTTACCCTTGATGCAACTTCACTGGAGGTGAAGGAGCTGCCATGAGTGTATTTTGGCCTCATTGCCCAGTGACACTAAATGCTTCCTGCAGGCTGCAAATGGTTTAAGCGTTGTCCAGCCAGACTTGGTGAGTGCAGCAGATCACATACCACTCACAAAGCTCTAGAGCTAAACTGGGTCAGCAGGGGCATGACAGCCCACATCAGCTGAAGAGTGCCCCTCACAGATTATTTCTGTGAAGGAAGAAAAATATGTGCAGACGCATCCGTCCAAACCTGTAACTGGAAGTGACAGAGACGAGGGGAGTTCCCCACGCCACTCACTCATCAGAGATTCTCAATAATAACCCCCAACAGAGAGAGCCTCTTCCTGGGCAGCTGCAGATTTAATGTTGGTCTTTGTCCAGCCTGAGCAGCTCAGATCTCTAAAGAAGTGGATTTTCTATACAATAGGGGTGGGATGCACTGAAGCGTGAGGAGGAGGCGGGACACCAGGTGTCTATGAATGAGCTAACGAGGCACCAGAAATGCCTCTGTATCCCCTCCCCTGCCCCCTTGTTCTGCCCTTGGACTGAAACATGGAGCAGCACAATGAATCAGTATTAGCTCCAGCGCAGCTGCGAGAGGTCAGGCCCTGCACTTTCATATGGGCATCTTTAATTTAGGCTCCTCAGGGACTCATTTTTCAACTGGCGAGAGGGCTAATGCTCAAGCTATAGGGGGAAATGACATCAGTTGGTGAGAGGACAGGCACTGAAGAAAGGCAGCTGGTACTTAAACCTTTCCTACCACACCCTTAGTGTGATGCTGAGGTAGCCTTTTCTGTCTTGTTCCCTTTTTAGTAGCCTGTATAAAGTCAATAGCCCAAATCTGTTCACCTCTTCTGCCACTGATGTTCAGGAACACCAGACTTAAGGAAACAGTGAATTGCTTTTGGTGGCATTCAGCACAAAGTTAAGTCCAGTGAGATAAAGTCTGACAGTAAAAGCAGCAGAGATAGTTGTGTGCTTTTGGTAGCTACATCATAGAGAGAGTAAAGATTTTCTTCATTCATGCAATCCACAGTCCTGAGGGAATTGGCTGATAGGGTTGCCAAGACACCCCCCATGATATCTGAGAAGTCATGGCAATGAGGAGAAGTCCCTGGTGACTGGAAGAAGGATAACATTGTGCCCATTTTTAAAAAGTGGAGAAAAGATGACCCTGGGAACTACTGACCTATCAGCCTCACCTCTGTGCCTGGGAAGATCATGGAACAGATCCTCCTAGAAGCATGATTGATGGCAGCTGGCATGGCTTCACCAGGGACAAGTCCTGTAGTGGCTTTCTATGATGGGATAACTGCAGCAGTGGACACGGGAAAAACAATGGATATGATCTATATGGACTTCTGTAAAGCTTTTGATATGGTCCCCCACAACACCCTTCTCTCTAAATTGGAGAGATATGGATTTGATAGGTGGACTGTTTGCTGGTAAGAAACTGGTTGGATGGTTGTATTCAGAGAGTAGTGGTTAATGGCTTGATGTCCAGATCCATGACGAGTGGTGTCCCTCAGGCATCTGTACTAAGCCAGTGCTGTTTAGTATCTTCATCAATGACATAAACAGTGAGATTGAGTGCACTTTCAGGAAGTTTGTAGATGACACCAAGCTGAGTGGTGCAGTTAACACGCAGGAAGGATGAGATGCCATCCAAAGGGACCTGGTCAGCCTGTGCCAACCTGATGAGGTTCAACAAGGCCAAGTGCAAGGTCCTACACCTGGGTCGGAGCAATCCCCGATTTCAGTACAGGTTGGAGGATGATGTGATTGAGAACAGCTCTGCAGAGAAGGACCTGAGGGTGCTGGTTGATGAGAAGCTCAACTTGAGCCAGCAATGTGTGCTTGCAACCCAGAAGGCCAATTGTATCCTGAGCTGTATCAAAAGAAGCATGGCCAGCAGGGTGAGGGAGGCGATTCTGTCCCTCTATTCCTCTCTTGTGAGACCTCATCTGGAGTATTGTGTCCAGTTCTGCCATGGGCAGGGACATTCCACTAGATCAGGTTACCCAAGGCCCCATCCAACTTGACCTCAAACACCTCCAGGGATACGGCAGCCACAACTTCCCTTGGCAATGTGTTCCAGTGTCTCACCACTCCCATGGTGAAGAAATTCTTGCTAATGTCTAGTCTAAATCTGCCTCTCTTCAGTTTATATCCATTCCCCCTTGTCCTATCACCACAAGCCTTTATGAATAGTCCCTCTCCAGCTTTCTTGCAGGCCCCTTTCAGGTACTGGAAGGTCTCTATAAGGTCTCCTCAGAGCCTTCTGTTTTCCAGGCTGATCAACACCAACTCTGTCAGTTTGTCCTCCTAGCAGAGGTACTCCAGACCTCAGATCAACCTCATAGCCCTCCTCTGGACTCGTTCCAACAGCTCCATATCCTTCTTATGTTGAGGATTCCAGAACTGGTCCTTCTCCACAGAGCAGCTTGCAATCACATCATCCCCTATCCAATACTGAAATCAGGGATTGCCCTGACCCAGGTGTAGGAAATCTGAAGCAAATGTGGAAAAATTAGAGACAATGCACCTGCAGAAAATATTAAAGTGAAGTAGGAGAGGAAACAGGCTATGAAAGTTGTTATGCAGCAACTGTGCTGAAAAGCAAGAATAAGAATTTCCATTACTTCCACTGCTACAAATTAGTATTATTCCTACCAAAGTAAGTGGAGCTACACTGGCATAAACACAAAGGAAAATGAGGTCTCATAAAGAACAACAGCCTCTGGATTAAATCCATTACTGTTATAAGCAAATACATTCCTCAGACCTCAAAGGAGCCATGCCTGTTTGTACCCATGGTGGATTTGGTTCATTTTCCCTGGAGGCTTTTTTCCATTTTAAATATAGAAAGTACGCAGATGGCCTGAGCTCCAACAGGGTGCCCAGCTTTGTGTTAAAACTGGCAGCTTGACTTTGGTTTGAACACAGTGATATGCTCTGCTGTGATTATATTTTTAGTGCTACCATTAAACAATGTTTCAATTCCATGTCAACTTCGTCTTTCAGATCCTTGAGATCTGAAAGCATCAAGATAAACATAAAAGGGTGTTTAATATTGATGGCTAATATTGGCAGGATCCCTATAGTAGCTATTTAAGTGATAGGAGCTTGCATATATACATACATACATATATACAGATATTACTGTTTGTATGTAGTCATATATATATATATGCTTGTGTTTGTTAAATCAGATACACATGCACAGAGTTATTATTGATTGTAATAATGCCTTGGAAATCAGACACTACCATGTGTTTTGACTCAATTTATCTACTTTCCCTCAGGGTCAATCTATCCTCTTCAGGAGTGCTGAATAGCCACCACTGTCATCGAATGCTGTGGCAGCCATGCATAATCACCTCCTCTGAAAATCACAACTGACTCTCAAAAACTTGCTTAAGATGAGTCCTGGTCTGTTACTGCTTCTTTTACATTCAGATAAAAGATTCCTGTTATACATCTGCAGTATCTTGCTGGAGGATGAGTCCGACATTGTAGCACAGACAGCTGCTGCTTCTTGAAATCGAGTTCTCTTAAGCTTCACTTCAGACTTAACCTCAAGCTGCCCTGAGCTTTATTTGTTGTGCTATGAAATGCATTTTTGAAAGCATACCTCTGCCATTAGGAATGCTGGGTCTTCTGCTGCATTTCCAAACAACAGCACCTCAGGCATCTCTGGCTCTGCTGCAAATTCTCAGGCAGGCAAACTGAATGGCCACTGATCACCTGCTTTATTAATTATAGGAGTGTTAGCTGGTACAAAAGGTGGCCTTTATTCCTCCTGGGGCTCTTTTCACCTGAGCCCTGCTGTGAAGGGCAGACAAATATTTGGTCCCCTTTGTTGCTGGAGGCAGAAGGGAACTGATATTACTGTGGTACTGAAAAAGGTCAATGATGAACACAAACCTCAGTGTCCTCCTTTTTGGCCCTGAAATAAGCTGGGGTCATTGGCTCAGATCTAATGATACCTACAACTGATGAATGCAGTGATTAAAGGGGGATGAGATAGCTGAGGGGCTTATTACACAGTGTGCCTTTCGAAGGGCTAATTACTGCAGATGCAAGGGCTTTGGCTCCTGCATTGAAACCTGCTTAAATAATTTTTTCATGATGGTCTGATCACAGAAGCAGTACTTTTACTCTTCCCACGAGTCATATTTATGGGTTCAAATAGCCCACGACCAGGACACCAATGGCTTGGGCTCTTAGCTAGATGCGTCTGTGCTCCTGAATTCCATACTGGGAGCAGGGTTTTCCAAGGGACATCCCAGACAATCTCTTTGCCTGAAAGTCATTTCATGGTGGGGGTGAGCTAGAGCAACCAAGATGCTATAGGGCTATCCTCATCATAAGAAGACTGAAGGCAGAGGAATCGTCCTCGAGCAGCAGCCCCAAAGGTAGGGCAGCAACATCTTGTAACATCTTATATGCAAAAATGTCATGATTGTTTATCACTGGCACAGGGCAGTTTTACACCTGGAGATTTTAATGGAACAAGGAACCATGTCCTGTCTTCATTTCTGACCAATCCCCTTGCATAGCTATTGAAATGTTATTTATAAATTCACCTAGATTTTTTTTTTTAATGAGGAAGAAAAATAAATTTCACTCAAAAAAACATTCAAAGATCTCATTTGGCACTGATAACTGATACCACTTCCCAGAGAAAAATTTGTCAAACAAAGATCTGTCTGTCACTTTGTGTCTGTAGCATTCCCAAGGCAGCCAGGTCCTGCTTCACACCTCAAGACACGTGTTCACCTGCAACAACAGATAAGCATTAAGGTTTTGTCCATTGTCTTCTGACAGCTTTGAGTGCAACATGTCCAATACTGTCTTCACCCACTGAGGTGTGGCTGGCTTCAATGATGTTAATCCCAATTTGCATCCAGGTTTGCATGCTGAAAACAGTAATTACTGCTTAAAGTACTGTAAAGTAGTTGAAAAATGCTGTGCAGCACTGCTGTATGCTTGTTTTGCAGATTTTTTTTCTACAGATGCTCAGCCACTTGGTGGTGCTACAGAAAGGGCGTACTTTGCTTTCTAAAGCAAAGCAGGTTTCTTGCCTTTCATGAGCAGTATCCAGAGATAAATAAACCTATGGCAAGAAGCAGCTTTCTTCCTCTCTCTTTTCTCGTATGAGTATCACCATTGCAATGGTCAGGCTGGAATCTTAGAAACCTAGCTATCTTATTTTCCTACTGAAATCTGTGTAAAGTTACAACCTCAGCTAATCAATTCTCCTCTATCAGATATTTTTCTACACATTTCCAGTGGCGCTGAACATTGCAGAAGAGAGGGTGTCCTGGAGAACGAACCCATTTAAAAACGAATGTGCCCCATGCCACCTTATGCTTGCTTTCCCCAATGACTTAGCACTAATTTTTCTTTTTCTTAGGCATTACCAGTCGCAGACAGCAAACCTTCAGACTGCACGTTCGAGAGCTCACACTGCAGTGACACAGAGTGGTCTGAAGCTAGTGAGATCTGGGCACCAACACCCCTTTGACTCCTTGGAAAACCCTGGGCACACTCTGTGGATGCCAGCTGGCATATAGGGATGAATGGTAAAAAACTTCCTTTTTATCAAGCTAGAGGCAGAAAGCTGATGAAAGCCCTGATGGAGCAAAGTTCTTGAGCTTGATGCCTAGGTCCTAAAGGGGAAATGTCCGCAACAATCCTGCTGCATCTGCCCCAGTAAGTGAGAGGGGGTTGGGAACCAGGGGAAGGCAACAGAAGCAGGAGGGATGAGACAAAAGACTTCAGACAATTCAGTGGCTAGGGGGAATGAATGGGGAGTGAGAAGATTGGGAATTTCCAGCCGTTTTTCAGCAGCATCTGGTTGATTGCACACGGCCTAAATGCCCTCATCATTTTAGGCTTTGGTGCTGGCTCCAGTGCATAGAGCCCTCACAGAGATTACCTCAAGCTGAGGTAAAGTGAAAAGGATTTGGCCTTGCTAAAGCAATGGGAAGTATGCAGAGGACACATTGCTCCTCTTATTAAATTTGAATACTTTTTTTCATCTTGGTAACAGACTTTCAAGTATGTTCTTTAGAAATAAGCGTCCTGTTCCATTAAAAATACATCTACTTCTTTCTTATAACACAATTAGTGTCAGTAAAGCATTCTGCAGATCCAAGAAGATTTATTTTTGTATAGTTCTTGGGAGACAGGAAAGAGTATTCTAGTTCTGCAGGAGAGATAAGGAGACACAAGTTTAAAAGTGTTTTTAGGCCCTGGGCCAGATTTTCCTTTCAACATAGCTGATGGAGGAGAGGGAAGCATCTCTTCAAGCCTCTGTAGACTTGCTGGGGAAGGCAGTTCTTTCCTATGGCTGGCATTACCCAAGGCACGTACTTTGCATTGATGTGGAGAAGCTGACAGCATCCATGTGTTGTCTTGCTTCTCACTCTAAGGTTGTCACTGCATCTTCTCTTAATATCTGTGTTGTCTTTTGCGGGTTGTTGAACTGTAACATTCTGTGGCCTCAGTACTTGCTGAAGAAGCTTAGGGCTGGCTGTCATATGGACCGTCTTGCATTAGCTCTAAAGAAGATGACCTGCCATCTTAGCGTAGCAAGAAGATCTCTTCCTCATCCCTAAACTCCTCCACCCCAGTGTTTGCACTCACTCTGCTCTTGGCCTGGCAATGAGATGGCAATGGAATCAGAGGGGCTGTCATTGTCTCCTGTTTGCCACTGCATGAAGGGTTGGTGTCCTGTACTCCCCTACGCCTACTATGAGGGTTTCAGAAGTTTGCAGTTACCTTTACACTGCATGAGAAGCACAAAGGAAACACAGAGAGCCATGAAACCTCCTCCCTCACAATTCCTTAGCCAGAGAAATGAGATTTTCGTGCATAATGAGTCTTTGATCAAGTCTGTCGCTTAGCCAATTTGCTATTGATTTAAGGAGTTCTCTCTGCTTGCAAACAGGCATCAAGTATAGGATTTAAAAAAGTCTAATGGAAAATTATATTTGGTCCTCAGTCATCGATTCGCAACTGGATTCATTGTTCCTTTTAACTGCTCTTTGTAGTTTGCAGCTCCAGATTTCTGTGCATGTCATTTTCCTGTGGAAGTCATACTGTATCATTGGTACACATCCTAAAGTCATAATATTCTGTTTGCATCTTTCTAATCACTCACCATAAAACAATTATATTGCCATTATCAGTTTTTATTATTTGACCTAATTCTGTTTACAAGTCACAGACAACACTGTTTTCTAAAACCAGGAAGTGGCTGAAGACAAATGAAAAGTAAATAAAATAAAGCTAAAGGAAGCTGTCAGCCTCCATGTTCAATCTATTGTCTAATTTAGTATTGTTTTGACTTTGACAAATTAATGATCAGTGAAGGAAGAATGCAGCCAGACCTACAGCTGTGAAGCAATGATGCACACTGTGCTGAACTTCAGTATTTCAGTGGGAATTTAGAGAGAGATGGGAGCAGGAGATGGTTTCCCAGAGCCAGACTGCATCTCTTGCACAGAGGCCGTGGCAAGGGGTGGAGTTCTCCATCATTCCCTAAAACACGCCCAGGAGGCAAAAAAGCTGCATTTTGGGACGGCACAATTCAACCCTTGCTCCCCTTTGTCCATGAAGGGAAGGAGATTTCTAGCCAGCCTGCAGCACATACAAAGAGGGAACACAGAGCCATGTTGCCATCTGTTCCCCACAGATTCATTTCCTAACAGGACTAAGATGACACACAGTGCCCTTTTCCTCTCTACACTTCAACTACATGCCCCCACTGACAAGCGTGGTCTTTCTGATGAGCTATGTTGTATATTTATCAAAACATGGTAGACAAGATGTTCTAAGTGTTGCGGGGTCCTTTTTCAGTAACTGGGCAGCATTTGCTGTCTTGATGAAATGCTTATGCAGATGAATACACACGAAGGCATAAACGTCCTGTTACTCTTTGATGCCACATGCGGTATGAGTTTTAGCATAATTTGTGCTTAACCTTCTTCACTCTAAGAAATGGTCATATTTAAGAAAAAAAACCCCAGTTTATGTGTATTTTTATAACCACTGTGTAATTGGAGTAGCCTTACCCTTGTGTTTCCAAGAAACCTGGTCATACATCCAATAGCTGTGTGAAAAGAGCTATACAATCTAGACACAGATCCACAAATCTCAACATCAAAACAAACATCTTGAGCAAAACACACATTTGGTATTCTTCATCACAATCATCTACAGTGAACACCACACAAAAGGCACAACTGAGGCTAAAACGCCACTCTTCGTAGGACCTACCCAGTGGCTGCGATATCTCCCTGCAATCAGACTGGGCAGGAAATCCCAAAGTCCTGGAGGGATGTATCTGCCCCATCTCATCCGTGAGTCATCCAGGATGAAGAGGTCAAAATGGCAAAAGTTCATGCTTCCCCGTTATGTTCCCATGCAAGCATCTCTGAGTGAGGGCCCCTGCGGCACGCAGCTCCCCAGCACAGGCTAGCAGCCCCTGGCAGGATGCCCCTGAGCCTGTCAGCACCTCAGCTGCATTTTGCTTCCCCCCTCTCTGTTCAGGCTGCCTCCTGGCCCCAACCCAAGCGACAGCCACACAGCTCCACCCTGTTCCGCCACAACCCACAGGCACTGTTTGCCAGCTAAGGGCTCGGTGTTGCTGTGCCAATAACTGAAGTGAAGACACCTTGCTCACATGCACCATCGTGCTGGGGGAGCTGGGGCCAGAGGCATTGCTATATCTTGGCCAGGGGATGACCGCTCTTGGTGGCACTTTGGAGAAGCCACGTGTGTATAAGCTATGCTGAGAGCAGATGTTCCATGAGTAGGAGGTGGCAGTGGGCAAAATAGGCTGGGTGGAGACCCAGGTCCCTATGCACACTAATGATTGAAAGTGATGCAGTCAGTCAGTCTCTCAAAATAAGGGCAAAAAAACCAGAGGTGGCAGAAGGGAGGGAACTGAAGGCAAAGAAGGGAAGTGGAGAGAGGAGGGGAGCATGCTGCTGAATGACTTAATTACTTTTTAAACTTCTTTTTGCAGTTGCATTGATGAGATATGCAATCCAGTGACTGTAGCGCACTGAAACTGTGCTGTTGCATTTCCTTTTTTACCAGCCTGCTGATGGATGTGGACTTCAATCCCCAAAGAATTAATGTGCAGGAGGAGAGGGCTGGTAGCTTGGATTTTATGCTTATTTATTTGCTAAAACCCCCACATAAATAACAAATAAACACACTGTCACAGAGTTTTACTGAAAGAATATCTAAGCTGAATGAGAAATAGGAAATCAGCAGTAGAAGGAATTGTGCGTGCTTAGTCCTTCAGGAAACCCAGTGACAGAAAAGAGCCTGAGCCCCTACACCTCAGTTTTCTCTGATGTGCAGTTTAAGTTGTTTCTCCTCAGTTCTCAGTGGTGTTGAGTGCCCCAGTTTAGCAACAGTGGCAGGGAGCTCAGGTATCACACAGAACTGTTGAGTGTAAAAAAGCAGCTTTTACATGCATAAAATCATGTGACATAAGCATAAAGGCACACACATGCATATGTAAACATGTAAATTAATTTTCAGATCTGTAGATGTGAACTCAGCAGGCAATTGGTTCTCTCTGTGCTATGCTACAGATATTTCAATAAAACATACCAAGCCATACAAGAAATAACCAGTATTACAGGAAAGAATGATGAAATGTTCAATGTCTAAAATCTCAGTGAAAGCCACTGAAGCAAAGGCTTGAGGCTTGGAAATGGAATTTAAAAAGATGGTTTACAGACACAGGGCTCCTCTCTTATTGAAAGTCTTACACTCTTATGAAGAACCCCAGCCTAAATTCCAGAGCTGTCTCTTAACACACATCACAAGTATTCCTCAGTTCCTTCACTGCCCATAAAGCTGCAGGATCAAGATTCAGAGGGCTTAACTTCACCTAAGTCTCTATATTTCCTATTGCGTGGACATCTCAGGAGGCCTAAAGGCAATCAAACAGCAAGAGGAGATAATATGAATTTAGATTGAAGTTATAACCTCTGAATTTGACCCCACGGGTGTGCATTACTTGATTGAAACATTGTTTTAATAGTGAACTGACATCTGTGGGATGCAAACAAGACCACTGTTTGCCACAATAAAGCTTTTTATGTAGCTCACTACAGAAAAAGTCAGTGTTATGGTATTCATCCTGAACTTGCATGACTCTTGTGGACTTCACAGAACATGCAGTTCCAAGGGCTTGATGTGATCTGCCAGGGCAGATAATATGCAGATACCTGCTGCAGGAAACAGATGGATGTCAGCCACCTCTGCCAGCCACCTCTTTCTAAAGGATAATCCCTGTCATTGAGTGGAAGACAATTAACATGCTTTCACTTCGTCCGATAAAAAAGCTCACTCTCAGCAGGTACTTAGACAGAGGATAAAGTTCAGTTGAGAGAATGTTCTCTAGTTTTTCCTGCCAGCATCTTCCAAATGTTTGCAGTTATGTCATCTTTGGATTTGCAGCCTGGACAATGCTGACCACTTCAGCATCTGACCTATACTTAGCTTGATTAAGCATGAGCAGTCAAGGAAACTCAACTGACTTTAAGACTACAGTTATGTGTTTCTCTCCATACCGAGTAGAACTCAGCAGAGAGCCCTGAAAGCTAGTAGAGCAGTATGTAATTATCAGAGAATGCAGGGCCATGCATCCAAAATTCCCTTTAGTACTCATTTCTCCCCTTTCTTCTGCATTATGCTGTAGGGACCAGTCAAAGAAGATATTCCAGCTCTCCCACAGCCCCCTGGAAGCCAACCTTTGTAAATGTAGTAACAACACAGTTGAACACTTCATAAACACTGAGGAGTGCTTACAAGCAAAAAGTCTGTTAGTGTACAAATGATACCATCTCACCAGTTAAGTTGCAATATGCATAACGGTTACGCAGAAAGTACCTGGTCTCTTTGAGTCTTAAATTTCATTATAGGTGGTGTAGGCTTTCTGAGGAGACTTAATAATTTGATGGAAAGCTATTAAATCAGGGCGCTTTTTTTTATCCTGAGTGTCTATATGCCAGATAACAACTAAGTTGTGACATTTTGAAAGTTCATGACAAAAATTAAAACTAAAAATGTACTAAGTTTTATGATAAATTTATATTGTTAACTTGCAATCTTTAAGATTGTTTTCCAATTCACATTGACATCAGGAAGGTAAGCCTATGGAAATCAGTAGCTTTATTGTTGTTATTGTGATTATCTGTATAGTTCAGATTTGGTACAACATCCCCAGTAATGTTTTGCAAATTAGAGCCTAATTCTATTTCCTTTGAAGGTGGTTAGCAGAAGGCTACTGGTTTCAATGCCAGGATAATTCCTTCTTGTGAATAAGGAAAAGCATTTACATAAAATAACACTCTCAGAAATGAAGAATTCCCTAGTGGTGTCTATAAACTGATAACCGAAATTCTCACGAAACCTTTATTTCAGAAACAATGAAACGCTGCATGTTTTACACCAATATGAAAAGCTAGAATGATGCAAATTGCCTACAGACGTCATTATTTAACATTTTCTATGGCCATTCTAACTTTGTCTCGTCTTCCCATTGTGATTTTTACTTCTCGGTATTATTATACCTGTTGTGAATGTCACTGGTTTATTATTTGCTCTAGTGATTTTTATTCCTGTAGTCACAAGTATAATATTGACTGCAAAGTCGACAATATGCTAAAAGTTGAAAGGAAATACCCCTAGGTGATACAATCAATCTTATGAGTACTTCTATTTTTAGTGTTATTTTCAATTCTCATTGCTATTACATAGGAGCACAGAAAATTTCTTGTGTCCAGTTTTAATTTATGATTTTAATTTTCTTAATGCTCTCTGACTTCACATTTAAGAGGGTAGAAAGTTAAAAGCAAAAGTAGTATTTCTAATGCTACATAGTATCTGTGCTTATTCCATTATAAAATTGGTATTTTTCATTTTGGGGCTTCTGATATTTTATTATGCCTTATATCCATCCAATCGCAATATATACCAATGATTCATGACATACTTCCTTATGGAACTAGCGATTTATGTTTCCAAGCAGCTCAAAGAGAATACTCTTGGGAACATTAACAACGCTTATGAATATAACATAATGAAACCCATTTTCATCACTGAGATTCATGCTTTCTGGCTATTCAAGAGGTATAAAGGACCTGGATATTGGCTATAATGAGTTCCTGCCTAAAGGGAGCTTTCAGGCAGTCAGACAACCATAGCTGGACACTCTTCCCTGCTGCCTCTGGGGGGACTTTTGAGCTGCTCATGCAGTCCAACATGCAGCCGACTGACCCAGATGAGGGCAGGACCCGGGCTGCTTTCATCTTTGGTGGGACCAGGGCTTGCACTGGACACGCAAAACTACTAAGCAATTGTTACTGTCATCTTAACAGACTGCCACAACCTTGGCACTCATTGAGATAGAGACTCTGATTTAATCTCTTTAAGTGAAGTTGCACTGAGATGAACACATGCCAGGACAATTTTTTTTACTTCTCCCAGCAGTCAAGGGCACTTCTCCCATTCTCTGTGTTGCCAACCTCTCTCCTGGTTCCCTCATTCCTCTCAGTACTGCTGCATACCTACCTTATTTCCATGCCAAACCCTCCTTGCAGCAGGTCTCTGCTCCATGAGGAAGTTTCTTGGGGTATTCCCCAGGTTTGAGAAGAGCTACGTAAGTGGGTTTCAAACTGGAGGCACAGAAGGCAGCCAGTGCAGTAGTAGATCTCCCTCTCCTGTATGCTGAGGTAGGCCAGGCACCAATGTATTCTGTGCCAGTTCTCAGAAATACAATAGCACTTCAGAACATTAAGATAAAACAAAAAGAAAAAATAGCTACTAGTGTAGTCTTATTTCTTACAAAGAGAAGGCCACAACATTTTCATCCTTTCAACAATTAAAATAAGGGAAGAGGCCCCTGGAGGATACAGCACTCTTCTTTTGTATTATAGTGAGAGAGTGAGGCTTCCCTTACCCTTTCTGCTTTGGAAGAGCCAGTTTGCGGTGCACTCTGCAAAAGAAATCTTAAATATTATGTTCTGGGGCTCAAGCACCTAACATGGGAGGGTTCACCTATCCGGGGCCACCATGAGACTTCTTCTGTCTTCTTTAACGTGTGTGGCCTGATGCTAGCCTCTGCCAAGAACAGGGTACTGCGCTAGACAGGCTTGCTTTTGGCCAGTCGGGCACTTCTGCTGATCCTAATCACAGAATCACAGAATCGCTAGGTTAGAAAAGACCCACAGAATCATCAAGTCCAGCCATTCCTGTCAACCACTAAACCATGCCCCTCAGCACCTCATCCACCCATCCCTTAAACAGTTCCTCCAGGGATGGTGACTCAACCACCTCCCTGGGCAGCCTGTTCCAGTGCCCAGTGACCCTTTCCATGAAAAAGTTTTTCCTGTTGTCAAGCCTGAACCTCCCCTGGTGGAGCTTGAGGCCATTCCCTCTTGTCCTGTCCCCTGTCAATTGGGACAAGAGGCCAGAGAAAGTCTTTCAAGTTTGTCAAGTCAGAAGGGCTAAAGCTGCAACCTCAAAACAGTGTGTTCCCTATCTCAAAAAGAAACCTTGAGGAAGTCCAGCCTTACACACCCAAAGGGGAGTCCTCACTGAAGCCAGTGCATGGCTGTCCCCCTGTCACCTTGACACTCCTGAATTAATTGCCTCTGACAAACCTTAATTTTCACAGGAGGCAGCCATTCAAACTGGCTGAGCGCATGGACTGATCTCTGTGCTAATGCTCCCCGTGTGAGATGGAGGTATGGGGTTACCAACTCCCTAATTCTGTGCCTTGACATCACTGTGACTGCAAAGCTGAACCCTGGATTTAAAAAAGTCTGGATGTTATCCTTGCAGAGCAGACAATGCCAGCTGTAATCCACACCATAAGGTCAGTCAGTGGGGAAGAGACACCGAGCCAGGGCTTACACATGAAGTCCTGCGTGTTGGTTTAGAAAACTGGCCATACTGGACCACGCCAAAGTGATTTCACACAACACAAATTTCCCATTTCTGCTGCACCAAAGACCATTCACCTTCTCTAGCCACACACTTGGGGACAGCTTATTTTCTAAAAGAAACATCCAATTGGACTGATCCCTGGCAACAATTTATATGTCTGCATGGGTTTACATTTTCAAGACATCCTTGCGAAAGAAGTAACCACCTTACTTTAAAATGAAGAGTGAAACCGATGCATTCATTTGTATTTCAAACTTCCCGAAAGCGGAGGTGAAGGCTCTGTAAGCTCTAAATCTTGGCACTGACTTGCATGAATGTTGACCACAGCAGGACTTGGGCCCAGGGAGGTTCCTTACAGGCAAAAACCTCCCGGAGCTGGCACACATCAGCTGTCCATGCCGAGGACAGGCAGGAGGGCCTGGGCGTGCCCGTGTTCTTCTGCCAGTTCCAATTCCATGGAAACCCCACAGGAAACCCTCTCCTGCTTGGCAAACAGGGAAAATTAAAGTGTTTTCTGGAAAAAAAAAAGCTTTCCAGACCTAAACGTGGTGCAGGCTCGCTCTGATCCCTGCCCACTGTCTGCATTCCCGTGACCAGGGCTACGAGGATGATCCGAGCGCTGGAGCACCTCTGCCATGGGGACAGGCTGTGAGAGCTGGGGTTGTTCAGCCTGGAGAAGAGAAGGCTCCGGGGAGACCTCATAGCGACCTTCCATTACCTGAAGGGGCTACAGGAAAGCTGGAGAGAGCCTGATTACAAGAGTGTGGAGTGATAGCATGAGGGGGAATGGCTTTAAATGAGGGCTGAGAGAATTGAGCTTGTTCAGCCTGGAGAAGAGAAGGCTCCAAGGAGATCTTACAGCGACCTCCCAGTACCTGAAGGGGCTACAAGAAAGACAGAGAGGGACTATTCATAAAGGCTTGTGGTGACAGGACTTAGGGCACTGGATATAAACTGGAGAGGGGCAGATTCAGGCTTCACATAAGGAGGAATTTCTTCACGATGAGAGTGTCGAGTCACCGGCACAGGTTGCCCAGGGAAGCTGCGGCTGCCCCCTCCCTGGAGGGGCTCAGGGCCAGCCTGGCCGGGGCTCTGAGCCGCCCGGTCTGGTGGGAGGTGTCCCTGCCCACAGCAGGGGGGGTCGGAACCCGCCGACGTCCCCATCCCACTCCCCGCCAGCCCCTCGGCCTGGCGAACAAAGGCCGTGTCACCGCCTCCGGGGCGGAGCAGCCGCCGCTGCGAAGGGGAGGGCGCCGCACCGCCCCTGCCCGGGCAGAGGCTGAGGAGCCGGCGGGGCACTCGCAGTCGCGGCCGCCGCCGGGCATGGAGGGCGACGGAGCGGCCGACCCCGGCCACCCCGACCCCGAGCAGCCCCGCCGCTCCCCCGGAGAGGCGGCGGCGGCGGCCCCGGGGGAGCCGCCCGGAGAGGCCCCCTCCCCTGAGGGAGCGGCGGCGGCGAGGAAGCAGCAGGGGGTGAAGAGGCATCACCACAAGCACAACCTGAAGCATCGCTACGAGCTGCTAGAGACCCTGGGCAAAGGCACCTATGGCAAAGTCAAGAGGGCCATCGAGAGGTTTTCTGGCAGAGTGGTAAGGCAGGCGGAGGGGCTTCTCTTTGCCTTTTCGTTTTACTTATACGCACGTATCATTTTTCTTCCTAACACCCGCTTCTTTGGGACCACCCCATTTCTCCAAGCGCATCCCTTGGGGATCCTTTCCTTTCTCCCAGCGCATCCCTCAGGGACCCCCCACCCCCTTTCTCCGAGAGCATCCCTCAGGGACCCCCCCACCACCTTTCTCCTAGAGCATCCTTCGGGGACCCCGGGGCAGGTCAGCATCCCACCTGTGTCTTCAGTGATTTGTGTCCAGGGCTTTGTTTGCAAATCCTATAGAAAAAATTTTTTTTGAGGGGGAGGATGGTGGTGGTATTATAGTAAAGCGTTGGTGCATTTTAAAGGATATGTTCTCATTGGAAATTCTCATTCTCATTGGAAAATCTCATTCTCTTATTGGTCTTGGTTTGTTTTTACACACGGGGGTCCATCTCAAGCAGTTGCTCTTTCCTCAGTGGAAATTTACAGTTTAGTGAAACCCCACCAATCCCCAGCCTGACTACCTGACTAAAATGTTCACAAAGCGCTGTCAGAATGGCAAAGGTTAGCTCTCCGGTTTAAAATACCATGATGCAGTCATGCTTTTGTGACCTGAACTTTACTGACACCTAAAAAAATTGCAGGGACTGCAAGCTGGCCCCATTGGTTTTTATGATCCGTTTCACCACTCAGCGGTGCCGGCTGGCTTTGGACTTCAAGCAGCCCGGAGGTTGTCCAGCGATAATTCGACTCCAGTGTTTCCTCATTGGTGCAGCGCTCCAGCAGGGTGCAGAAATGCAATTGAAAAAATGTACACATTAGTCAGAGTTATTGTCATTTTTCCTCCCCTGAAATATGTAACTATTCAGCGGGCAAGCGTGTGAGAGGCAGTCGTTGCGTTATAGACTGCCCAGAGAAACAGATGCTTTTCTAAAGAGGTCTTAAAAGAGATCTGCTTTTCGTGTGAAGTAGACTAATTTTTACTGGACTTTTTCCCTAGTGACACTGCAGGTTTTGTCTCATTTCTATCTCCTCTGCCTGCAAGCACAACAGGCACCCAGAGGCAGAAAGCAACTTTAAAACAGAAAATGAAATTGCAGATGCCCTGCCTTTAGTAAGAGACTCTTACTTTGCAACTAAGTATCTTTTTGTCCACAGTGAAAACGAGAGTTTTGGCCAAGTTGTAGAGTCATATCATGTATGCTTTCAGTTTATTAGCTCATTTGGAGGCTGGCTAAAGAGAAACCAGAGATGGACATCTCTGCACATGCTCATTCCCAGTCCATGGTTTTTAAAGTTTGCTGTCTTGGCTGTTTTACAATTCCAGGCTAACAAAAGCTCCAGGGCTATGTTATATACTAACTATTACTTTATAAGTAGGTGATTTTTTATTAGCATTACAAAATGTAGTAAATAAACAAACACATTGAAAACACCTTTTTTTAAAAGGCTGGATCAATTGTATAAAAAAGGTTGTCTATTGTAAATGAGATTTGGGTTTGGGAAGGGCCCTCGGAGAGGCAAGGATGTAGCACAGATGTGTATCTCCTCTAAGTTAACAACACACCTGGTCTTTTTCTATTTTGCTAACTGTCAAGCACTTCAGCTACACAGCCAAGGATATTTAGATGACATAGTCTGAACTGAATTTATATGGCTAATACCATCTTGAAGCAGAGAGAGTCAAAATCGGAATACCCATGCAAATCCTAAATGCAATAAAAATGTTACACTTGCTTTATCAGTTGGTATGTAGTAGCTAAACAAATCCTTACTGGAGCGTGAGCTTTATACTGTAGTAATACAAGCCTTGGCGTGTGGCACTTCATAATTATTAACTAGTCTACAGGCAAGTTCTGGTGTAATGTGTCTGAACTTTAACACACATGAATGTATGTAAAACACCTGTGTTTTGTCTGTTTACAGAATACAAGCTAGTTGTCAGGAATCCAGCCAGACGTAAGGGAATGGAAAATGCTTCTTGTTTTCTGACAGTTCTCTTGTCTGTCTGTTGCAGCGAACACGATTTCTTTCCATGGTTGAGACAAGAGCACCGTCAGGATGACTGGTCATAGAGGGGCAGAGTTTTCCTTCAGTTTTTCACTCCCTCCTTTCTCTTTCCTTCATTTTTTTAGCAGACTAGGCTGGATGCTGCTTGTGCCCAGCAGGGGATGCACTGAGCGAGCGATGGGGCTGGTGCTGTTCTCTTGCACTGCGTCCAATGCAAATCGTGACACAATCGGCAGCTAGGTAGTGAGAGTCCCAAGGTCGCTGTAGTCTGGTCTGTTTGCTTCCTATTCTGCTACTGGTTTAGCTAATCTTTTTCTTTACTCAGCGGTAGGGAGGTATCTGAAGCTGTAACGCAACAGATTGTGAAGCTGGACCTTGGCAGCAGCATTGTGTTCCCAGTCATCAGCACTGTCTGAACGATTCTCCTGTTTAGTCTTTCTGCTTCTCTTGTCCATTAACAGTCTCTTTAGCGGTATGGCATTCCAGATTGATACTTGCATGATTATCCAGGCTTTTACTATGAAGCATGCACTTTGGATTTGTCATCATCTGTATAAATAGAGAGCTCGTGAGTGAAGCAGAAATAGGCGGATTTGAGCTAACGAAGTAAAACGGAGGTGAGAAGACAATTTTGATCTGAGGTGAAGATGTGCTTTAATCCCGTGCCACTGGAAATTGCTAGGAGGATGTCTGTTGACTTCAGTGAAAGTAGTATTTGGCACTTTAAACAGGTTGCAGGTTTATTCATATTGTTATAGTTTTTGTCTTCCATCTTGACTCAGTGGAATATGATCATAAAGCTTCCTGCCATAAAGCTCCAGGGTAGATTGTATGATACTTTCAGTTTGTTATTGGAAACAACTTATGTGGCTTTGTGTATGTTACCACAGTGACTGCAGAGAGTACTGCAAGCTGCATGAAGCAGTTAAAATATTGCCCACCACATGACATATGAGGTGCCTAATTTTGCCAACAATATTTCCTTCATTAGTACTAGCTTAATATACACTGTGTAACTTATGATATTTTAAATTAAGGCACCTGTTAGTAAGTGTAAGGATGAAGAGATGATATCCCAGGCCTGTGAAATAACACTCATGTTGACATTTCTGTGGGTGTTTTCTCCACTTGTCATCTTGCACATGTTAAAGCAAAGAGCTGAGATTTTGTTCCACGTTATGTATTCAGTGTTTGTTAGCCAAGAAATCCACAGTTACACTTATGTCAACCTTAGATAAGCTGTGTATTAACTACCTCTGGCTGATCGTATGCAGGGTACATGAATACAGTACATGCTGCTTGGTTTTTCTTTAAGTAAATGATTCCACTGAAGTAAATACTCCTTTTAATGCAACTTTAAATTACAGATCAGAATTTTCAGTCTTGTTATTTGTCTTTTCCTGGCGTTATACTGAAAGCAATGCCTGGATACAAAAATGCATTAAAATTAATTAAATAATGTTAGTGAAGAAGCATGTAGCTCTCTCAAACATGGAAAACACCAGGTAAACCCTATTAGGCTGCTGAGCACTCCTAGCAGATTTGACCCAGGGGCTCGATGCCCTGGCCAGTTCATGGCCCCCTGCGGGTGCTCTGCTGGGAGTCATTTGCACTCCCTGCCACCACTGGGCCCGGAGCTTGATAACGTTGCTGGTGGGTTTTTATAACCTGTCATTAAGCACATTGTGTTATCTGTGTTTCCTTCGGGTTACCAGCTGGCCTTAGGAGAGATTTTTGCCATTTGCAAAAGCCAGGAACGTTTTTCCCTTTCTTGCTTTCGGCTGCACTGGGGAGGTGATGGGGAGTAGCTGCAGCAGCCTCCCCTCTGCCTTCACCTCACTCTCTCTGCCTGAGAGCCAGGACATCTTTTCTTCCTCCTCACCAGCAGGTGGAGGAAGCACTACTCTCCTCCAGCTGTTCCTCCAACAAGTTAATTATTTTGGGAATTGATGACAAGCTGCAACCTAACATGAAAAATAGGCATGTGGTGCATATTTATTCAGGTGTGTTATGTGTGGTGGTGCATGTTCATTACCTGTCTTGCGTAGAAGTGCAGGTAGAAGGATGTTGCCAAATGAAATTCTTTTCCAAATGAAAATCTTGTGCAAAAACCTCCAAACTTTAGAGCAACCAAAGTACTTTTAGTTGCAACTCCAGTGAAAATCTTTGCTTTGTAATAGCTCTGCTTCATTATGCTTATGGAGAGTTGCATAGGGTTTTTGAAACCTTGAAACAGCAACAGATCACGTGAAAGGAAGACCTGTGCGTTGCTGATTGTGTTTCTCCATATCATGACAAAACTAAAACTAAAACAAAAATACCAATGCCGACTCTGTCATGTCAGTAATTAAGGCCCTGCTGGCCTGTTGGTATACCTTTCTTCCCTCCTATGTACCTGAGTTCTCTTATCATATTTAATAACACTTCCATATATATTTCCATTTTTCCTGAGAACTTCTGCTTCAGTTGGCACCTGGCTCACAACTTTATATTGATTTTTATCATAACCACTCAGTATGCATCTTCTGCAGGATGATGTCCAAACCTGATGCAGAATTGTTTATTTATTTTTTTAAGGTTCTCTGTTGTTCTTATTAAGATATCTTCCTTTATTTCAGACACCAGTGGAAGTATCTACACAGCACTGCTGTGATGTGAAGTGCTTGTACAGTACTTTGCACAGCAGGATCCTGAGTCATAAATGTGACTTCCACAGCTATGATAATACACTTGAATAACAGTAACAATGGCTTGTATCACTACTCTGTTTTATACATGAGAAAGAGAAACTTGCCAATTAAAACCAGAATCATCAGAAGTATCAGCTAGTTTTGAGTGCATAACCTAATACCTGATTTTTCCAGACACACAGAGTATGCAACATGATGATCCTACAGATGACAGCCTCCTCCTGCAGAGCTCAGCCTCTCTTGCCTCCTGGTCTTTGTCCCTGTGTGTCTCCATTCCTGATCCTTTTGTACACCACTTGCGCTGCTGCCTCTTGCTTTGTTCTGCGTGCCAGCCCTGTGACCCATGCAAAGAGTGCTGTCTTGCTCCCTGCTTCCAAGCTGGCAGCCGCCAGCAAAATCTGTTCAGCCTGCAGCGGATGCTGTGTACACCTCTCCTGCTGTGCAACACTTGAGAGGGGCTAGACGTTCCTCATCTGAAAAGGGATTCTTGTGAAATGTATTCCCCAAAACCAAATTTTCTTTTATTTTTTTATTAATGTACAAACCGAGTTATTTTGTTTACTTGTAATGTAACTGAATCTGGACAGTGTTTTCATGGTGCTGAAAACACATTACTGAGACTCAGGTCATCTTCTGTAGAAATTGTACCGAAGCATGGAAATTTTAGACGTGAAATGAATAGAAGTTGAAAGAGTATATGGGCTTTAAAATGGTTTTGCTGTTAATTTGTAATTTGTTCCACCCTTAATTAGTTGAGTTCTGAGATTGTGTTTAAAAAAAGAAAAAAAAATAGAGCAAATAAAGAAACATTGGATTTAATCTAATGTAATTTCCAGGGAATATTGTAGGCCTGTTACAATAGGAGTTACCACCTGGTTGTATAAAGTTACTGCAGTCTTCACATAAACGCTTGTAAATGAAATGCTGAAGAAGTCTTCAACATCAAGGGCTGCAGGCAGAAATAACTGATTACTGCGTGCAGGTCATTAGGGGAAAGGTCCTGGTACAAAACACTTGTTTTCTGCATTGAGAATTCTTATTGAAGAAGTAGATTTGTTCATGGGTAGTTCAGTGGTATGAAAGTCTGAATTAATGACTAGCCAGTAAACGGACATCTGACTACATTAGCTCATCAAATCTTTTACTAAATTAAAGAACAGCATGTACTTTCTGAGCTTTGAATGGGCATCCAGTGATATTCCTTCAAAGATTTTGGACTCCTTTACAGGTGAAGAAATTAGAATTTTACAAGACTATTGCTTCCTTTTAAAAAAATTATTTAAATTTTTATTTTATGTTGGATTGAATGATTTGGGGCAGGTCAGTTAACATCTCTGTGTCTCAGTGTATCCCCTTCTGAAGGGACACTACTTAATACAGGGAAGTTCAACTATTTAATGGGGCACATTTTGGCCTGATACATATCTCATGTGCTCCCTGTAAATGTGAAATTCACAACAGAATTTGAGCCAATGTTTATAATGCAGCCTTCGGCTAAAAACACTATAAAATGCCTAAGTGTTATTACAAATGGTTTCACAGCACCATATGCTTGAGAACATAACAGAATAGAAATTGCTTGTATGAAGTCTTTCATTAGATATGGCTAAAATATACTGCGTTCTTTGGTGGCATGTGTTCTAAAATTATTATTATTTTTTAGGAACTGCAATGTGGATTTGCCATGTGGAGACAATTATTGTATATATTGTAGTTTGGGGTCATACATGTTGAATAAAACTATGTGGAATGTGCAGTTCTTGTGACCAATTGTTTTTTCTTTACAGAACAGTAATAATGGTTAGTCTGTGTTTTGTCTGGTAAATAAATAACCAAGAGTCTTTGCTGGAGTGGGGAATTGGAAGAAGGCACGTGGTGGTTATGAGAGCACCAAGGAAGAATGCCACATGTGGTTTGAAAACCAGTTCTGGGTATGTCAGTGTTGAACACTGACAGGTCAGCATGAGTACAGCCATGGTAATCCAATGCAGAGCATTTGGGACGTGTTTCCAAAGTCCACATACCAGGGATTTGGAAACTGGCTGCTGACCTTTGTTTTAATGTGGGCATCAGCCTGGCTTAGGTCTCTGCCTTCCATATGATGCTTATGTACGCTCTATGGATGAGAACCAGGATGCTGGTGCCTTTTATTGTACAACCATGCTCATCTCAGCAGGACTCTCTTCTCATTGTCATTATGTCTGCTTGTTCTGTGTAAAGTGGGACCAAGCCATATGTTTTTCCACAGCAGCCCAGGACTGTACTCCAAAACTAGAAGCACAGGTTTGCCTCTGGGCTTAGGGTGGGATAAGAGCTCACAGCATGGATAGAAAGAAGTGGCGGTGGCAGCTGCCTTCTCTGCACAGAGCGTCCAGAGCCTCAGCAGCTTCTAACCTGAGCAGGGTTGGAGGTGGCTGCCAGTGTCGAGCTCCGGTATACAGTTCTGATGCTTTTTATGCCATCTCTGGTGGGCATGCTGGTGTGTGAATCTCTGACCTACGGAGAGTATTCATCTTGTCTCTTGCTTTCCTCCCATGTAAGTCAGGATTTGTCCCAAAATTGCCCAGATGCGCACCTGATATTTAATAGAAAAAGCTCTTGTCATTCGCCCTGATGGGCTGATGTATTTGGGATAGTTGGTATGTCAAAGGAAATGTCACAGATGAAAAGGTCTCTGACTAAATATGCAAATAATACTTGTCAGCATTTCCCTCAAATATCTTCCAGCAGATGTGGGTACCATGTGTGTCCATTTAATAAACTAAACTCAAAATAATTTCCACTTTGCTAGATATATGGGGAATAGCTGGTGGGGGTGGGGAGCGAACTACAAAGCAAGGTAAAAACTGCGTATGTGTGTTGTTATATTTGATGACCGATTCATTAAAGCCATAAGTGCATCCAGGCTTTCAATAGTGTTCTCCTGCTGTTGCTTCCTGTACTCCTTGGCTACAAAATCAGCCTCTATGGCTTTCATTTGTCTTACCCACATGAAAGACTTTGAGCATCTGCAAGTTATAATTTGAGAAGTATCTGCTTTTAAACAGAACATATTTATCACCGTGTCTTCACAGGCAACATGGTACATTGTATAAATTAGGAGATCCTAGACCTTTGAACACTAGAAGGCTGGGTGAGATACTCCGTGAACGTACAGTGTCTGGCCGTACCCATCAAACAATCTGGACCCACACCAAAAATGCCAGATGTTCAATAGATGTGGAGGGCCTCCCATAACCTTTGCTGTATGTTGCCAAGTGGGTGAGGATGGAGGGTGTGAGGTTGTAGTGATCCCTTGCTCTTGCACTGAATGTAGTATTTTTTGGTTTGAGCTAAAGGCCATAGACCAACCCTCAGTTTGGTTTGTTAAAACTGTTGCATGGTAAAAATGCTTTGTGATCCTTAACTTTCCAAAGACAGATGGGATATGCTTCTAGCTCTGGTGGTTTATGAGACGCCAGCTGCCACTGCCCCCCAGTGGGATGCAAGTCCTGAGTCTTGCTCAAATGTGAACTTTTTCAGGTTCTGTTCTGTATGGAGGGAGATAGTAGAATGCTTTAATCGGTGGTTCCCTTCATTTAAAAAAAACCCCACTCACACAACAGCTATGGGAAAAGGAGATTGGCGTGTTTGGCATGTTTGAAACCGTCTGAGCCAATTGTAGGTCAATATAAAATAAATGCAGATCTTGTAGCCTCTAAGTATTAAGAAGACAGCTGAGGTTGCTCAAGTTAATTTATGACCATTGTAACTGTTAATTTCTGGGGGCCCCCTATATTTCCCATCTTCCTGCCAGCATTTTCCACCTCACCTCAGTGATGCTTCCAGCATGGTGCCTAAGGCCCTTTACTTTTGGGTCCCCTGGTGAAGAGGAGGGTCTCCTGTTCTTTGTATGAGGCTGGCTGCTTCCATGATGAAGCATCACTGATTGACAGACTTCTCCGTCCCTCTTGCTTTGCCTGTGTCAGCCTATTGTAATCCCAGGGCCCCTTGGCTACCCTGGCCTAATGGCTGGTATGTGTCAAGTGTCTTTGTTCTGATGTCTGGTGGCTTGAGGGACTTGCAGTAATCCTAATGTCTTGCTGTGCTGTGGTGCTGAGTCAGCCTATTTGGGCTTGAGCACCAGTGCCTTGGAATCGAGACACTGGTTAAGGGATATTAGACTTAGAAATGAGAAAAAAAAATCATTGTTCCTGTGAAAAAATCCTGTGCCAAGCTCAGAGACTAAATTTAGCCATTCATGGGTAGATCGGAAAGAGTTGAGTCCTGCTGTTGATGGAGAACTCAAAGCCTCTGTATCATGTTTCTAATGCAAAAAAAGGATTTAATCTTTGCTACAATTTCTAATCTCCATGAAACCCATGATGGTGAATGATATGTTCCTTTATTTGAGGTACAGGTGTTATTTTAAAAGTGAGTCTGAATGGGTTTTTTTGATCACAAAAGGTAACAATGAGGATTGCGTAAAAATAACTGTTTAAGCCATGTAGTAACTAAATAAATGTCCTGTTTTGTTAAATGGTATTTTGTTGTTGATGCAAAAAGGTTAACTCTTTTGCACACAAGTTTGACAGGGGAAAATGATGAAGCATTTGTTAAAAACACAGTTCCTGAGGCAAGTGTTTGGAGCTGTCATTTATTTGTGTATTTTTTCCATCACACTCTGCACAAATCAAATCTCATAGCTTCCCCAGCAGAGTTTGGCTGGGGAAGGAGAAGCGTAGGCGAACCAGGTCCTCAGGTGGCCAGAGATGCTTGTAGACGCCTGGTGTAGTGCGGTACTCAGCAGTGCTTTCAGCAGAGCTGTGTTGTAGTTTTGGCATGGGAGGAAAAAAACTTTGGGAGAAGAAGAGGGAAGAGCCCAGCCTCCCCAGCTGGTGCACACTCTAGTGCCACACAGCCTGGACTATGAGATAGCTGTGCTCCGCTGCAAGGTGAAAAAACCTGTAAAATTACTTGCTGGAGGCAATACTGGCTTAGCTGACAGGTGTAGGGATATAACTGAGAGGCATCCACTTTGTCTCCTTGGGAAGACACATTTTTAACCAGGCCGTGAGGCATGACATCCTTCATGCTTCTTTCCTTGTACATTTATTCTCTTTGGGGTGCTGAAATGAGGTGAAATAACGAGAATTGTCTGTAGGTTTAATCCCCAACTCTGGTAAGAAGCCTGTTGTCCCAGCTGTGCTTCAACCACACTTGGAGTGTTTCCCAGCGGTTCATTTTGAAAGTCTGGTGGAGCCCTGGGGAGAGCCTGAGGTCAACCACTGCTCCATTGGTGCGCTGAGCTGAGCCCTTCCTTGTATGGGTGTAACCACCTCAGGAAGGTTGCTTATAAAGTGAAGATACTTTTTCATGGCTGTAGTCATATTTTGAAGGGATGGTGCCAGTTTTAACAAAGCTGTTGTGTCTTGGAGCCTGGTCACCATTGCACACCACTGTTGATCACCCATTGGTACCACTTGGTCGCTGTTGTGTCCTCACTCTCTGGGAGAAACAAGGGTCTTCAGCTAGACCATGCAGGCCAGGGACTAGCCATCTTTTCAACAACAGGGTTTTCTTCTCTATACCCCTTGAGAGTTTTCTGTTCACCTCTCTGTTTTGATGGAACAAATGTATTCTCCAAGTTCATCCTATCTGGAGTTTCATAATGAAGATGTGGTGTAATGGGACCTGTGAAGTGCTTTATTGTGGGTTGCACATTGTTTGCAAGGAATTCATTGGGGAGAAGGATTTCATGCTGTACTTTAACCTCCTTCCAGCATTTTTCAGATGAAAGGAAATCTCTGCAGCCGTGAATGTAACTGGTTATCATTGCTGGATGTCATTACTTACTTCAAGTATAAAACAAAAAACTGCATCCCCTGTGCTGTCCATGGGTAAAATGTTGCTCTCAGTAACATTAACACTGTTGTAAACTGAGGAGTAGAGTTTGGCCCTTTGTGTTAATGGAAATATTTATTTAACACAGGCAAGGACTAAACAATACTTGAAAGCCATTTGTGTTATTGTCTGTAGATCAGAGCTTGTATTTTGTGAACTGGCTGATCGTACGGACAACATAGACAATGTAAAGCATTCTCATTTACTTTTTCTTTCTTTTTTTCTTTATGTAGATGGAGCTTGTAGAGTAGAGTTGCAGTCAAATGTCTGCTCTGGGATATTTTAGTTGAACTGTGAGTCCATTAAACAAATGTAATGGCTTTTTGGAAAGAAACACAGTGTGTTTTATACCAAAGGTTTTACATAGAGAACATCTGGGTAGTTCTGGGTGTTTGTACATAGAGCATATCAGACAGCAACCGTAGCGAGCTCAGCTGGGAGGTTGCCTGGGATGTAGTTGTAGGATATGACAGTTTAGTTGTTATGGAGAATAATTCCTATGAAGTATTGCCATAAACTGAATGTTTGGCACCAACTGCTATCTTTGCTTTACTGTACACCCAAGTCATTCTTCTTATCTGCCCAGCAAAACTCTAAACAATGTTTAAACAACCCAGTGAATGTTGGCAACTCTGAGCTGCACCAAGCACATTAAAGCAAACTTGAGAAAATCGTTGCTGTTAGGGGGAAAGGAAGCTTACGCTGTTTTCAGCGAAGCGCTATTGATTCCTGCCATGGACAACGTGGTGCAAGTGAGTGATGAATGCAATATGTGCAAATGATTTGTGGGACTGGGTTGGAAGTTATCAGTGTTAACAGTGGTGTTGCTTGTTGCTTTGAGTAATGTGAAAACACAAACCCGATGGAACGCATGCAATTAGCCTGCAATCAGAGTTTTTTTTGGCTACTGGAAGAACCTTAACCCGGTTAAATTAATAAGCCCACTTTTACTTCACAGCACCAGAGGTAGTATATTGTCAGGGAATGTAGAAAAGTCTCTTATTTGGGAGTTGGTTGTTAAATTATTTCTGCAGGTTAACTGAGGAATGTATGGTTCAAATGAGATTAAAGTTGTAATTTCCAGAGTAGTAATGCAGCTTCCCCTTTCAGGCTTAAGTAAAAAGTTAAACAAAGTGGGTTAGGCCATCTCTTGCTGCAGTCCCTTGTGGACAGCAATTCACATTGTGCAGCACTGCTTTAATAGTCCTACCCAATCTGACATGATTTGTGGTATTTGCTGAGATGAATTTCTGGACGGAGCAGTGTGAGAGGGAATTGCTCCTTGCTCTGACTGAAGTGATATGTCCAAGTCTGTGCGAAGGTTGCTGGCAGGGTGAAGTGGGAAGCCTGCACGGCTGCTGTTGCACTTCCTAACATCTTAGCTTTTGGCAAGGGGATCCCAGAAATCGGAGTGCTGAATCTTCCTTGTTCAACTGACCCTGGCCAAAATACACGACAAAAACTGGTGTTGGTGCATACCAGAGAAAGGGACAACAGTTCTGGAGATCCTAGGGTGTGGAGGAGTTCTTTGCCAGAAGCTTTCCATCTTTGCTCTTTCTCCCCTCCAAACTTAACCCTCCCCATAACTACTTATAACAACTGCCTGCAGTTGCAAACTCCTGTTCTAGCAGGGAAAGCTAGAATTATGTGTTTAAGGTTGCAAAATTGCTTGATCGCCAGCCACTTAATTGTAGGAAAGTGTAATTCATTCTTCACCGTCTCACGTTTATTCCAAGCCTAACTGACATGGGGAGCAAGAATGTTTTTGTTCCTACGTTACTCTCTCCACTGAGCCATTAGGGTGGCCCTGGTAATTTACTTCCAGTAAACAGAAGGGAGCAACAGGAGGTTCCTCTACCTTCAAGGTTATAAATATTTCTCAGAAATCAGAGACGGATGGGGAAGAAATGTTAGCAAACTCCTTTCCTCCCTCTGTAGCAATTCCATCACATTGTCATAAATTCTAGGATGATCCCTTCCAAAAAGGGACCATTGAATAGGTGATATCCAGGCAGTACAAAGCAATACTGAAACGGTGCTTTTACAAAAACAAATTTAATATTGCGAAGTGTTCTGCAAGTCGTGGAGCCAAATAACCTGAGTGAGGCTTTGATACATGATTGCCAATCTTTTTGTTTTCCCAGAGGATTTTTCCAGATAGGATGTGGGTTTATGGTTTGCTACATTCACACCAGGAAGCGGCATTTATATTTTGATCCATCTTGGATCAGTTTAGAAAACTATACTGTATTTAGGTGCTTCTGATAGTTTTGTGTCATTAACCCTTCCAACTGTGCTGTGTACACACATCTATGTGCCTTCGATGATATAATCTCTGTGTCCCACCATCCTTGCACAAGGAATCCCTGCTCATCAATGTTAATCCAAAAGCCTAAATGCTGTAAACTAGACATTAGCTCTCCAGACTTCAAAATTCAGTTGGGTGAATTATGAGTTTGAGGTGGGCAAGCAGTATGGTATTGAGTTTTAACAAGCATTGTAGTGCCTGAAGGTACAGATGCTTCTTTGTCAGAAGAAAAAATCTTCCGAAGTTTTCATTGTACTGTTCCAATTCTCATGGTGAAATAGCATGTCTTTTTTTTTTTTTTCCCCTCCACCCTGAAGGAATGCAGAACCAGGAAAGCAAAATTAAAAGATCCATTCAATACCAGGTTACTTCTCATTTGTGGCAGTAGAGGCATTGTAAAGATATGCAAAGCCATTCTGAGGCTTCTCTGAACTCAAAGAAACTTTAGTGAAAAAGTGACAATAAGATGAGTTATATTTATTTAGCTGTAGCTTCCTCAAGCACAACATACCAATGAATAAAAATGGTCTATCAGGTGGCTTCTTGGAAAAAAATAGTTCTAAGAAAGAGTTCAAACGCTGTCCACCCCCTTCCTTGTTTAATGTGAATTACAGCCTTGCACTAATATAGCACCTTTCACCTAAACATGTGCAAAATCACTTTAGAGACTCTGGTAACTGCTGAGGTTACCATTATTTAGCAATTATTTAGCAGCATAATGCAATAATTTGCAGCAGTTGCTTAGAGGGTGTGAATAACTCCATTTCCTATGTAAATTATTGTGAGGAATTACAGGAAACTGTCAGTTTCAGACTAGAACTAGATCCAGGCATCAGGACTTTATACCTCTCTTCTTAGGAAAGTCAGAAAGGGCTTTTTGTAACAAAGCAGTCAGGATCTTTGTTTTGCATTTCATCCTGAAATCAGTGCCTTGAACAGTGTGCACTCTGGCTTTGGAGGATTACTTCAGTGTGGTTCACTGCTTATTCACAACGAAAAAAACCCATTGAATTCAAGTCCTTCTCTGCTGTCCCAGGTTAGCATTTTGCATTACATCAGCAGCTGTGGTAGCTCTGAGATCAAGTCTCAAAATTAATGTGAAATCTATCTTCCAGGTTTTGGAAGGGGAATCTGTAATACCCATGTAACACTGAGAACAGTAAACTTGGGGCTTGTGAATTCCTTCACTCCTCTTTAACCTGACTTGCCAGTAATTTGATTAGTGCTAAACAGTCTGCACACAGACTTGCAGAAGTTAAAAAGTCTGACTGACACAGGATTTGCTTCCAGTGACTTTTCCTCTTTTGCATGTGTGCTGGATCGAGCTGTGCTGTGTTTGGAAGCTGATCAATAACGATTGCACCATTCTAGCCTTATTTAAACTATGATATAAACAGACATGATCGAAATGGATGCTACCAGGTTTTTTCCTACTTAAAAGTTAAGTCAGCTTTTTTCTTCCTGCCTTTCTCCCTCCTCCTTTATTTTTCCTTTTTGGTTCCAACAAAATTGTAACCTGGAAGGAAAGCAGTTAGACTTTGTGAAATCCCAATTCAGTGTAGCATTTGGCTTTAGTAAATGTGGAAGCCAAAAATAAACATCTGCTTGGCAACTTCACCAGAAGTTAACTGTAAATGCAGTTTTCATCTTTTCAGTGAATGTGGCATTCAGTGCTGGTTAACTAAGGAGGTATGGTCCATAGTTGAGGTTGTAAAGCATTTTTTTTTTAAATTTTTTTCTTTTCTTTTAATTACAATTATGGACTTCCATTGCCTTGGGGAAATCTCCTACCCCAGTTTCTTTCCAAATATAATTTCTTATGTGCCAAAACATGAACTTCCCTTGAAAACTTCAAGGTAGTTGGATAGGATATTTGTGAGTTAATATACTTTGGAAAAGAGAAGGTCTTCTATTGATCCGTGCATGGCAGCCCTGAAACTTCAACTTGGCCATTTTTTCCCTCTTTTTAGTCCTCCAGAACTCAATTGTATATGTGTTCTTTTTGCAGGCTGAATTATGAATATTTTGAAGTATTAGATATTGCTTCTTTGGATATTCAGAAAAATACGAAGTTACATTTAGAAGTGAACTAGGAAAAATGTAAGAGGTCCCACTCTTTTCTCCAGGAAAGTGAAGTCTGCATGTGACATGGACCCTCCCAGGATGCCAGCCTTGGGCTCCAGTCCTGGAAGATGTCTTTAATAACCTCATCTGGTCAGATTCCTGCTTTTCAGCAAATCCTTTGCAACCTCTGTTGCTACCAGGGCAAACTCGTTTCACTGTGGATCAGGGAGGATTAAAGTGGATGCAGATTTGTGGTAGCATGCTTGTGGGAGCAATAAGATGGGGCAACTTGAGGCAGGAATCCATTATTGCTAGGGATGGTGGTTACTTGTAGGATCTCCTAAAATTGAACAGTCCTATGACTCGGGACTTCAGTAATGCTGCATGAAAAACTTTTGTGAATGGAGAAGGTTTTTTTGGTAGATTTCTGATGTACGTCAGTGAACTGGCCATTCCTGATTTCTGCAGCCCTCCCTGCTTTTCCCTGTTTCCAAGATTCACTGCCTCACTATGAAAAATCAGTAACCAGATTGCTAGATTGTGTTTTTAAATGCTCTTGGAAATTGGATCTATTTTAAACCAGATGAATGCTGCTATTATTATTATTATTATTATTATTATTATTATTATTCCTACTGGTAAGTCAATCCTGAAATGACTAATACAGAGCTGTAAGATCTGTCTGGTAGTAAGGGTGACTTGAGGTCAGGATTCTCAGCGTTAAGTGAAGAAAGGTCTGCCAGGTTAATTTGTCAGAGGATGCATAGCGCATGCTAGGCTTCGTATACACAGCTGAGGATAGCAGGTACCAAATAACAAAGGGCTGTACGTTTTCCAATAAGGCAGTAGTTACTCAGGAAATGTGCTCACAAATCCTGTTAACGGGCAGTGTATGAGGGTGAGGAGAGAAGTTGAGGAAGGGTGTTGTACACATTCCTTCTGGCACCCACTTCGTCTGTCTGCAGTGTAAATGTGTTCATCTGATACCTTATACTGTTCATTAAAACTTGGTTCCACAGACAGTAAAGGGGTAACTAGAAAGATACAACCCCCTTGCCTAGTGTTTGTGATTAGTTAATTCCTCCTCACTTGATGAGTCATCATTTATGATAAAACAATGACTATGTCCAGCAGAACCAGAAAAGAAAAACTGAACCCTGGTTCTCCAAGAAGCACTGGTGCGTTGTGTCTCAGCTTATGCAAAGAGAACTTTTATGTAACATAGGTCACATGGACTTGGAACTTTTAGTGCCTTGGTGTAAAAGTGAGTTTCTTTCCAGGTAGTGAGTGAAAGAGCGGCAGTAAATCGGTTTTGGTGTTTAGAAATATTATCTCTTTTATGTGATGCATTGGGAAGAAAAGAATGAAGCAGATAGTCACAGATGTTTGCAGCTGTGAAAAATACCCTTGTCTCTTAAAAGCAAATGAACTTGAAAGGTGCATTGCGCACATGCATCTTCACCCTTTGTGAGCTGCTGGCTCACAACAACAACAACAACAAGTGTTTTGTCTTTGGTAACTTCCATAATATGAACAAATGTGGAGTGGAAGAGAGTAATGATCACAAGCCCTGACATTTAAATCAGCAGACTCTCACTGGGTGCAGATGACACTGGTTACTGCTTTGAGCAACTCCCCTGATTACTGCATAGTTTGACAACATATCAAACAATAGAGCTGGGCTGTTGATAAATAATTAATAAGAATTTTGTTACATGCTTGCCTTCCAGCAGTATCACCATGGAGATGATCTGGCTTTTAGGATTTGAAAAGTAACAATCTCGGAAACAATGGCATTGTGTCAACCTTACTCTTTCTCTGGAAGAGAGAGCACTCTCAGAGATGTGTTAGCAAAATGCACAATGCCAAACACTAATTTTACTTAATCTCACAGTGGCTTTTTGTCCAGTTTTTCAGTGAGTGCTTGAAATGTTTTCTGTGACTCTACAGAATCTTGTTCTTAGAATTGCATGTCCTGCATTATGCTCTTTATTACTGCTTTTAGCCTGGAGTTAAAATCTCAGGATAGCTTTTTTCACCCAGCAAATGGACACAGCAAAGATACACTCATCTGGGAAGAGGCTTAGAAGGAGAAGTTGGCATGACAATACCTTTGAAGAACACTCTGGATGCTTGACTTCCATCTAGGGATATCTGTATATGGCTCCTTCTTCCCACCTGGAAGGTTCAGAGGCCAGATAGACAATTATTCAGCCCATCCCCTGCCTTTCCTTTCTATCCTTTGTGCCATCTGTGGAAGTGCCATTCAATGCAAGTGCATTATCGGCATCCCCCTCCTTATCATTTGATTGCAGCAACCTCAGGGACCACCCAATTTGATAGTTTTGTTTGTCTTCCTCTTATGTTGGTGATGTCTGGGCCAGGAGCCATAGGCAAAGACTCCCCTGGAAAAAAAGCGTAATATGGTGCCAGACATTATTCTTTCTTGCTTAGCTCCATGGAGCTGGAGAAAGAACAATGTGCCTTTTCTTTCCCCACCCCCAAACATCCTCTGCTCTCCCTTTCTCTTCCCCCACAGTTGATCAACCTATTCTTTACCTCCCCCCCTGCCCTGTTGGCACTTGGTACATTGCACTTCCCACCTCCAGCTCTCAAAGAAAGGAAGCAGAGCTGTGAAACCAGCTGGTCTCACCCACTTCCCATTGCTGGGTGGGGATGGCCTCAGTGCACAGTTTTCGGAAAGGGGAGGTTTATATGTATTTAACCTTCCCCTCCCTCTTCATCCAAAGAAAAATGTTTTCAATCATTTTCTTTAAGTTACATTTCTGACATATCTCTTGGTGTCAGCAAGCTGGTTTCTCTTCCTTGGAGCACTGCACTCTCTGTACCGATGTCATTTTCCTGACTGTCCACAATAGCATTATTGCAAGAGCCCATTGGAATTTGCTCGAGCATGAGTGGTATGCGCAAGTGCTGAAACCCAACTTAAAAGTCACAGCCCCCGCACTGGAAAAAAAAAAGCAGTTTGTCCATATCTCACCACAGTCCTAAAAATAGCCTTGACAGATAATGAAGAGTGGAAGATTGTTTTCAATGGGACTGAATGTACTGTATGCAGAAATTGCTGGGGAAGGCTCAGTGGTTTGTTGTTCAGGTGGTCAGACTTGCTTACAACACTTGCTGACTTAAAAATCTGTGACTTTTGGCACTGTAGCTAGTTCTGCCTTTGTGTTTCACATGTCTCATCTGGAAATGAGGCAAATGTAGTTTCATTAGATTAAAACACGTGCATGAACTAACTTCCTGAAATTGAGAAAAACAGCCTTACACTTTGATGAACATATAGCGTTGTTGCTCATCCCATAAATGATGATGTCAGCAGTGACTCAGCAAACCTGGATTTGATATGGAAATAGGCATCTATTGTCTGACATGCCCTTTTCCAGATGTTTAAACTTTCAGATATTTTTCTGTATGTGATGGTCTTGATCTGCCTCTGTAAAAAGAAAATTCCACCCATTTTGTTCAACCCAGCAGCCAAGAATCTCATAAAAAAGAGATTTCTCTTACAGATAGGACTGAATGTGCAGAAACCTTTGCAACTGTCATCTTTTTGAAGTATTTATAGTTCAACTAATGTTACTTGTACCAAAAAAAGCAAAGAAGCATTAAATGTGTTGGAAAATACTAATAATCTCCTTACACCAGTTCAGAGAGTGAGTATAAATCCTCTTTCCAGCAAACGGAGACAGGTAATTTATTGCGGGCTTGAAGAGAGCAGCTTATTTCTCCGTGCTTCCTGCCCAGCAAACTCTGCAAGCTGACTCACAGAGGGATGGGAAGCCAAAAGCAATGCTCCCTCTTTCCTATCTGCTTCTGGAAGGCAGAGCAACGGTGGAGCAGAGGCTGTGCTCATGCAGACCTGTGTGGAAATGCCCGGTCATATTAGAGATTTACAACCCCCTGCTTTCTCTCCCCTGTACCATACGATTTGGTAGAAGGTATTCTCTGTACCTGCCCCTGAGCAGAGGCTGGTACCAGAACTGGCATCTCTGGTGCTCCTTTCTGCCTCTCAAACCCCATGTGTGGGACCATGTTGCCATTAGAGCTGCAGGAGAGATAACGAGGATTTTACTGGTGCATACAGCCAATATTGTTCCCCAGAGGGACCATCACGTGGCCTGATTTTGAGCTGTGACCTTGGTGCTTATGCATATGTTTAACTTTGCATGTGGAGCTAGCCCACAAAAGTCAATGGTCTGCTCACATGTGTGAAGTGAGACATGTGCTAAAGTGTTTTGCCAGATTGGATACTGTGTCTACAGGGGCTTTGGGTGAACTTGAACTTGGTTTGTTGGGGTGAGAGGCTTTGGATTTCATTATTAAGAATCTGATATGTTATTCTGTCGGAGTGCAAGGTCTTGGAGTTACCTGAAATTCTCATTAGAACAAGAAGCTAGGAAAAATAGAAATTCCTCTACCAGTAAAGTTACTAAAAATACTATAATTAAATTATCTAAGTCTTAAAACCAGTAAAATATATTGAGAGAGTGTAGTTGAGGTATAAGTACAGTGTTTTGAGAGTACCGAAGGGACTAACAGCACATTTTCTGCAGATCTTGAGCTGGAGTATTTGGAGTAGTTAATGTAGCTGATGTAAAGAAGCATGTTGGGTTTGCCCTACTCTTGATTCATAGGCTGTGACCCTTAATAAATTTTGATGTTGCACACAGTGGAGCTGTTGCTATTAGAGAAAGCAAGGAAAGTAAGCAGGCAAGCAAGTAAGAAAAAGACGAAAGAATGAACAAACAAGTTCTTTCATAAGGTTTTTCTCAATTAAGATTATTTCTTGCTAGGTTTAAGTTGTTCATGTTCATCATGTACTGTATCTGGCAGCAGTCCTATAAGTGGGGTTTTGAGAAATGGAGCCAACTCTGTCTGATGTTAAAAGCATAAGCACACTTTGAAAATGTATTTTCTGGACTGTATTTCTGAGTGGAACAGATTTCATGAAAGAAATTCTGTTGTAGATAGGATATCTGGAAGAGAGACTTGTTTTACAGCCTGAGACCAGAACATACAGCTAAAGATCTTACTTTACTTGGAGCGGTGAAAACAATTAAATACAAAATAAATACCTAAAATGGGATTACAAATCATAACATTTCCATGAAATACTGAAAAAAACCCCAAACAACTGGCCCTCTTTCTTGTTTGTGTTGTGGTTTTGGTATCAGTAGACTTAAGCCCAAGTACCCTTGCTGACATGATCTGAGAAGATTAATGCAGGTGAAAGGCTGGCAGAAATCTTTTTCTTAGAGGGGAAGAACTGGAGCGAACGCTGTCCTGCTTCTCCACTAATCCTCCTTCAGGATGCTGGCTCTGACAGTGCCAGTCTGCTGACAGTGATAGCTCGCTGTTTGGCCTTTCAGACTGTATCACCAGCAAGTCTGTGCGCTCTTGATAGTCTTTGAGATGTGAAGCCTGTCCACCTGGGGATTGTGCAGGCCACCAGGGAGATGGCATGGGATACAAAGTGTTTATTAAGATACTTTTGAACCTTTCACTTCCCCGAGTCTCTTTTTGAAGGGGAAAATAGCAATGGAACGTGGGGGAATGGTTTGAGAAATCATCCTTCAATAATCAGATTGCTTGTTGAGCAAGGTACCCCTATGGTATGTTGCACGGTTTGGGAGGGAGAAGTGGGCAGCAAGTTTTGAGATGGTACTGTATTTGCTTCCTTTACGGGTCACCTCGGCTTTCCTTTTCGATTTCCTCATCTCCTAAAAGCAGATGAATAGTGCTGTTTCACCACTTCCCTCCCCAGATTTAATTAATAAACGGCTGCATTCTGCTTTGAGCATGCTCCTGTGCTGCACAAATAGGCAGTGATATTATTTTGCTGGTACGTGCGGATGTCTGAAGCCTTACTCTAATATGGAGCGTTCGTACTGGCAACGTGCTGTGCCCTGGCTAAGGGACGTTGCCTCTCCCACAGCACTCTTGCTGTTTGTCAGGATTGCAGGGTCTGAGCGTGGGCAGGTGGATGCTTAGCAGGATCTATTGACACTGCTGGCGTTGAGATAGGTCACATCTGCTGAGTGTCTTTGCCTGTTTCTAAATGCTGGTCACTGTGATCTGAAGTAGCTGAGGGAGGGAAGAGAAAGTTTTGAATATTAATAGCTGGGGGATACTTTTGGCATGTGTTCTTTCCTTATGTTGGGATGAGATCTTGCAGCCTGAATGTCACTGACAAAATCCCAAGTACATTGGCTGGGCTGCTGTATTCTACCCCTGCAACTAGGAAGGGATGTTTTCAGGAGAGGTGAAGTACCATCTTCAAAATTCAGTTAAATTTCTAGGTATAGCCTTTTTAAATGAAGGCTTCTAGGTGCCTTAAAGACATTGCAGCATGAGCTGCAAGCCTGTAAGCTCTCTGGTCTCCTTAAAAAATATGTTCCCAGGCAACACATCTGTTTGCATTTGAAGATTAATCCAAACATGTATTTACAGAGTGCCACCGTGCTTTTCAATCACATTTGCATTTTTGTATCTAAAAAATGTATGTTTTCACTTGTGCAGTTATTCCAAGGAGGCATTTGAAGTAATTAGGTGTAGACAAACAAAAGTCCTGTCTGTGAAGCAGTCAAGTTAGGAGGTGATTGGTGTGCCCACTGGGGTGCTGTTTACCAGGCATGAATGGTGAAAAATTTGCTCCCCGTTGTATATTTGACAATTAAAGCCTTCTTAAATTCTCCTTTAGAGCCAAGTACAAGGCTGTTGTTTAATAAAAAAATGTTTTCTTACCCATGTCTATATTTATTTGTGGCAGGAATCCACATGATACTTCAAGAGCCGCCCACACACTTCTTGTATACAGGGTGTATTTGCATTTGCAGGCTATCCAGTGTAAACATGGGAAGGGGAGAAAATTCAACCTCATCTTCAGTGTTAGTTGCTTTCTTCATGTTTAGAATTACTTGATATTCATCATTTATTCAATTAGTCTGTTGTTTTTTCTTTTCTAGAAATATATGCTATGTAGATAAGATCATAGTTATGTCGTTGCTTTTAAAATCTCTATACCAAATAATTTGGGTCAAGAGCAAGAAAATAATTGTATGGTTTTTGACATGCAAATCAGTTTGTCCCTTGGGTTCTAGCTTTTCCTCTGCTGTCCCAAAGTGGGGTAAGACTTGAGCATGAGCTTAATTCTAAGCATGTGCTGAAATCTGTCAGAATTTGAGGGGTTGGGACATGTACTTAATGCTTTTTTGAACAATGTTGCTTTTCAGAGTTGAAGACTTTGTAGGGAACCTGATCCTTTAAACTAGCTCCTGTTTATGTATATTTCAATTTTATAATATTGTAAAGTTTTCCCCTTCTTTCTTCAATATCCTTGATGCTACATCATATAATGAAAACAATACTAGTCATGCCACTTGCAATTACTGTAGTAGGCAGTGAAATTATTTTTTCTGAAGGAGCTAAGGCAATCATAAAAATCAGAGATTTACAAATGTTTTCCCAGGAGAGAGGTCTGCAGTAACTGGCTGCATAGAATGACAAAAGTGTTGTTTACCCATAAAAGGGTGGTCATCTCAGCAGGTCAGTGATGTTTTTCAAAGACTTATTGTTGATTTTAAAGTAGCTGGTAATTTATTCCTTGAACTCTGGCTTACAAAAATAAAGCAGGGTAAATATTGAGTATAATAAAGGCCATGCTGCCATTCAGTGTGCACAATGTCCACACCTTCCCTCTCCCACCAGCTTCTCTCCATTGTTGGCTTCTGCATTTCTTGCAGGGCATGAGCTGACCTGTGTGATTTTTCATGTCGTTCAGATAAGCCCTTTTTTTCACAGGCAACACACATACACACACACAAGGGCTGTTATAATTTGCAAGTTCAGCTATCACTTCCTCTGTTCCCACCCTGCCTTTTGGAAAGATACCCAGTCACACGATATGCTTGAAAAAAGGGTTGCTGATTGAGGAAGGATGCAGGAAGGATATGGTTTTACAGTGATTGTATAAGTGCTGCGTAGGACCTGAAAGCCTTGGGTTTACATGAGGACGAATTTAAATGTGGATTTCGAAGATCTATTTCTTCTGAGTTTTTAAATCAGTCATAATTTCTGAGCAAAGTGCCTGCATTAGAGAATCATGGAGCAACCTGTATTAATGTGATCCTCTGTGTATTAACATGGACAAATATGAATTTGTAATAGGCCCTGTGGATTCCCTACCTCTGCTCCTTCAGAGATCTCAGCCTTATTTCAGAGAGATGGTCTTCAAAGCTGGTGTTTGAAATTGTCAGGTGCAATCATGTCTAAGCATATACACTCCCCACCAAAATCTTTTGGGAGTTTTGCCATTTGACTGAGATGGAAAATACTTAGGCTAACACAGAGATCTTTCTAAAAGATGCTGTGTTCCCTGTCAGTGAAGTCCTCACTCCTGAAGACCCTAAAACTTCATGTCACCCCTTGCTGTGGTAAGAGTGTATTTATTGCTATAAAATGAAGGAGCTGGGGCATGGAGGTTTGTATTTTAAAGCTTTTCTTTGGTCATTCCACATTCTACCAACATCTAACATCTGTATTTATTTTGTTGAACTCTTCTTAATGTATTCTATGCATCTGTTCAGTTCCAAGAATAATGCTTGATTTCCTGAATTTATAGGTTGCAATAAAATCCATTCGTAAGGACAAAATTAAGGATGAACAGGATATGGTTCACATCAGACGGGAGATTGAGATCATGTCATCCCTCAGCCACCCTCATATCATCACCATATATGAAGGTTAGTGAATGCGATTATCTTCCCTGACTGCTCTGTTACATTCTTGCAGACTTGATATTCATGTTTCTCGAGATCATGCACAAAAAAACCCCTACCCCTAGCAGAAAACATCCCTTACCAAAGAAACTGTTTTGAGTACTACCTTCCTTCTGAGCCACCAGTGTTTCACAGATGCGTAACTCTTTGCCTGGGGGAGCTTCTTCATGTGTGACTTGAGCTCTCTGTCCATGGCAGGTGGGAAGTTGTTGCATGTATCACCTCATCTCCTTGCTCCCATTGGACAATTTGATTTAATTTCACACTCACTCATGCACCAGCCTCGTAACTACTTATGTCTCGAGTGCCTAAACCAGTCCTTGTGTGCTTTATTTTCCCTGGACTGCATGAGACCAGTCTTCTGCTCTAGGGCATTGGTCCTCCTTTACCTAGAAGTAAGTCCTTCTGGTTCTGTCATCACTGCTTTTTTTCCTCTGAATCTGAGCATCCACTTCCTATCCACCTCTGCACACTTTCCTGTCAGTCTGGCTTGTTCCTGTTTTCTCATCTTGAATTCCCCCTCTAACTCCTTTCTTCCTGGGACACAGCTGGGAAGCCTTGCTAATTCCTGTCTCCAGGAGCTGGTCCTACAGCAAGGAGCAGGAAGCCAGGGACATTCCTCTCTGATTTGTCTGTTTGTTTGTTTATATATTTATAGAGTGTCATTCTGTAGTAAAATCCCCTCCTCCTTCCTTCCTTCCTCAAGTAACATCACAGCTCTTGCTGGAATGTTTGGGCTGGGTACGTGCTAAAATTCACCATCTGAAAGATCTGCTGCTGCAAGGAGGGCGGCTGCATGGCAGACCTGAGGTGTGATTTTCAGAGGTTCAGGGGGACCTGGATCAGGCAGCCCTGTCCCTAGGGATCACCTATTTCCCTTTGTGCAGAACAGGCAGCCCAAATGTAGCTCTTTGTATTTACATACCAGCAAGGTAGACGCGCAAGGTGATGATATGTATATGGCAGCTCCGCTCTGAGAGTTGATACGACTGATTAAAACGAGCTGGCTTGGAGTACTGTTACAGTATCGCATATTGAGTTATTCAAAAGCATGTTCTTGTACTTGAAAAGAGATGAATATCTGTCTTTTTATTGAATAAACTCATAACAGGATCTGGGAACAGAAAAGGGGAGGGATGCTGTGTCAGCATGTGGGTTGCAAATGGAACAAAAGTTATTTCACGGGAACTCAGAAAGAAAAAAGGTTGTGTGCTGCAGTCCTTTGACTAATTGCCCTTCTTATCCTTACTTTAAATAGTTTTTACTGAGTTAAAACATTTGTAAAAATCACAAAGTTTACAGTATTTTTAAGAAGCAGACAATAAAGTCCTGTGGGAGCAAAACTTTCCTTCTGTCCCCAGGGAGGGAGGAGCAGTGCTTCAGTAGAGCCAGTCAAGCTCTACAATTGAGGGTTCATGCTGTCTGCAGAACAGCGAGTGCCTATAGCAGGTGATGTTGTGGTCTTCTTGTGGTCCATGAGCCAACAGCAGTGCTTTGCGTCAACAAATCTGGAGGCATTTTTTTCCTCACATTTCTGGGAAGTTTTCCATTCTGTTACTGAATTGTATCCTTTTCATTTTCTAGAAAGCAAAGCAGCCTTTCATGACTTATGTTCAGTTCCTGGCCTGAAGGGATGGGCAGTGGAAATCAACTTCTTGGTTGGACTGTATTCCGTTGGAAGGAGTTATATAGAACAGAGCTATGGCAGCTATACAGCTCATCCAGCCTTTCCAAGCAGTTAGAGTTAGTTATTTTGCCTTTAGCAGCCAATGCTGTAATTTAGAAATTGTAGCACTGAGAAGGTGTGTGGTTGCACAGCTGAATTCAGAGGAGCAGTTACATACTGCGTGGAGATAAAGGTGTGAACTCAGGGATCCTTAAGTGTGTGCTTCTTTTAAGCTGAAGAGTATTTGTAGTGAAGTTAAGGGACTATATCTAGGACTGCAGTATTTGTATCCTTTTGAAGTTGAATTTTAAACATATGGCTGTTCTTCTTGAGTTATGCACAAAGAGTGATGTAATATTGCTATCCTTTGACATAAAACGTTGAACTCACCCAGTCCTCAGGGATGGGCTTAATCTCACCAAATTTAAGCCATCCAAAACTTAGGCAGTTTGTGTGCGCTAGAAGTCTCATTTACTTCTCTAGTTAGGAGAGATCAGGATCTACACAGAGTGGTTTGTTCTCTCCTGTGGGAGATTTTTCAGATAGGTGAGATAAATGACATGCTGGAGGCTCCTGTTGGCTATAGATGGAGTCTAACTGACTGGCTTGGATCAGATGCCTAACTTCTAAACTGAAGCCAACCCACGGGTATTTTTCTCCTCTCTCACTGATTTTTCCTCCGGGTTTCAGACTGCCACTGCACGTCTGACAGCACTTTCTGTAGGTGCCAGGTTGCACAGATCTACCTAGGATGGACAGTGCTGTATCTCCCTGCAATATCTTTGAAAGCTCTTTCTATTGCTTTTTCCAACATGTGTTTTCCTTAAGTAGGATCCTTGTTTAGGTATCCTTTTGACCTGCCTGCTTAAAAGCAATTAACCTCTGAATTTGTCAACTTGATGTAAACACAAGCTTATCTTATTTTTTTGATACTGAGCAAATTCAGATGTGTGCAAACAAAGCTTTGCAGTTTAGAGATATATTTTTTGTAACCTAATCAAAAGGCATGTACCTTGCCCATTAGTAAGAGGGCAGACCTGCAGTTGTGACGCCAAAGAAATTCCATCCTCTCAGCAGGGCTCTAATTGTCAATCTGTTGAGCACGGCTGTGAGGGAAATGCTCTTTCAAGTGAGTTTAAACTCCTTGAAAGGGTCTGGATAAATGAAGCTGGCTTTGCTAGCAGTGTTCTGATTTCAGCACATAAATTTTAATTTATAGAATAATGCCTCTGTCCATTCATCTCTTGCCTCCTGCGCGCCCCCCGCCCTTCCCTTGCCCTATTTCTTTTTTGCCTTGAAAACTGCAGAATTTGATAATAAAGCCTTTGAGAGCTAACATATTTTTCCAAGAGTAGCCTGAGTGCAAAATCTATCTCATCTGGCAATACTTTATAAAAGTTAAACCAGGGGAAAAGCATCCAGCTTGATTCTGCATACATTTAAACATGTGTCGGAACAAGCATGACAGTGAAGTTACATTTGGTACACTCAGGAGTGAGCCCTTGAGTCTTTGCATCATGAAGTGCAGTGCCTGTGTGAGTTTTTCTGTGCTGGAAAAATTGTCCTTGGTCAGCATAACCATGCAGAAGAGTTCACCCATTTGCTAAATGTGCTTGAAACTGAACAGATTATTAGCAAACACATTTGTAGAAATATTTTAACAAAGGTGTTCTATGAAGAAAGACTATTAGGATCTCAGTTCGGTGCCTGTGGAACATGATGGCATTAATGTGAGCAAGTAACTGAAGGAAAGCATGTGCTGAAGTGCCTTGCTGGATTGGGGCCAGGATGCTTAGAACAGTGCTGGACCCTTCACAGCACCGAGGCACAAAATTGATTTCCCCTTTAAGAGGCACTTCTTACATTTTTTTTTCTTTTAGGTTGCATTTTTGTACTCTTAAGAAAAAGCACAGATTCTCCATCATGTATCTACCAGTCCACATGACTTGAGCAGGGTTGCATGCTTTGGTTAATCAGGGAACTGATTCAGCTCTTCTGTACTTTCAAGTCCCAAAGGCAACAGAGGAAGATCTGACGGTGTGTGCTGGTGCTGGTGTAGTGTTTCACGATACTGACCTGATTTGACAGTGCGTATCAGACTTCATGCAACAAAAAGCAAATGCACGCTTGGTGTTTCAGATGCACATAGGCCTGTCTCCAGTGTGGGGCTCCATGAATTGTGTCAGTCAAGTCACTGTGTCATCAGTAAAAGCAGTTACCTTTCCAAACTTCTGCCTGGGTGGCAGCTGGCAAGGTGTGTGGCTGCGAGGCATTGCTGACGAACTGTGTCGTCCCAGGAGCACCAGCTCAGGCAAGTGCTCGTGCCATCGGCTGCAGTGTGCACCCCTGGATGGGAAAGGCAGCTGGGTACCAAGGTGGCAGCTCACACCCTTTACAGGTGTGTGCATGTGCAAAGCAGTTACGTGTCTTGGGCTGACAGTAATCATAGAATCATAGAATCAACAGGTTGGAAGAGACCCATCAATCACTAAACTATGCCCCTCAGCACCTCATCCACCCGTGTCTTAAACACCTCCAGGGAAGGTGACTCAACCACCTCCTTGGCAGCCTGTTCCAGTGACAGGGAGGCAGTCCCAGCCTCTGTCCCAGCCTCCACTATGTCCTGGTTTTCAGATGTAACCAAAACAAACTTTAGTGTGTAATGACTTCATCCCTTCGGTGTGCAAAACACCTGAAAAAGTCAAAACATCATGTGGTTAACTGGGCTTTAAACAAGAATGATGAAAATTGGAAAGCTGGAATGATTTTTTTTTCTCTTTGATTCAGCCAAGACAAAGTACTTCAGCAGCGACACTATGTAGCCACATTTCTAATTGGTTTCCTCTAATTATGTAGGCTTTTGACCTTCAAGTACTTTACTCCCATTGTACTCAGTTGATAACATCCAAGAACATAAAGTAATTTTTCAAGTGTCTGGCAATAGTAATGAAACAAGTGTAAACGTAACTTAACACTTTAGTTACCATACCCTACCTTTATGAATTTCCTGTCATTCAGGGTGATCACCTAAACAAAGCTTTGTTTGACAGGACATGAACTCAAACTTGTGAGACTACTGGCTGGTCCAGTTCAGATGTCAAATTGATTGCAAGCAGTAGTGTCATTTGTTTCCATCTTTTCATTTACATAGTCCTCCCACTGCAATGTAAATGTTTGCCTGTCTGAAGTTCCTCAGTAGTTTGTAATCATAATTTTAAAAAAAGGGGGAATTAGCTTTTGTATTCTCTGCTGAAACAAAAGACAATTAGTGTAACATGTTATTGTTGCTGAATTAGCAATTCATTTTAACTTCATTTTTAAAGACTAGACCATCAAAATCTGCATAACCTCAGTCTCATTCTCTGCGAAACAACATCAGCAGGGATAATGATCCTCGTTCTGATTTAATCTCACTGGGGAGTAAATTCTAGCATGCTGTCAGATTTAAAATTATTATTGCAGGATCTCAATTACATTCCTTTAATTTAAGAAGAGATGCAGTTCAGCTGAATGAGGCCATAATTCAGGAAAACAATTTAACACAAACTTAGCTTTAGAACACATATTTTATGTTTCCCTATCTTCAGTTAAATTGAACATATGCATAAATTTAGGCATATGTATACAGGTGGGTTTATACATTGGACCTTGGATATTTTCATGCCTGCCGTATACTCTATAATAGTAATAGTAGTAGTAATAACAACAGCAACAATAATAATAAATGCCAAAGGGCTTTAAAGCTTTCAAAGCAGCCAAGAACACAAAAGATCCATTGGGGTGAATTTCTAAGATAAAAACATTTTTCAGTATTCTCATGTCTGTCTGAAGAATAATTTGAGCCTTATTAAACAAGTGAGGTAATTGGGTCATACAAGACTTTTCTGAATGAAAAGGTTATTCTAGTCTGCATCTCCAAAATTAAAAACAAACTCGCTTGCTCTTTTGATTTGGCTGACCTTTAATAAAAGAACGTTTTGTAGCAGTGGAAAGGTACTTCTGTCTGTGGCTGTTAAGAGAGTAATAAAAATACCGCTGAATGGAAAGACACCAGATGGAAGGAATGTCAACATACTGGAACTAATTTAGGAGATTGCTCTGATAGAAGCAAAGGCATGAGGAGAATTCAAATGGTTCCAGTGCGAAGAGATTGGCTGCCCCTCTTAAACTAACAAACTAAAATCCTTACCCGAGGGTTACATGTAAACCAAATGGAATCAGCCCACAAGGAGGTAGTCCATTAATGGGGGAGGAGGATTCTAACCCCCTCAGCACTCATGTATACATGCGTGGAGGAAGGGCAGAAATGTTCTGCTTTGTTTTCCTTTATGTGTTTGGTAGTAAATAAGTCCAAAGCAAACTGCCCTAATACAAAGGTGTACAAGGTACTATTAATTTTTTTCAGACTGATGTTTGGAAAAACATGCCTGTGTGGACTTTTGATGCTTTTAGGATGACGTGCATCTTAGCATTTAAGAGGGATAGTAAGTGTGATCATCCAGTGTTAAACTTGTCCTGCAGAATTTGAGGGGAGGTGACTTCAGCCTAGTTAAAGGAAAGAACTTAGCAGTAGGGTTGAAAACAGTGCTGATCAGCAAGAGGTCCCTTTGCAACTAGTGCCATTTGGAAAATGGAAAGCTGTAGGTAGAAGCTGAGTTCATAATTTCACTGCCTTTAAATATAAATAACTGGAGGGATTATATCCAAGAATTATTGCCATAGGAGAACAGCCTGTGAAAGAGACAGATTGTTGATGTTACAAAACGTACTTTGTCTCAGATATGTCTTTGGTAGTGAGAAGTGAAGTTCTTTCCCAGTTTCACATTTATATTCTTCAGTGAGCTCTGAAGCCAGCGGATTTGGTTTCAATTATCAGCCTAGAAGTATAGAATTTACTTTCTGTCATCTAAAAATAAAAACCAAACATGTAAGAGTTAAGTGGGAAGTGTAAAGAAAAGCTGCAAGAGTTCTTTTTTTGACCACTGCATCTTAAGCACCATTTACTGCTTGGGTAGAGTGCTGCTCTTAGCCTCTGCTAACGTTCTTGGGGTGAACAGATGTGTAGCCTACTGGGAAATGGTGCTTCTCCATATTGGCTTCTCCACAACCCATGTTTTAGTATGTTGACGCAGTACTCTTGCTCATCTCCTGGGGATAACATCACATTGTTTCTTGCACCGTGTGGTACCTCCTGTGCCTGCTCCCTGGTTCCCAATGTGCTCTCACAGTGCTGTCCCTCCCTCCTCCGCTATGGCCAGGTGGAAGTGTAGGTGCTTCAGAAGTCAATCCTTCATCCTGCAGAGCCTGTCTGCCAAAGATCGCTTGCGTTTTGCAATCACTACCTTGCACTGCTTGACCACTAAGGCTGAGACAGTGCAACTGCCCTCCCACCACACCAAGGTCTTGCTGCAGCTTTCTCAGTTTAACTCAGCTTTCAGAGTGGTGGCAATAAACACAGTGGCTCAGAAATAAACGAGGCAACTTGCAGCAAGTGTTTCTCCTGCTGCTCTCTCCTCTAATAGTGTAGCTCATGCCTCGTCTCTAAGCAACCCCATCTCTTGATTTGTGATTGACAGACCGTCTCTCCTGCTACCATGTCTGGGTGTTAATACTGACAGTTCCCTGCTTATCTTATTTGGCCAGCTGTTTGCAGACTATCAATGGTTTGAATGAAGCAACAGCAGCTCCACCTTTCTTATACATGACCTCCCTCCTTCCCTTGACCTTGGTCGTAGTTGATGAGCAGGCTTGTTTGATGTGGCCATCCCATCAGTAGCAACCTGCAGAGTGTTCCTGGGGTACAGTATCCTGCTGGATCTGTGCTTCTCTGTCAGCAGTAGCTGCAGCCAGGGTTCAGGCACGCGTCTAGGCGGGGGTGAGTTTCGGAATGAATATGCAGTAGCATGGCAGGTAATAAATCATCCACAACAAAAACAAAAAGTGAACCAAACAGTCCCAGAAGCTATATGTAGGCAATCCGTCCGTCATCAACCTGCAGGTTATGGCCCAGGTGTTAACAGGGCAGTATATTTATTACCTCATTATTATTTGCAGTAAGTCAGTCGAGCTTTTAATTAATGCCCTTCTTTCTTCCCCCAGCCATTAGTGACAATGCTTTTTTGGAGAGTATGTTTATAAAACTACATAGTGAGCTCAGAAGGGAAATTCAGAAGTCTCTCAATGAAGCCTGCCTGGCATACCAGCTACCTCTGTGAAAATTCGTGGTGTACATGGCTGATGGTCTGAGACTTGCCAGAGTGCCACTTTGCTGCATGCCTGATAGTTTTGACCACTGAATTCCTCTGTAAGATTGTGTTTGTGTATAGACATAAATTGTACTACTTTTCCATTCCTGCCTTCTTCAATGGCAGCTCTCATTCAAGGCTTTTTGTCTGCTCTTCAGTTCTCTCTCTGCAGGAAAGTAGCTGTAACCCTCGCATGAGGTTCAGCTGATCGGATGGGGGTGCTCTGAACCAAAATGATGCAGTTGTAGAAAAATACCTCCCACCTTCCTGGAAAAAAATTATTCTCCATTCACCCCTGCTCCTTGATGAAGGGATAAACTCACATTTAATTCTCTAATCATCCAGCTGTGATGGTGCTGAGGAGGCCTCTGTAATGTCATCTGAGTCTAAGGGTAGTGTCCTTCTTACAATGGTTCCTCATGAAGAAAAAGAATGTTCCAATTTGTCCTAAGTATGGTGGTTAACTGAAATCTCAATGTAAGTTGCTGGAATTCTTCAATTCTCATTGATTCTTGTGTGGGTTTGTGACAGAAATTTATAATTTGGAGCAATGATTTATACTTTACTAAATTCATTTTTTAAGGTATTATCTTAGTTTCCTAGAAGGCATAAGAGAAAATTTGAAATGGAAAGTACTTTTAATTACACATTCCTCCAAGCCAAGTACTTTCTGCTTCATTTCTGTTGAAATGTAGGAGAATATGTTTGGATCAGGACTTGTATTAATATGGTAAATTTTAGCCCAGAATAACCAGTTTTTGAAATTTAGAACTTCGGAACATAAAGGATGATTTGAGACACCTCTCATGACTAAGTGACGAAGGCAAGACTTTAATAAAAACACTGTCTGGAAGAATGCTTCATCATAGCAAGGCTGTTATTGCTGTTATTGTCATCACCTGCACTGAACACCTGGTGGGGCATCAGCAGTAAGAGGAGCGGGGTGGGAAGAGCCAAGGGCTCCTTTGCCCCCATCTGCACCCCTGTGGTGAGGCAAACGTGCCCCTGAGCTCACGGTGGTCCTTGACTGGTAGTGGTTGGAGCCTGTACTCCCAGGAGAGTCCACTGAGGTCAGTGGTGCCATGCAGTGACTTCACCTATATGTGCATCATATAATAACCCCTAAGTTACTGAATCAGCTGGGGCGTTCTTGGGAGAAGGGGATTCAGGGTTTTTGTTTGTTTGGCTTTGTTTTGGTTTTTTAATCAAATAAATAAAACCAAATGATTAGTCTAATCTTACTGAAATGATTTCTTTTTGTCTTCTGAAACAAACCTGTATCTAATAAGCCTTTCTCAGCTCGGAAAACAAATGTGTGCATTGCTGCTTTATTGGTAACACATCCCAGCAGTTCCCTATATGACACAAGGCATGTTCAGTTTTTCCCAGACAATATCAGTCTGTCATTTGTGGAGAGGATGCTGTATGTATAATCCATCCAGAGACAGCTCTTCCAGTTTCCGAAGTTTATTGCTGATGAGGATGCACATAGGATGTAATCACTGGCAGGAGCCTCTGCTTCGGGGTGCAGTGAGGCCAGCAGACAAGTAAGCGGCCAATTTTATCTGGCTGTTTGCTCTCTCTTTTATCAGAACTGTTTGGCTGGAATTCAGGAGTGTTAGAGGGAACTGCAGAGGCTTTGGCTTGTGGAGTTGAGTGACAAGGTGTGATAGGACATGAGACAAAGGCTAAGAACAGCAAATGTCTGCATGAGAGAGGCAGCTTCACATTTCTCTGCAAAAGCTGAAGTTGCTGTGTTTTGGTTTTTTTAAATACCACTTCAAGACTACTGGCTGAGCTTTGCTAAAGATATATAGGAATGCATCATTCCAACAGGGCTGGTCAAAACTAGCATCTGTTTGTAATAACCTCTGTAACCTCATTAATTTGCAGATGCTTTGCTGCCAGTATGACCTGGCCTCAGCAGGCTGCTGCCACAGATAAAAAGAGAAGGAAAATCACCATGTTTTAATATGAACAATGGTTATTTATGGCAGGTGCAAACAGTTTCCAGTGGGCTGCAGTGGATTTTCAGTGTCAGAAGTGAAAAGATATTCAGCAGCCAGGGCATTGTGGCAATTCAAGACTGCTCACTGCCTGCTTTATTAGGTTAAGTCTTTAGTTATCTGCAAATCCCAGCACGTGGCAGAGAGTACCATCGACCTTAAGGAACAGTCAAGTTATGATGTGTACTACATGAATGTTCTTTGCATTGCTGATGTGGGAGTTGCACATTGCTGCTGTCTCTGTGCAAATGGTGAAGGATATATCTACAGCGTGCGGTGGGACATGGGGTGGAGGCAGGAGATAAGTAAGATTGAGGATGGGTTGGGTGCATTGGACGGGGTGCAGAGACATACAAGATGTGTACAGCTCTGGAGATGTTGCAGCCACTGCTTGCTTAGGTGTCTGTGCCTGACATACTGGTACACAGATTTGGGTTGGAAGAGGATGCATACGTCTACTGACTTGTTGGATTTTGATGACAGGCAGAAGACAACTCAAGTCATCATATACCAAATGGCAATTCTGTGTTAGTCACTGAAGACAAGGTTTATTATGCTTTCTATTAACCCTTTCCAAATGATGTGATATCTCCAGTTCCTTTCTGTCCTCAAGAGCACTACTGGTAAGAGGCAGCCCCTGTTGGAGCTGGGGCTAACATATGGATGTCAGTGGCCCCAGTGTCCCCTGCACCTCACCTCATTAGGATCAAGTTGATACTGCCACACTGTGATCCCATATTGTAGAGGAAAAGACCTACTTTCGTGTAGCTATCTGAAAGTGAAATAGCCTCAACCGCTGCAATCCTTCTCTGGAAAAATATAGCTTTGGTGCCTGCTTTTTGCAGTGGGGTTGGTAGAATACCTTTCCAGGCTGCAGAGATGGCAAAGGATGTGTTCGGTGATCCTATGTCTTCTTCACCCTTTAAAGTTTTAGTTTTCAAGTGTGGCATTTTTTTCCTTTTATCTTGTGCAGTGTTTGAAAATAAAGATAAGATTGTGATCATCATGGAGTATGCAAGTAAAGGAGAATTGTACGATTACATCAGTGAGAGGCGGCGATTGAGTGAAAGAGAGACAAGACACTTCTTTCGACAAATAGTCTCTGCTGTACATTACTGCCACAAGGTGAGCAAAGTATTTGATATTAAAAAATGCTGTTTGCAGGCTGAGTAGGGATTTCAAAGCATGTCTGATTCAACAGCATTCATTATTAAATATGACAGCATGTGATGATATCAGTACAACAGGAGATATTCACTAAAAACACTGCAGTAGTTAGCTGCCTATTTTTGAAGACTGTGTTATGGCAGGTACCAGCCACTCCCTTACGTTGGCCCTACATTGCATTTTTGCTTTGGAAATAGTTCTCCTGACATTAAAAAAAATATTAACAGTGTAAACTAGCAAAGGCATCTATAGAACTTTGACAACATTAATATTAATACATTCAAACAAATTACATTTTGCAATTTGAATATGCAATTGAACAACTTCAGAATAGGAAATAAAATATGTGAAAGAAAACAGCTGAGAGAAATGTAGATTGTTCATGTATGAGCTTTAGCATGTACTCATTCTGGATAAGCAAAAGTAACTTTTCCAGCTGTGGCAGGAGCATTAGAAAGATACCCTTTGCTAATGACTTTATCCATCATGGTACCCATTAAAATGACAATTTAAGCAATTAAACCCAAGGTAGCTGACTGGCTGTCATCATGGACCTTTAATCTCTGCTTATGAACCAACTGCATAGAGCCAAAACTTGCATGAGGCTGAAGGCAATAAGTAGCTAACAGATTTTTTTATTTGAATTCACGAACACTTTAATATGCACTTGAATTCTGATAAGCAAGGGTGATTTTCAGAGTCCTCCCTGTGCAACTCTGAAAAGCTGCAGCGCACTTCCCTGTGCACTTTATTTTTCCCAGATTTCTGTAAAGAATTCTCTGACCTAAACCCAACTTGTTCATTTCCATCCCTAACTTTTACAGTCCTTTAGGATTCTAACTCCTCTGATCCATGAGGCTGCACATTGCAGGAATGAGGATTTTTGTAAGGACTAACGTCATTGACAGAGATTGTTTTCTGGTGCCTGGGAAGAATATATTGCTTTCACACAGTGGGGGCAGGATCTGGTCTGGAATTAAGTTCCAAAACGACACCCCCCAGCCCCTCACCCCTGTTGCTGTTATAGAGACTTTGTGGGAGGACAGATTCCAGTCATTCTTCCCTTAACCACACACAAAATGACTAATACATTGCCTGTCACTAGTCACTGGGCTGTAAGTGTTATGACAGTGAAATCAGCCCTGAAACGTAGATGCAAAGACCACCCTGCCGGCTCACCTTTAATTTTCCTGATATTTTCTAGTGTTTTTCTCACTGGTTTTTAATTCCTTTTTTTTTTCAGAACAGTGTTGTCCACAGGGACCTAAAATTGGAAAACATCCTTCTTGATGACAATTTTAATATTAAGGTAGGATTCTTTTTCTCAGCTTCTCAGAATGGATTTGCATGTTTTGTAACATTTTTGTCCAAGGTATTAGAAGAGCTAGTGTTATGGCAACAGCTACTAAGCAACAGCATCTGTCAAGGGGCTCAGAGGCTCGGAGGCTGAGGGAAGAGCACCACTGGTGACACGTCGTACATGCCAAATGAAGCTTCGCATGATCTGGGATGAAGGTCCTGTCCTGTCCCCCATGGGCCGTGATTCCCAAAGCAGCATCTATTTAGTGGTAGGAAACAGCAGAGCATTTCGTGCAGTCGGGTTTATTGTATGAATGATATTATTGCTGGCTGCCGCTGGGTTTAGGAAAAAACTCTCCTGGTCTGCAGGGTTCAAGTGCCTCCTAGAGAACACTCTGAATGTCCTTTTGATCATGGCTGGAAAATAAGCAAATAGAATTTCAAAATAAACCTAGTGAAGCACATGTGCTTCATTAGGAAATGGCCTTGGAACTCCAGACACAAACGTATACTTTGGATAGTGATGTCAGTGATGTCATTTCCATGTCATTTCTCCCCAGTGAAAGCATGGGAATGACCTTTTTTCCATGCTTCTTTTCTTTTTTCCTAAGAGCTGTAGAACAAAGATAAATAACGCAGAGATGAGTGTAGTTTCCAGGTAGCTAAACCTCTTTCTCTTTCAACTTTGTTCCTCCCTGGGTAGCTGGATGTGAGGGTGGTGGGTGCTCTCATCTGTGGGTGAACAAACAGAGGAAGGGATGCCAAAGAATTTCTGCTGATGCTTGGGCATCCTTGCTTAATAAACAAAGCAATTGAGAAGCTCCCTGTGTAGCCAAGTATCTAAATAGCCTCAATCTTCATTTTGTCTCCATGGAAAGCTGCAAGGCTGCACACGCTGCCTTCTGCACTTCATGCTGGATAGATTGTCTTCATTTTAAGCTGATGTGCAATGGAAATGGAAAGTAACATATGGTAGCTGCCATCTGTGTATTGCTGATGACAGAAGCTAACTTGGATCAACTAGTGGATTAAAGGCACATAAATATGTGGTTTCTAAAAATAGGCTTTTACAGAAGGCCCATCCAATGCAATACTTGAATATTTTGCCCTTAACATCCAGTGTTAGTGTGAACCTCCTCACTCCTGTTCCTACAGAGACACTGGCTGCAGCAGCCTGAGCTGTTCTCACCAGCGCTGAAAACAAAAAGTAGCCTTTCTAGGACATTGTATAAGGAACAGGCTTCCGCAGGCAGGATGACCTTTCTTTCCACATTACAAGCCAAACTATCTTCCCAGCTAATCAGAGAATTCTTGAGAGAAAAGAGGAATTTGGGGAATTTGCTAGCTGTGGTGGCCTGGATCTCTGCACTGTGGTCTTCATATGCAAAACCGATCACTTCCCCAAGCCTCTGGGGAGCAGTGCTTTGTCAAAAGGCTCTGCTTCCTCCCCCTTCTTCTTCGTGGGAGTCTAATCGTCCTTTGAGGAAAGCAGGAGAATGGGGCAGGGAAAGGAATAGGTCATGGTGTGTTCACCTCCAGACCATGGAGATGACCCAGGGGCTTCAGAACCGCATGCGCATTAGTGGCACTGCTGTGGAAGAAATTTGGTTTGCTGCAACTCCCAACATTCCTTCCAATAATTTTGACGTCTTTTTCTCGAAGGCTTTCCTTCGCTGAACTGAACTGTGTTTAAGCTGCCATGTAGGTATTTTGTGTGTTTCCAGCCGTTCCTCAGTTACTTCTCTGCAAACCTCTGCACACCCCTGAGCAGGCAGGGCAGCCTCAGCCTGAGTGGGTGGCTGCAAACTTCCCTGTTGTCCCCTGGTAACTGTTTCTGCAAAGCATGAAAAGCAAATTAAAAAAATAACTTTCCTTAGTATATATTTGGAATCTCATACATCTTACTGTGTTTGAGTTTATTTAAAAAGTGGCTTGTATTGTTTCCCTTTCTCTCCCCACTCACATTTTTTATCTCTTCTGACCAACATCAGCTCTGAATACTTGATGTTGAGCGCACTGCCACTGTTTCCCAGATGCTGAAACTTTAAATATGTTATTGTGATTTCTACATAGCATGCACAGAATTTTACTTCCCACTTTTTCATTGTTTCACTAAACAGTAACCGTTGGCAAGGAGACACATATGGAGCTGTAAATTATTTATTAGGAGTAAATTTATCAGGTCCCCATTCTGAGAGTGTTTATATATGGCTTATTCAGGCAGAAAAAGAGAAATATGCAGTTTGGGATTTGTTTTTAACTGACGGCTTCAAATGCATAGTGGAAGGCATTTTCTAGAAATGGAATGACAGTTTTATCTGTACTTTCTCAGTATTCATATTTCATTCAGTGAATTATGAAGCACTTACAAAATGGGCGGTTTGATTTTAAGCATAAGGAAATGAAAAAAATCCCTTTGTTCTTGGGTGCAATGTGCAATTAAATACATGTTTCTGAAGAAGCTGGTGATCTATATATTATAATATACTCAAACATGTAATGGTAATGTGAAGAAAAAAATCAGATACTGACCATGTATAGCAACTTAAGCAATACTTTGAGAACAGGAAATAAAAGAGGACAAGTAATCCTTTAGAAGTTATTATCCAAAGTAAAAGAGCCCTAAGCCATTTTTACATGATACTACATTAACTTGGAAACCATTCTTAAATTTTAGCTCATTAAATGAAGGTCACAAAGCAGTGTATGGAGACATAATCAGCTTTTTTTTAAGAGTTTTGTTAGTGAGTAAAAGTCTCTAGAAATGGAGTCATGTGTTGGAGTATAGCATCTAGGAAACACCAGTGTCTGGAAGCTGACAAAAAATTACATGATTCGAAGAGTTCTGCTGATCCATAGGCCAGAGGTGGAGAGTGATGAGAGGAAGAAAGTGATCCGATCTGTGGTATATAATTATGTTTTTCAGGGACTTGGTATATGCAATAATATTTCCGACAAACTATTACTTAAAAACCCTAAATGCCACAAACACAAGTGAAAAATGAGTTTTGAACACTTGTGAGACTGAACATGCCCAAAGATCCACGGGGTAGATAGAGCTCACCAAGCCAAGTGATTAAACAGTGACTTTCCTTGCTTTCCAGATATTCACCCAACTTTCTTGCAGAAACCCTGAGTAGGAATGTTTCTCCTGGGAGCTGTCCTGTCAGAAGTGGGACACAATCTTAGAGCTAAACCTCACCAAGGCACTGCAGCCTCCCAGGGCAGAAAAATGTTATTTGCTTTCTTACTTTGTTCATGATGCCATATTAAAAAAAATAATTAAAGAAATAATGTAGTGATAAAACTAGGGTTTCTGCAGCGTGTACAGACTTCTCCTTACATTCATGTGCCAGCTGCTAACAGCACAGTTCACCTTAAAATTTACTCCATTCTCCTTTCAGCTGCCCGTACTTGCTGCTTTCTACTCTTCAGCTATGGGTAGCTCAGAGCTGTCTCCTCTGCTTGCCCTGGGTTCCTTGGTGTGGGTACAACTGTTCCTATACTGCACATCAGCAGAGCAACCTCTTGCTGGCATTTTCATTCCATCAAGAGGTTATCATCGTGTATAATCCTAACGCAGCTTGAGGTCAGCAGGGTCAGACAGGCAGCAGTGCTAAGGTGACCCCAAAGCACTGAAAGAGCTGTCCTGGTGAGTGAGCTGGTGAGTTAGTCAGTGAGTTAGAAAGCTTTATGGGTGCTAGGTTTTGGCTCATTGTAGGTATGAATTTACTAGAAGAACTAGCAGCAGGGAGGAGGTTTAGCTGTCTCTATTCTCCCATAGCTCCTGCAGTTTGACCTGATGAGGACCACATGTCCTTGAACACTGCAGCTTTCCCCAGTGCCGAAATCCCCCAAAATACATGCAGGGAGGTGGAGAGAAACTGCTACCTGGCGCAGCAGCCAGGGAATTAGTGCCTTTTGCTGGTCTATCCATATACCGTGTCTCTGCCCCTAGGGACTCCTCTGTCATGCAGCCTGGCACGATGGAGCTGGCCTCCTCATTCACAGGAGGGCTGTGGCGGCTCCTTGACTGGGAATTGCACCTAAAAGAGATGTCTAGCAGAGGTTGACGTAAACTGTATGATCAACCCCAAAGTGATAGAAGGAGAGAAGAATGCAAGTATAATAGTAACATAATCCTACTAACTGCACTTTCTTTTGCACCAGTAATGGAACACCAATCAGACTAACCACTAAAAACCCATGAGGGTTTCAGATATACAGAGTGAGTGTATGTAATTGGGATTTACCTTGCTGGAAGTCTCACCCACTGCACATACGTTTCATTTGCTTTAAGGGACCTAATTATTTCTCTGTCTACAGTACAAAGAGACAGATTTTTAAGTGGGATAAACCTGACAATTTCCATGAGTGTGAAATTCATGGAATTTATCATCCACACTTAAACAATAAATTGCACCTGGTTTATCATAGCTAACAGTAAATATGAAACATACACCTCCTGAAGCAAGGGGAATAAAAATCCACTTCCTCACTCCTCCCAATTTAGGAAGTTTTTTTGACTTGATGCCTTACTTCCATTTAAGTGCCAAGAACATGAAGTAATGTTGGTTTCTATTAATCTTGTTTTGGAGGGCATGACAGTTTTAATGGGAAAGCTGATAAACATCAGTCTGTGAGTATGGGAGTGGACTGTAACATAAATACTCTTTTCCTGAATGGACAAAATGAAAACATGAATGCCCACGTCTGAGAGTTTCTTAATGTGAACAATGGTATGTGTCTCCATATATATATATATTCATGCACATCCGCATACATTTTATACATTCCACGGTATTAAGGGAATGTATTTTCATAAGGAATCACACTGTGAAGTGTTTGTCCTTGTCTTAGCTGCATCCTGAGCTAAAATAAAACTCAATGACGAGCATGAAATTTTAACACTGAAATGATCCCATTCTTCCCCTGATTGACAGGTCCGCTTCAGATGGCTTAAAACCAACTTCCTGCAAGCCAGGCAGAGTGACTTGATAAGAAAGTGGGTTTTAGGGCAATTAAGTGCAATCTGAGCCATGAGAATATGTTTGCAGACTGCAATTGTACACCAGCTGTTTTCAATGATGTTCCAGCCATACAATGAAGATTTTACAAACCACATTTATTTAAGGACTGAATTTTCTTCTGTGGGTTGATAATATGCTGTCTGGGGGACTGCGTGAATTCAAAGTATGAATGGATATGGTGAGATGAATTAACAATAATGAACAGGAATCAGCTGCTCTTTGAGCAGGATGAGTCCAAATTGTTGGTGTAACACCTGCAGGAGCAGAACATCAAAATAGGAGAGGATGAAGCATGAAATCTCATTTATTTGCTCTGTGACTACAAGAATTTTGTGAAAATGGTATTTTTAAAAAGTGTTTATTTCTAACATGAAGGTATCTGTATCCATAATCAACATCAGTATCTGTATGTATTTACAGAAAGATTGTGCATAAATATTTCAGTTTTAGGGTAAAGAAATAAAATTGGTAACTTCCGTCCATACTTCACCGACTTTATTAATTTTGGTCTCAACTGTGACATTTCTAGGTGTAGCTGTCAGAGTTTAGATAGTAGAGACAAAGACTTTCTGTCTCCTTAGAGTTCACTAGACACTGCAGTTAAACAGATACTAGAGGAACTGATGATACACATATGAGAAAACCAGGAGTGAATCATGCTGCTGGTAAATCCTTTTCTGTTCTGTTCTGTTCTGTTCATGTTGGGTTTTCTTCTCTTGTGAAAATTCCTGGGATTTAATTTATTTCTGTTAGAAAAGACACGAATAAGGTGAAGAAATCTCAGAGAAAAATTCTGTCTGTTATAGCTGTAATACCTTTCTTGTGCTTGTGCTTTATGGGTTTTACATATGCCTTATGCTGATAGTGAGCAGTAATAAAAGTACCTCTGGAAAACAGAAGCATTTGGGTTTTTAACAAGATAAAAAATGAGTTATGTTGCCTTGTGCGAGAGAAACAAAGGAAATGCAAAGATTGTGGGAGTATTTAGTGTTGCTATCCTCAGCTTTTGTTTTGTAAGAACAGAGAACTGAAGTAAACAAAATATTTGGACCCAATCCTGCAATTCCTACTTGGGCAAAATTCCCAACAGTCTCAAGAGAAGTTTTGTTTGTGTTGGGAAAGCCGGATTTCGGCCCATTGTTTCCAGTTAGGAACCAGACTTGTGTTTATTATCTCATGATAGACATCTCATGTGCTTAACAGCTCAGATTCCTTAGCGGAGTCCCTGAATCTGCAGAGTTAGTGAGTGCTTCACTTTCCCCCTCCTTCGAGCATAGCCAAGTTCCAGATGATTTGAAAGATCACTTTCTTCTGTAATTCTTAGTTTCCTGTGACACTCCTGCCTCACTCCTCCAGTTGGATTTGAAGGTCTTGGCCTTTGTCTTGTGTGTGCATGATAAGAAGGGTAGTACTTTCTGCTTGCTTTCCTTTGGTATTAATGATTATACAAGTTGAAGAGCAATCAGTGGACAACAGGCCCAGTGCCTCCCAAACTGTCTTTGGAAGCATATGTAATTAATCTGGGATAAAATTACTGACAGTGATCTGTTTGTGAATGGAACCAAAGCATCCACGTTGTTGATCTGTAGCACTTAATCTGGGGACCCTTCTCCTTCTCTGGACAGTCTTTTGAGAGAAAAGTCAAGAAGTCATAGGATACTGGGTTGGCCAGGGAACTTGGGAGATTATTCACATTGAGATCCCTGCCCTATAGGTCTTTCCTGATAAAAGATTTTCTGTTGCATTAAGATATTGCTAATACTACAGATGCCTTGTGCAATTCTTTTGCAGATTGCTGATTTTGGACTCTCCAACCTTTATCACAAAGACAAGTTTCTACAGACCTTTTGCGGAAGCCCACTGTATGCTTCCCCTGAAATAGTTAATGGTCGACCTTACAGAGGCCCAGAGGTAAGAAGACTCAACTTTTCCATGGTGACATGAGTATTTGTTTGATGATAATGTTCTTGAGGGTTAGTCTTAGTGCCAACGTTATTGCATATGTGGGTTTGCTAGGGTCTTTCTCATATTGAAAGTTCTCAAGCTGCCTTTATTGGCTTTCATGTGCTTTGCCTGTGATTAGTCAGATGCTAGATACTGGTTTGCCCTAGATGCAGCTGGAGGTGATGCTGCTCTTGTGGTGCTAATGGCAGGAAGAAGGGTGAGGAAAAGCTTTTCTGGGCTTCACACGTGTTGTCTCTGTTTCAGGTTGACAGCTGGGCCCTTGGTGTATTGCTTTACACTCTGGTTTATGGAACAATGCCCTTTGATGGTTTTGATCACAAAAATCTCATCAGGCAGATCAGCAGTGGAGAATATCGTGAGCCAACACAGACCTCAGGTATAAAAAAAGGAGCGAGGGAAATGTATTGAGCTGACGTGAGTTCAGAATGGATGGTTTGCCCCACCCCTTCTAACTCCAACATGTTTTGGTGTCATGTTAGAATGATCAGCTAAAAAAAATCTCTCATTCCCCTGCTGACTTCATCTGCTATCAATTCCCATCTGGGTACAGCATTTACCGAAAGCCCTTTTGAAATTGAAGTTTTATAGCATATAGATTTTATTGCCTTGGGGAAGCTGTAACGGGCTCTTTGAACTAGATCTATGACAGTGGAAGGTCTGTTAGCTATTGCAAGTGGAATTGTTCAGACAAGCTGTAAAGCGATACAACATACTGCAACAGATCAGTCCTCTACACTGCAGTGCATCAGAAGCAGAGGCAAAATAAATGGTGGGAGTGACACAGTCTCTTATTCAAGAAGGCAGGCCAAAATCTGAATTAATGCCCCTATGTTTGCATTTTCATCTGCGTAGAAGACACCACATTAAGCAGTCATCTGACAGAAAAGCATAAACTAAGTCTGGGTCATTGATTGTAGTGACTCCTTCCAGCCCTGAACTTCTATGTAGATGTTATATATAAGTGAATATTTCTTTTGTATCATTTGTTTAACATCCCTTTTGATTTTCTGCCTTCTTGCTCTCTTTATAAAAATGTACCTTTAAAATATGCTGAAGACTACACTTTTTATGAAATAAGTAAATACAAAAGCAATGTTTTCCTCTAAACTTTTTAGTTACTTTAGTTGATAGGTTGTTGACTTCCTTCAGTAATATGGAACTATTCACTGACTAGTATAGTAAAAACATTAATTTCTTCAATAACCCAGTGTACATTGCCCAGGGTAAATCAAGTAGTACTCAAATGCATTTTCCAGCATTGACAGATTGCCAAGGCCTTGCTGCCTTTCACTTCTCCTGTTATAAGAAGCATATTTTTGCTCATTTTATTTGCTTCACGCTTCCATTTTAAACTGAAAGAACTTGGAATGCCTATATTCTAAATATTTTATATTCTATTCTTTGTTCATAGATGCTCGTGGTCTTATCAGGTGGATGCTGATGGTGAACCCTGAACGCCGAGCAACCATTGAAGACATTGCCAACCACTGGTGGGTTAACTGGGGCTACAAGAGTAGTGTTTGTGACTGTGATGCCATGAGAGACTCTGAGTCTCCGTTGCTGGCAAGGTTCATTGATTGGCATCACCGTTCTACTGGCCTCCAACCAGAGACTGATACCAAAATCAAGTGCCTTTCTAAGCCCAAAGGTCCTGAAGTCACACTAGAGAGACAAAGATCTCTGAAAAAATCAAAAAAGGAAAATGACATTGCACAGTCCATCCAGGAGGGAGGAGCTGAAAACGCATCCAAATCCACCTCCAAGAGACCCAAAGGCATCCTGAAGAAAAGGAGCAACAGTGAACATCGATCTCACAGTGCAGGTTTCATTGAAGGAGTGGTCAGCCCAGTGTTACCCTCTGCTTTTAAGCTGGAGCAAGAGTTATGTAGGACCGGTGTAGCCATTAAAAGTGTTGTGGAGGGAGAGATAACAGTCAAATATGGCACTAAGCAGTCATCACTAATGCCAAAAAAAGGAATTTTGAAGAAGACTCAGCAGAGGGAGTCTGGTTATTACTCCTCTCCAGAACGAAGCGAATCTTCTGAACTCTTGGACAATAATGATGAGGCAGTAAACAGTGACGCTTCTCCAGGGGTCACGGAGCCACCCAGAAATGGGTCGTACAGCCATTCCTGCAGGCGTAAGGGCATCTTGAAACATAACAGCAAGTATTCTACCAGCAGCACTGAATCTGCTTTGATTAGCCCTGACACACCGACGCTGGAGGCCATGGAAGAAGTGGTCTTGCCTGGGGATGCATTACCTCGAAGTTACAGTCGCCCTTCCAGTGTAATTAGCGATGACAGTATTTTGTCCAGTGACTCCTTTGATTTGCTGGATTTGCAAGAGAACAGGTCAAACAGACAGAGGATACGGAGCTGTGTCTCAGCTGAAAACTTCCTTCAGATCCAAGACTTCGAAGGACTTCAGAACCGCCCACGGCCACAGTATCTAAAACGTTACCGCAACCGTCTTGCAGACAGCAGTTTTTCCCTTCTCACAGACATGGATGACGTGACTCAGGTCTACAAGAAAGCTCTAGAGATCTGCAACAAGCTCAACTAGTAGAGGGAAGATGGAAAGGGAGGGAAGGGAGTTTTTCTGTGTACCTTTATGATGGAGTAAGCCAGGTCACAGATTTGCTGACAGTGGTCGGTGTTGCTTCAAAGGAGCAAACTGTACCTACTTAGCTGAACTCCTACTAAAGTAGCCCCAAAGCCACCCCGTGCTTCTCTAATTTTGTGTCCTCAAAATGTTACCTACCTGACAAGAGAAAAACCTTTGGTCTTTGTATACGTGATGATTGCACATCAGGATCTAGCAGACAAAAATATCAACATTTGATGGCTCAGAGTCAAAGGCAGACAGAATTAAAACTGAAAGTGAGGGACACACATTTTGAGAGGCTTGTAATGAATGTTATATTAACTATATCAAGAGGTGAGCTGAATTCTAGAAGTCAAATTTGGATATCTTTTATAAAGAGAGCCTTTATTTCTCCCTGAAGTTACTAATCTGGATGCAGTGCTTGCACACTGGGGATCTTTGGCTTGCATTATGCAGGAGGCCAGGCTAGGTGGTCACCATGGTCCCTTCCACCAGGGTGATCTCAGAGATTCTGAGCACGTTCTGGGACAGATGACTTGAGAGAATCGCCCCAGAATAACCTTGCAAGCAGGCATTCAGATCTAGCCCCTTCCACAGCCACTGATCTTCAGTGGGCAGGAGATCCTAAAAGCATTTCCAACTACCACTCCTACCAGCAAAACCAGTCACAGAAATGGTAGTGGGAACTGGAAGGAATGGGTGTTATCAGCAGCTAAATGACCTTTAAAGGCATTTCAACCCATGGATTCAATTTATGACTCTTACAAAATGACCAATGAGATGAATGCCCAGACAAAGATGGATCTAACAAAGGGTCTCGATGGTTAACTGGCCTTCAAATTGAGAGTTCAGTTGCTGTCAGCAAATGGTGCTACCTTGTTGTTAGCTTATAGTATTTGAGGGTGACGTATAGTTTGCAACGAGAATGTTAGGTAAGGAAAAGGTTGTAGCATGTAGGAAATGGATAGAGGTCAGAAAGTTAGTGGGAAGATGCCTTTCTCCAAATGAAAATGTTTCTAGGTAGGTAGTAATGGAGCAGAGAGTTTTGAGCGATGGAATGATAATGGTAGACTTGATAACAGAGTTAGCATAAAATTGTGGGCCTCTCTCTATACAGTGTAGCTGGTACTGCGCGTGCAATCGTACCAGTCTGTAAAAACCCCAAGAAGGATATGAGTTTGTGTTCTCAGACTTATCTGACTATCCAGACTGAAGGCTTCAACTCCCATAAAGGTACCACATGGGTCTACTGGATTACCTGAATGTAAACCTATGTCAGAAAGGCACTGTGTGTTTGACAGGCCTGGGCAAACTGGAATCTTAAAGCCCATTTCAGTCTCATTTCCATAAGCACATAGTCCCTGCCTTTCTTGGAGGTGTGCTGGTGTGAATAAGTGGCAGGTTTCAGCTAATGATGCCAAATCATCCACAGCTGCAAAAATTAACATCTATATGCATATCCAGAGCAGAGGAGCACGGGGCATGCTCTGTTCTCACTCCGGCCCTGTAATTGGAACTGAAAGCAGAATTTAGCCCACTGCATCCCAAATCCTAGAGACCGTGTAAAAACTGAATAGAGTTGCTTTGGGGATTGTCTGGGAATCTGGGATAACTCCATAAATAATTGGCGCCTGGGACAGGGAGCTATTTCACTTGCAGATCTCTTATTTGATGTATCATGGTACTTAAGTCCGCTGATTCCTCCTAAAAATCAACTGGGCTGTGTAGCATAAAGATGAATGAGCTTGAATTTACTAAATCAGTTAATTTGCCTCTATGGAGAACCTTTATGTATTGTAAAACACTGGACCAGAATTGGCCCTGGGGTTAATGGCATCAATACTGTGTAATCTATGAGAGACGTGCTCTCAGGTAGTCAAGTGAAATTTTCCTTACCGTCCATCTGCTCAGGAAGGGCAACTGCAGGTCATTTCTCTACAGATGTGTACCTCTCTGTAATATTCAGGTGTCCCATCTTCTCACAGGCCCTGCATGTGCTCTTTTAGACCATCTGTACTCAACACCCCCTTTTGCAGTGTATTTAATAGATAAAAAGTTGCTGTGGTGCATATTAAAACAACTTGACATAATCTCCATAGCCTTCCTGAAACAAGGATGGGCTTTGCAGCCACGTCTTATAACTCCTGCCCTGGAGCATAAGAGCCAGATCCTCAGCTGGTGTAAATCAGCACTGTCCCATTGACATGATGGAGCATCACATCAGTGGATTTACGCTGATTGACACCTCCCCTACAGATCTGGCACTAGATCTTGAATGGATTAATAGAGGTTTCAGGACAAAGAGAAGGGAACTCAGCCAACCATGGCAGGGAAGTGAGGAGCACCCGGAAGGCTCATATCTCCCAAGGCTTTTGCCCAGGCCTGCTTCCTTGTGTACAAATGTGAATGAGTGAGTGACTGCTTGCTGCCAAACTGGAAATGTTATGTAGGGATTTACTGGCATGTTACTGGCATGTTACATGTTTACTGGCATGTTATCATTCCTAGAAGAGAAGAAAAAAAACCAACCACACTTGACTGCACATTGTTACTATTAGTGTTGTGATTTTTATTTAATTCTTTTGTAATACAAAGTTGACTTTTTTATTTGAATTTGTCTTTTTTTTATTTATTGGTCTAAAAGCCATTTCAAAGGTATAATAATATATTTGGTGTAATTTAATTGGTGCAACATTATTTTACAGCTCCAACCAAAATTGTTTGGTGTAATTTTGGGGGTTTTTTTTGTTTTCTCTTCCAATCCTTGATTGGTTCGAGCTCTATGAGGCACACAGGGGAAACGCTGGATAATCACCCAAAGTGTTTGTATTTTTAATCTGATACTGTTTTTTATTAAATAAAATGAAATTAATGTAAATGTGAAGAGTTTCCCTCTCTCTGCCTTTTCTTTTTCACTGCACATCAGCATAAGCCAGGGCCAAATGGTAATGAACTTGTCATGCAGAAATACCGCAGCATCTCAGCACATTGTACCAAGTTGTTTATACAGAGCTTCTTGGCTCGTCTGTGCGGTTGAATATAATGTGGGTGGCCACAGAGACTCCCGTGCTACGAAGCATTTGGCACTGCAATACACCCAGAGCTTTCAGCTATAGAAATGGTGGAGAAGAACAGCTGACTGGGGTTTCTCTGTGTGAGACAGATGAGGTTTGTGGGCCAGGTGTGCTGTAGGTGAGACAGAGCTGGCTGGTTGACCAGACATGGCACAAATCATTTGTAGCCCAGAGGGTGATGATCACTGTCCTTTCCCCTTTCTGATGGGGGCAGTTTATTTACACTGTTCCTGTTGATATGATTTAAGAGTTATTGGGGTGCAAAAGACTGGGGGTCATTCACTGCTATCAAGTCTAGGGCATTTTCAGTCAGATGGCTTTGAACAGTCAGCATAGTTAGCTGCTGAGAGGCAGAAAGGTAGTCGGTTTTCATGTTTTTTTGGAGTCCCCTAGATAATCAGAATTTAGTTTGTTTTTCTTGGAAAAGAGGTGAGCATCATAAGGGAAACTGGGTGTTAGGTATGCTGTTTGTACGGGGATTAGTTGAAATGAAGGAAATGGTTGGCAATGTCCTAATATTGGCTCTAAGCAAGACACCATTAATCTTCACCCTTGATGCAGCCAGCCAAGATACCTGTGGAGTATATTCTGCTTTTTAAATTACTGGTGGTTTGGATTAGGAGCCAAGATTTGGAAATCATGCAAAAAGTCAGCTTTCATTTTTCTAATTAATTTTTTCTCTCTTGAGCTTTTTAAAGCAAGAAGCCATGGGTGTAGGTGCTAGGTTTATTCATCATCACTGCTTAACAGCCAGTGGGAATAAAGGGAAAAAGCCAACGATGCAGAAAGGCAAACAGCCGTTAATACATTACAAAGGGAATGATTAGCTGCTGTGTGCTAACCAAGTCAGAAATTGTAAGGTATATATTCAAAGGTGGAATGAGTATTCTTGTACTTGAGGTAAATAAAGCCTAACTGTGTTGGTGCTGGGTGGTGGAAAATGTAATGCAAGTCTCTTCTGCAATAGAAGTGACAAAACTTTTTTTTTTTTTAATGTACTAGGAAAAAAAGTGAAGTTGAGGGGAATCCATTTGTTTTGTTTTAAAAATAATGACTTTTAGAAAGAAAATTTTGGGTGTCTGTGTACGGTGCACGTATATGGCAAACACTGAGAAGCAGTTATGTATATGTTTGCATTTCTCTGAGAGTACAAGCTTCTGAGGTGGAGTAGGGAGGTGGGCATCTAATTTTCCTGTTTGGTAAAGGAGATAAATGTATAGTGATATCCCTTAGGTGACGTTACATAATAAGTCTGTAATCAGACCTGATCTTTTATGCTTACCCCACAGGGATTCCACTGTTGCCCAGGAATCACTGAATTTTTATGGACAGGGCAAGACAGAAGCAAGGAAGCAAGACGGAAGCCTATGCAGTCAAGTGACAAAAGCAGTAGTGGGGTTTTTTGATGCATCCACAAGTAGTTTTGTCCATTATAATTATTTCTTTACCTGTAAAAGCTATCAATCTCAATTTCCAGTCCTGCAATGCCTGCACACGTATGTAACGGGATAACATCAGGGATGCCTCTGACTTCTGTGGTAGGTTTGCTGTGGTCCAGGGGCCGGCTCATGTGAGTGGCACTGCTTGATGCTGCTGTACAGCAGTAAAATACTTAAAAGTCAGCACAAAAAATTGCAGGAGATCTTGATGCTGCTCCCTCAAGCTCAACATCCCCAAGTCACTGGTAGAGAGGGAGAGGACTTGTGCCAACACAATGGGAAGCAGCTGTCTTCCAGTGCTGTCATAGCCTTTAAAGTTTTGCCCACAGACACCCCGATAGTGCTGGCAAACAAAGCAAAATTCAGAATTAAACCATACAGCACAATTTCTAGACACAGACATTTGTGTTCAGTGCGTAGTTGTGTCTCTTCTCACAGCTTTGCCTGAAGTTTAGAAACTTCAAGGACTATGAAAGTGAGGTGCTAGACTGAGGTGGAGTTGGCACTTTCAGTTATTGCAGACGAACATATTTACAGGTAAATTTGCTAGTGAGTCTATTAACGCGTGGAATAATAAACCTTGCAACACCAGAGCCTCGATTATAGCTACAGGGTAAGTCATAACCAGTCCAATGAAAAGAAAGTCCAGTACTCATGTAAATTCAGTGTATATGAGAAGCTTATCAGTTTAGTTAATCGTTTAACTCAGTGATTCACATCTCATTTTAATGAGACGCTTCTGGAGACAAAACTGCAGGAATGCTTTTGTGAGCCAATAGAAACTCCGGTGTTTGCTAACATCAGCCTGGGCTCTCTGGTACCAGTCCCAAGGTTCCTGGTTTCAGGGTTTCAACTGAAACTTTTACTACAGAAGAGGAAAAGCCTTATTTCTCCCAGACTAATGGTATTTCATGTTCAGCTAAGGCTGCTTTTTTTTTTATTGACTCTTGGAGCTATCCTTTTCTCCTTGCCAAACCAAGACATCTTTCTCATAGAAGACCAAATAATTTGGCTGGAGAAGCGACTTTTTTTGGATAGATGACCTGAGCATTTCTGTTCTGGCTATCTCTCTCTAGCCCTTTATCCCATCCTGTATTTCCTAGAATTCCAGCAGAACAGAAAAACCTTTAATTTACTTATCATCTGGCCATACAGAACCCTACACTTTTAAGGACATTAAGGATACTACATGCATTTGCACTGATGCTTAATTGTTCCTTAGAAGTGCATTTTACAAGACAATTTTGTGCAGAGGGCTTCTTGCATCAATTCATGTACTAGACTTAGACTTCACACTGAAAGAAAGCACACCAGGCCCAGCACCGTGACAGAATTAGATAGCTGGCCTCCATCAAAATAAGAAAATTAGCTGTGGGTGTTTGCCAGAGGTGCACTTGCGGGTCAGGACATCACCTTACTTCTTTATTCAGCAAAGCAACTCTACTGCCATCACAAGCTCAGGGTTTTTTGACACTGAGTACATCTGAAAACACAGACCGCAGCTTTCTCTCAAGGTGCACCCAATGCTGAAGCCTTTGTTGTCAGAGACCATCTGGATATGTTGGCGCCAACCAGCCTTGATGTTTTCTTTTTGCCCTTTCCCCTTTCACTTCGTCCTATTTATTTAACACAAAAAATTGTAGAATCATAGAATAGTTAGGGTTGGAAGGGACCTTAAGCACCAACTAGTTCCAACCCCCCTGCCATAGGCAGGGACATCCCACTAGACCAGGCTGCTCAAGGCCCCATCCAACCTGGCCTCAAACACCATCAGGGAAGGGGCATCAAAAACTTCCCTTGGCAACCTGTGACAGTGCCTCACCACTCTCATGGTGAAGAAATTCTTGCTAATGTCTAGTCTAAAACTGCCCCTCTCCAGTTAATATTCATTCCCCTTCATTGTATCACCACAAGCCTTTATGAATAGTCCCTCTCCAGTTTTCCTGTAGCCCCTTTAAGGTACGGGAAGGTTGCTATAAGATCTCCTTGGAGCCTTCTCTTCTCCAGGCTGAACAAGCCCAACTCTCTCAGCCTGTCCTCATATGAAAGATGCTCCAGCCCCCTGATCATCTTTGTAGCCCTCCTCTGGACCCGTTCCAACAGCTCCATATCCTTCTTATGTTGAGGATTCCAGAACTGGACACAATACTTCAGATGAGGTCTCACAAGAGAGGAATAGAGGAGCAGAATCATCTTCCTCATCCTGCTGGCCATGCTGCTTTTGATGCACTCCAGGATGTGTTTGGCCTTCTGGGCTGTGAGCACACACTTCCAGCTCATGTCAAGCATCTCATCAACCAGCAACCCCAAGTCCTTTTCTGCAGGGCAGCTCTCGATCATGTCACTCCCCATCGTGCACTGAAATTGGGGATTGCCCCAACCTAGGTGCAAGGCACTTGGCCTTGTTGAACCTCACGAGGTTCTTACAGGCCCACTTCTCCAGTCTGTCCAGGTCCCTCTGGATGGTATCTCATCTCTCTGACGTGGCAACTACACCACTCAGCTTGGTGTCATCTGCAAACTTGCTGAGGGCGCACTCAATTTTGCTGTCAACATCATTGATAAAGTTATTAAACATACTGGGCCCAGTATGGACCCCTGAGGGACACCATTTGTCATGGATCTCTCTCTGGACTTCGAGCCATTGACCACTACTCTTTGAATACGACTATACAATCAGTTTCTTATCTACTGTACCATCCACTCATCAAATCTATATCTCCCAAATTTAGAGAGAAGGATGTTGTGGGGGATCATGTCCCTCACTTTATCACGTAGTCTAAATCTTGTTTTCTGTCCTGTTTCAATTTACTTCAAAGACTGTGTAACACCCTTTCAGGATGGTGGGTCAATCTTAACTCACGAGGTGCTTTTGCAGTGCTAACCCTGGCATCAAATCTCCTTTGGAAGCTGCTAGGATTACAAGCTGAAGGCACAGCCTTGTTCTGCAGCAGCAGCTCCAGCTCTGGTGTTTTACAGCAGGTAACTTGTCTTCCTGGATGGAGAAACTGTGGATGGGACCTTGAGCTAATAGCAGGGCATTCTCTAAAAGAGGTATCACGTCGAGGAACAGTTAAAAAGCTGGGCTGCTATGACAAATTGGTTATATCAACTGAATGTAAATCCCTGGAAGTTGGTGGTGAGATTATACCCTACCCAGCAGGAATCTGCTCAGAAAACTCTGATCTGTGCTTCTTTCATAGGATGGGGAGATACCATTGCATTTAGAAACACAAGGAGGGAACAGCTGTAGATGTACAGGCTAAAAAGCTGGTGGGGACGGAGAGTTTGTCTTGTAGATCTGCAGTGATGGAGTTTATTAACAGAGCCCTCCAAATTTCAGCCTCGGAGATAATGGGACAAGACATACTTTAAAGAGAACCAAGGGGAAAACAAAGTCAAAACAGATGTTAGAAAATATGTAAATATATATTTATATTTACATATAAAGCCCTAACTGCCTGCCAGGCCAGTTTGCTAGGACCAGAGTGTGTGTCATCATCCCAGCTGCACTGGGAATTATAAAAAATATTTCTTTAAATGTTCCTTCAAACTCTGTTGTTCTCTTTAGCTGCACGTCCCAGAACTTGACAGTTTAATTGGAAGATTTCTTGAGATGAGGGATCTGCTGCCTGAGAAGGGAGGTTTGCTAAATTCCCATACAACTCAGTGCCACGAGGAATGTTCAGTCAGCTGAAACCCCAAGGTAGTTAATCCCCTTGCAGTCCCAGAAAAAATTTGTGTAAGAGTGGAAAGAGGCAATGGGTAATGGTGGAATACCAGATCCCCAGACAGTGCAAACTGATGTTGACCCAATACAGATGAGTATTCAGCCTTATAAAACAAGTTCACATCAGTGTAAAATTCTGGCTGGATTCAGTGAGGATGGGTTCAGGTCCCACACGCTCGCTGTTTGATTTCCCTGTCTGAGGAGTTCTGGATTTTTGAAATTGGTTTTAGAAACAATTGTTTTTGAGAAGCCAGTTTGAGCTACCCACACCTGAAATTTTGAAATGGGTGGCCACCTTCTGCTCACTGTGACTTCAGCCTGAGCTATGGTTACTCAGTGCTTACAAGGTTCCTTATGGATCTCATGCTAGACATTTCAAAATGGAGATACTCCTAGAGAGTAACTTTGAAATATTTATCTTTGCCTTAGATGGCACAGGTCTTTCAAATCATTGACATACTTCAGCGTTGTAAGAAAGTCCCTGCTTGCAACATTTTGTGGAAATTGCACAATTCTTCAGCAGGATTTGGATTAATAATTTCTGACGTTCTGTAGAAAATCAAAATATTTTTAATTTCTCAGGACTGGTTGACTTGGAGTACTGATTAGAGGACAGGGAGAGCCTGCCCCTTGCAAAAGAAAAGCTTTGAAAGCTCCCAACTGTTTGCATTATAGATCAATAGATCTGCTATTTCCTAATGGAACTGAAGTGGTGCTGCTGGTGAAACTGCTGGTGAAATGTGGTCTAAACCCAGGGTATCTCACCAGATCAGTGGCAATAGCGTGCAGATCAGTTCAGGGTGGGCATGGAAATTGCCCTGTTGTGACATTAATAGAGAAGGAACAAACATCCCAGATAGACAGTAGAGCAACAAAATCATATGGTCCATGAAGAAATAACTGCAGTGTCCAGGTCTGCCATTGTAACTTCCCTTAACCAGGGCAAAAATGCTATTTTTCCAAAAGTTCCAGATAGAGGATCTGCCAATGAGTCAGGTAGATACCTCTGGAGGAAACATAACTATTGATAATTACAGAAAATGAGGCAGAGTAGGGGCTACATTTCATCTTGGTGAAAGAGGAGAGGGAGTCCTTTCTTGAGCTGGAGAGAAAACAATAAACCCATGTCCCCTCAGTTCTCCATTATAATATTGGGGCAGATCTACTTGAAATCTCCTCATTAGTTTTCCAATGGCAAGTACAAGTAGTCAGGTTTGCTCACAGAAATTTTAAGTTTGCACCATGTCACCATTTGCACCAAAACTGCAACTGGATGGAGAGCTATTACAACCTCTTCAGGGAGCTCTGTTACAAAGAAGATTTGTAGGTGAGAGAGGGATCAGAGCTCCTAATGGGCTTGAATGGGGTCATCAGGGACAGCTCTTGTTAAAGTTCTGCCTTGCAAAGAAAGGAAGATTCGCAAATTTTCCCCTCTGAGTAAGAACAGCCCCAAAACCACCTGCAGAATCACCTTTGCCACAGAAGCCACCTCTGGAAACACTTCAAGTAATGCCTGTGTTGTGAGAGAACCTGATGGTTTCAAACAGCAGAAAAGTAATTTTTGTCAACTCATCTGGTAAACCTTAATTAAAATGGTACCCTTTCCACTGTACAGTTATTGGTCTTTTCTTTTGGAAAAGCTGATACTGCCGAGGAAGGAATTCTCACGTCTAGTTTATATGTCTTGCCCCCTTAAACCATTTCTTCTGAAGAAGCCCTGGACAAAGCTGAAACAAGGCCCTCCAGTTATAGAAATATATAGAAATACATGTTCAAGTCAGCCTGAGAAATTAATAAAAAAATTACACAATTTATGACCTGTCACAGCTTGTCCATCCAGCCTGCACTGAACATTGCATATCTAGTGGCAAATTCCAAGAAATACTGTGAGGCCATACCAACTAACTCCTCGCTGGTAGGAAGTGTGTTTGAAGCATCAGAAGAATCTAGATTAATTTAGTCTCCTGACCTGATATATATACTTCTCGCTCCTGGTAAACAGTCCAAACAAACACTTAGTTGGCTGCTTTCTGAAAGGACAGTGAAAGCCTCAGAGACGCTACAATTAGCCTATCCACTGCAAAGTTCAAAAGAGAGATCTGATCTTTCGCCACAAAAATATCCACACTCTCTTTCACATGCATGTGAATAGAAAGCCTTTGTTCAGATCAAGCCAAGAAGAAATAAACTATTGTTGGAAGGTCATTTCAGCTTGCTTGGAGGGATGGGGAAGAATTACAAAAAATAACCAAATGTGGTCTTCTTACCCGTGATTACAGATATTGTCTTTCAGCAGAACAGGCAAGGTTTTGTTAGAGATATCTATCCTTGTGTTGGACCAATTCATTGTAGGTTCAAGCTAAGGTTTTATGAAATGTCTAGTTGTTTTAGGTACTGTGGTTCCATAGCGTCCCACTTGGAACACACTAGCGACGTTTGCTACTTAGAGAATTAGTGGTTCCTATGAGGAAATAACAAGCGTAAGCACTCAATCTCCCTGGCAGATCTTGATGGTTGCTTCTTTGACTGGTGCTTGTCAGCACTCAAATCTAACTTGTTGTTAGAATAGGAAAGACTTCCAGTAATCTGTTCTAAATTGATATTTGGAGGATTTGCTTCGATTTTATATTCTACCTTAACATAGGCTTACCACCAAGATGTCAGCAACCACATGCAGTCCGTCTTCCAGCAAACCACCACTACTTTTATAAAGAAGAGTTTTACTACAACTAGTACATTCATTTTAGAGGGAGGATGGGAAAGGGGCACATGTGACATTTCAAATATAACCATGCTAGTATTTCGCATAGTTGAGTTGAAACCTTCCACATTATCTCTCTCATATGAAGCCTGATTCAGTAAATTACTCCTATAAATAACTTTCACATGTTTAAAGGTAAGCCTGCTTGTTCCTTGCTGATTCAGTGTTTCTATCTGACAGTGAAACACTATCCAGGAAAATCCCCAAAGGTCAGTTTTCAGTATTATTTTTTGACATTCAAAGAGACTGGCAAAAACTCTTCAGTAGTGGTTTTCTGGAAAAAAAAAAAAGGAATATTATATATCTGTCTTTCAGCAAATCTGATGCTTTGTAACAAACCACAGCTTGCCTAACTATGTCCTGTTTTCTTCTATTTTGAGTATTTATTTCTGTGGATAAATGGCTTGCAGTAGTCCATCGTGCAAATGGTCATTAACAAATCAAAGCTGGTATTTTCAAAAACATTCAGCATAAGTCTAGCTCTGTTCTTGTCCAAGTTACTGGCAAAACCCAGTAACCTTTTTTTTCTTTGGTATAGATTGCCCCTTGGAAGACCATCCTGTGCCTTTGCCCCAAAAGAAAAAATATCCCGTTTCTGGTAGGATTATTATAGGAGTTTTTGCACAAGAAACTAACAGTTTGGCAAGATTAGAATGGCAGATGTGGTCTTCTTTTATATAATTATGAATTCAGAATGAATTAAATCAGCAAATTTAGTGATGGAGAGAAAATCTGAAGAGGTTGTTCCAGTACTTCCATGGTCTGTGTCCTTTTTAAATTTTGTAGCCCATAATATCTTCCTCATTTTAGTGGACAGGTCATCCTCAATGACATCTAAAATGATTGGTTTTATACGTAGATCTTTCTTTCCCAAATGACATAGGTAATCTCCTTAGGCTAGGGTTTGAACTTCTCGAAAGACTCAACCAAAATAATAAAGCTGACCTTTAACCTATTTGATTTCTTTTTAAGTGTTGAAGTAAAGCAAACAGTCTTTGAAGGAAAGAAAAGAGGCAAAGCCAGAGCTCAAAGCAAATGGATATCACAGAGAGTCTCTCCTCAGCAATTCCCATCCTGACTTTCCTTGACACCTTATGGTTCTCATGTCACGTCCCAGCACAGGTGCACACCAGACACAGCAGCAGCCTCCACCACAAGCCCAGACCTTCATGCTCCAGAGGTGCCATCACGCCCAGGAAACCTCCCAGATCCCTGCTATGTCTTCCCTCCTGAATACCCTCTGCTCCACACACACCTTGAACTTCCCTCAGGAATATTTTGTACTCCTCTTTCACCACTGGAATATTTTTCTTGATGCTTCACCCTTTGTTGCTCATTGTTAATCGAGGACCATGGCACCAGAACTATGTGTTTTCTTTTTTTTTCCAGGATAATTTCATTTCTGGGTTTGCACAGGCAACAGCAGTCTGGATCTTAGCTGGACAACATATCCCATAGTACATTCTTAGTGACTCCCCTACGATAGAGCTAATTTATACCTTCTGCTGGGGCAATTTACTTTAAAAGCAGATATCCAAGTACAGGAATGAAGGAAGGGGTTGGGGGGGTAAGAATCAGTTGGTTTCTGTATTGGGAATCTCCATCAGCCTGGAAAGGCTAAAGGCTATCTTGTTTGCTGAGCTGCACAGCAAGAATTGAGAGTCACACCAGGACGCCTCAGACCTGTGATAACCTGCTGAGCTAGCAGCCTCTGCGCTGATGGCTAAAGCAGATGGCAAGGCCAGCTTGCCTGCATCCAGATGCATTTCTTTCATTTGAGCTCCTGGCTGCTCATCCAGCTTTCTTCATATTCATAAAAATGAGTAACGTTATAATATTATTTTTATTAAAAGAAAAAGGATGAAGTAAGAAATAGAACTGTAGACTGCTTCTTCCCTGCACCCTCCCAAGATTTTTATCATTGCTGTCTGTGTGGAGCACATTGCAGGTTGTGAACTCCTTGTGGGGTTACAATAACATGTATATAGCTATGCAGTTTTTATGCACATTTATACCACAGTCCTCAGCTGAGCATAACTCTGACTGATTTAACGATTGCTCACGTCAGATGCCTCATGCTGGTGTTCAGGCTTTTGTTCCACTTTCATGATGACTATGAGGAGTGGTACAGGGCAGATCTTCCGGAAGAAGATTTCAGCAGGAAGAGAAACGAGAATCAGCAAGGGTTTTACTTCTGTCAGTGAGTGAAATCTGCTGTTGAGGGCATTTTATCTATTGTAATAACAAAAGCAGCCCCCTTTCTTTTAATTTTAATTTTCTTGGACTTCAGTCTCTCTCTCTCAACTTTTCCACACTTGTATTCCTTATGAATTTTTTGTGAGCTAAACCAAAGAAACTGGAGACCTGTATAGCACAATTGCTGTCTAAGTGATTTTGGGTACAGACACATTTTCATAGGGAGAGTAGTGAAAGAGCTATAAGCTGCTGGAAAAAATGAGACAGTCTTTCAGCTTCCCTTCAAATTTAAATTAAAGCATTTTGTCTAAATTCCAAAATTTCAAAAACTTCAAGCAGACACACTGATGACTTATTCTGCAGTTGTATTTAGAGGAGACTTGGGAATTTGTAAATAAAAGGCCCAAAGAACAAAGAATTCTGCCCTCAGGAAGGATATTAAAATTGAAGGAGGCCTATACTTGAGCATGCTTCTACTCCTGCTTCAGGAGATTTTCTTGCATCAGGGATTTTCCTGCTTCATTTGCTACTTTCCCTGAAGGCATTTTGACTAGTTGGATTCCTTGTTGCACGCTTTGCCATATCTATAGTATTTGAAGGAGACAAAGTAAAAATCTACAAATCTGTACATATACAACGAAGGAAGGAACTGTTAGCATGTCCTTAAGGGCAAAGAAAGGATCAGCTTCTAATCTGCCCTTTTTGCTAAACAGAAGTTATAGAGATTTACCAGACATGACTTGCATCTGTTTAAATTACAGCTTATCATTTAGAAAATAACCAACTTTGGTACAAGTACTTTAGTGGATGGAGAATCAATTGCATTCCTTAGGAAGTTTTTGCAGTCATTTATTACCAATAGATGAAACTGAGATTTTCAGACCCATCTTGAGAACTGGGCAGCCCAGGTCCTGAAGGAAGCTCATCTTTAAAATCTCCACGTGGACAAATTTCTTTAGCGTTTCAATAACGTCCCTCTGGAACACGTCTGGAATGGAAAGTGCTATTAAGTCCCTTAAGTCTTTTGATCTCAAGGAAAAATGTAAAAATGATTGGAGAATATGAATACTTAATGCATGTCCACCACGTGTGCTTAACTCTCTGCCCTCTCCTCCCCATGGATCTGCATATATACTAAGTAATGACTGAATGAATATATAGATATTGCCTGTGGCCAGAATCAATAGGTGTGTAAAACATTTATCCGTTTAAGCTTTCATCTTCTCCTGAAGGATGCATATGGTGGGAAACGCTCCCCTCTCGTTTACATAGAACTGAAAAATGGAGTTTTGACACCATGTAGTCAACGCTCAGAGAGTGAGCACTGGGACACTGGAGTGTCTGCTTCACTTGTGCCAAACAAACAAAAAACCAAACAGCCCTGGATAACATTTTCTGAATAGTTTTTTTGGAAAAATATCGTTTTTCCTTATCAGTTAATGAATTTTCATGACAGGTAGTTTAATCTTCCAGAAGTGTTCTCCTGTTGCAGAGTCTAGCCATAAAATGTGCACAACATTCTTAATTAATGTCTTACAGCAATTAGCTTTGAAAATTCTGCACATGGTTTGAATTCTGTAAATATGAATTTATATAAATATTCAAAGGAACCCCCCCTTTTTTGACGCTGAAGTTAAGATTGTACTACAATAAGCAAAAAATTTATCCTAGAATAAAATCTATCCCTGTACTACTGTTTGATTCTTCCTACTGCTGCCAGTGATGGTGTGTGAAAAACAACCACAAAATATGTAGATTCATCATACCAAAAAGACAGATAAATATGAAAGCAAGCTGGATTTATGGAGGAAGATTAAAAAATCTAATTATGTTTAACTTGGCTGTGAGACAGCTAAAAAGGGATTTGAAGGGGAATTTGTGAAAGATGCAAAATACACCAATGAAAGAGAGAAATAGTTTGAGACAAAATCTAATAAAGCAAAATTTAGGCTGTGTAGAATGCTAACAATGAGCCCTGTCAGACTACAGAAAAGTTACCCGAGGGAATTAGTTGACACCTCATTAAAAACACCTTGGACAGCATGCACTGAGAGTGTGGAAATGTGGGGAATAATCCCTCAGTGAGAAAGTCAAGGACCAGGAAGTTTCAGGGGCCACATTCTGCTCTAGTGTCAGTGCTACTGTCAATAGGATATGATTTTGAAGTTTCACAACCTTTTTGAGGCAGGAGACATCTGTTTAGACCCTGACAAAGAGTAAGTGGAGGGAAATTCTTTTTGAGGGAGACTATTATTTTTGTGGAAAATCTGAGACATTAAGGGTAAGTCGCTGTGTTTGGAAACAGAGCTGTGCAACACACCAAAATGGGGTCATGCTGACCTTCCCTTTCCCCAAGACGGTTTCAGTGTCGGTGATGGGAGTGGTCTGGTTGAAATGCTAGGGAACTGGAGGTAATCTGGGCTTGAGGTCACACATGTAGCTCCTGTTCAACACAAACTCTGTGGTAGACTAGCACTTGAGCAGATATCCTGTGTCAAAAGCCAATTTGCCTTGCATCTGTGTGTTTTTTGCCTAAATAAACTAATTTGATTTAGTCAACCCAGGTCATGAACACATTATTTTGCAGTCTAAATCTATCTTCACTATGCCAGAAATACCAGCCTATATTTTTTTCCTTGGGACTGGTTCCTCCACATGATCTACCACAACTGACACTTAACGTAGCTCGACCAGAGTGACTGTGAATCTACTTAACATCGACCTTATGAAACTCAGTGGAAACAGCTGATCCCTTAAAATGAGAAGGGAACCAGTGTTTCATTGCACATTTATGCTGCTGCAACTCCTCTGCCACATACTACGATAAACTGTAGCTATGCAGCAGTGAATTAGATTTAATATGTTTAGTAGTTGTATGCTAAATTTACGAGGCATCCAGTGACATTTGCCTTATGTATAATGGTAGCACTCCCAGCAGGATGATCTAATCATTCATGAGAAATTATGGTACAACGTTGGAGTTTATTTAATGCCTAATGTTCACAACAACCTCCAGCACTGATTTTAATCTGGTTACTGCACACATTGTGGAACAGATCTCTGTGGAGCAGCAGCAGCAGAGATCAACCACATCCCGTGGAGCACGGCATATATCAGCAGTACAAAGTTGTGCAGTTTTTCTGACAACCAGAGGAAGTAGAGTTGATTCACACATCAGAATGATTCCTCTCACCGAGACGCTTTGGAATGCATCAAAGGAAATCGCGTTTTCTCAGCAGGCTTCCTCTGAGCCACGGGCTTACTGTAAGTCTGGGACTAAAAGAATAGCACTTTTTTAAAAACGGTGCCCTTGAAAAAAAAAAGGGCAGGAAAACCTGTGGTAATTTAGGTCCAGCAGAATGGATACCCAAGAAGTGCATGTCAAGTTGTTAATTTTGTAATGCGTACTAGAAGTGGCACATTTTTCTGTTTCTAACATTGTATTCCCCCAGAAAGGAGGCTCAGGCCAAAAAAAGTTCTCTGCCTCCAGGAGATACACAGTTCTTTTAAAAAAAAATGGAAAAAAAAAGAGGAAAGAGAATGTTCTTCCAAGTTGGTTACTCAAATTCTAAGGAAAAGGTTTTGAGTGAGAGAATGAGCTTTTCATAACCAAAATCCCCTCCTGGGGTCCCTGCAGTTTGGGGCTGGAACATGTTTGGTTCATGTTGCCTTCGAGTCATTTTAACAGCAAATATTTCCTGAGTACGGAAGGCAAATTGTCCTGCTAGTGGAATTTAATCACAAGGTTTTAGGGAAATAACATTAATATTCACAGCTGCTGTGTCGGTGCCACAGAGAAGAAGCAGCTTCAGGAGGATGATGGGTTTGTATCCTGTCCAACTTTCATCCAAGGCTGGCGAGCTCATGTTGCTGATTTGCCCCTGGAGAGATCGCTGCTTTATCCTCTCAATGATTTCTTGAGCTACTTGCTTAAAATAAGTATTTACATGGCATCTTTTTGTGTGATTGATTGTTCTTATGACTTGTTGCCTGGCAGCCGCTTAAATATTACATTAAGAAAAAATAGCATAAAAAATTCCTTCAGGGTAAGTTAAAGTTACATCAAGGAGGTTCTCACATTTAACAGCCCTCCTGTGACCACATGTGACAATGTGGTGAGCAACAGGACCCATCCAACTTGTCTGCCTTGGGCTGTCAGAGAAACAAATGACCGTACACTTTTCCTAGAGAAGCTTAAAATACAATTTCAGAAGTCACAGGGCAACAGTCAAGGCTCATATATTCTCCAAATGAAAACACGCCATCTGTGTTGGAGATCTACTGACACAGGTCCTGGTTATTTCTAGGAGGAGAAGCAATCACACTGCATCTCACACAGCTGTGGAAACAACTGGCAGAGCGTGACTGCCTTGTGTGGCTTCCTCTTCTCAGCTGCCCCACAGCTGCAGCAAGGTCCTCCTGCTGCCCCCTGTACGCTGCTTTGCTCAGTGAAATTACCCTCAGCATGTCACCTGTAGGCAGGACTCTGTGTGCCCTGACCAAGGATGCTCTGCAGCAGGGACATGAGTCCCTGGTCTGATATGGGGTGCTAAGCGCCCACCAAGAACTCTCCTGAGCAAGAATCTAAATTGCATCTGTGTCCTGGGCTGCACCGTGGGGAAATATGGTCATCCAAGAGTGAGACAGAGGAAGGAATGAAGTTAGTCACAGCAAGAAGCTCAAGAAAACAGAGAGGGTCAAATTGTGACCCTGTATCACTGACTTTTGCGGTAGCCCTGAAGAAATTCATGGTACAGGACAGTATTGGGTACCCCTCATTTTCTCCCCTAGGAAGTCTTGGAGGACTTGTAATCAGCAGCGGCCATGGGGCTGGTGGGGGGAAAACCCCTGCATGCCTGGCAGCTAGTGCTAATTATCAGTCACTCTACAGACACTTTGCATGGCTCCTGCGCCTGTGAGCCAGTGCTAGTGTGCACAAGCTGCCGAGGAACCCTGCTATTATAGGGTAACATGTCTGGTTACTTTATAGACCCAGTTAACAAGAAAGGGGTGGAGGGGAATTCCTACATTGTGCAAAGGATTCTTCTCTGCCCCCCTTGTTGTCTGGACCTTTGCCACTGTTTAAATTTAAGCAGATTTGCTATTCCAACATCTGCAGTTTGATTATTTGAGTATTGCCTGGCGCTGGGTCAAACCACAGCAGAACACACTAGTCTGTGATTTACAGCCTGGGCTGTGATTATAATGGTTTTATTTTAGTTGGACCCCTATTTACAAGCTCATTTGTATTAGTGCACAGTGTTATAACAACAATGGTAGAATTATTAGGTCTCACAGAAACAATCGCACATAGTAAATGGCTGCAGCTCACAGGGCGCTGCTTAAGTGCACTAGCAGCCTGGTGATGTCTGTAACACAGGGGTTTACATTTTAATAGGGAGGTGGATGGGGGGTGGAGTGCGGATGAGGGGAGAGGGAAGGAGCTGAAGAGAAACGTGGTTATTATTCATTCTTTTCTAAGTAAATAGAAGGACGTGTGTTTCCTGGATTAGCAACTGAAAACAAATGCTGAAAGGGGAAAGCGCTGGTGTTTCCCTCACCAAGGTTAAATAAGGTACTCTGCTACAGCACTGATGCCCGCAGGCTGCTCAGAACTCCACTGTGCACTGTGCAAAGCACCATAGCTGGCACACCAAGGGGCACCCGCCACCACTGGAAGGGTCGTGAACAGCAATGGGTGTCCTAGGGAGCCCACAGCCAACTGTAGTGGAAAAGCCCAGGGTGCACAAACACAGCTCCACTGGCCTTTCCCAGTAGTGGACTGGGAGAAGGACAAGTTGAGGGGGGAGATGTTAGGTGGTGCCTTTGGTGGGTATGTGCTGATGGTCTCAGGTTGGTGTGAACTGTCATCCGGGTGTCCTGCTGCCATGCAGGGCTGAGTTGCTGCTCCGCAGGTACTTTGGAGGTTTGCCTTGGGACCCCCATCCCATGAAAAACCTCCCTTTATCAATAGCAGAAAGAGTACTCAGGGCTTCACTTAGCGTATCACGGATGCTGATCAGCCAAACCCCACAACGAGGCCACAGCAACATGTGGCTGAAGCAGACCACTCACGTTCTATCTGCAGTGTCAGCAGCTCCCACTGGAGACTTCTGAGTGTCCAGCATTTCTGAAAATTAGAAGTTCAAGCAATTCATGGCCCCAGTGGATCAGTGGCAGGGCTGGGATGGACAGGGTGGAGGGTAAGTCCCATGGCTCTTCTGCTTTCCCTGAAGGGTGTCAGGGAAAGGACAGCTTTTCTGTGTGAAACACTGTCCAAGGACTTCAATCTCCTGGCCCACCACCAGCCAAAATGTGAATATTAAAAAATGTTGATTCTCTGTTATCAGAGAGGAAAACAACATCTAACAGGTCTGAATCTAGCACTCAGAAATACAGAAATCTCAGCCCAGGCTGCTCTCATAGTCCAGTGGTAGATGTTAAGCTGCATTTCTATTCTGGCTTTTTATGCCAAAGTGTGCAAGGCTGGAGCTGCTACTACCAGGAGGAATTAAAACCACCTGTGGCAGGTGAGGATACCACTGGAAGTGGCCAAAGGGGAAAATGTAGATTCTGTGAATTTGAATGCCAGGTGTGGGTGTTTTGCTTTGAGCCTGAGGAGAGCTTTTTGAGTTAGTTTGGTTTGTCTTTCAAAATATGGGTTTCTAGAAATTCTCCTCACCTCCTCCCACCATTTAAATGAAAAAGGTTGCTGGTGTTTTCCATACCTCTGCGTGCAGAAAACTCTGGATTTGTTTTCTCTCATCATTTAAAGTTTTAGACCTTTTTTTTCTGCTATGTAACAAATAGTCATAGAGTATATTCACACAAGTGAAGTCAGATTCTAGTGTAAATAAAAATATAAAAACCCCATTCACATATCTAATTAGAAGTATGAACAAGGGAGTGAAGCTAAGCATATTTCAGTTTCATGTTGTCAAGATGTCTCTGAGTTAAAACCCCTGGAACTGCGGCCAATATTGCAGGAACATTCATCAGAGAACATTATAATGTTAGCTGACCTGCACTATGTATTAGTGTAATAGACACAGATCTCTACCCATTTCAGAGACTCCATAATCAAGTAGAAGAATCTAGAAGGATGGGGCAAGGATGAAGTATCTTTCCTTTTGAACAATATAAGACAAGGAAACAGCACTGACTTGACTTACATGGCCTAAGTCCCTTCCCCTGATGGGATTCCCTCATCTATCATCTGAGGCTGCACATGGACAGAAGAGCTGAATCATCCTCTCTTCTTTGACTATGGAAGAAGCATACGGCAACAAAACACTGCATGTGAATGTTTCAGATAAATCATCCAAGATGCCTAAGATGAAGGAAGGTTCAAAATATTCTAGCTAAGATGACAGGTGTACAATTGGGTTGTCTTTGATGCCTGTCTGTTCGTAGATACCCTTCCTCTTAGGGATGCTTGGTATTGCTGACCAGTTTTGTTCACCCTTCAAAACAAAGGGAAAAGACAGTATTTCTCTTCCACTGGCTGACCTCTGTCTGTGTACCTCTAGCTGTTTAAAAGCTGCCAGTTTCCTGGGTGTTTTGGTCTTTCCTGAAAAAGCCTTCCAACAAGAATTCTGTGTAGCAAGGTATTTAGAGATTTCTGCAGTCCCTTTGTACTAATTGATGCATTAGCATCACCAAAGCCAGATTAATCTTCTTTTCATTTTAAGGCTGCAATCAATATCTATGTCAACATAGTTTATTGAACCTGTTAAAGTTCTACCACTTGCCTTTACCTCCTCTAGGATGGCTTTCTTCTTATGTATGTCCTGAGAAAAGATCCCTCTTTCAAACTCTCTGTCCAAGCTGTGGAGTGGAATTGCTCTCCTGTGGGGCATGATCCAGTGCCCAAATCTCTCCTGCTTTATTGAGGCCACCAAATTTCCCAGCCAAATTTCATCCTGCAGTTTTAGGAATCAAGCTGTCATTTTGTAGGGGAGAATTTAGGAAGGAGTCCTGTGCTAAAGAGAAGGACTTGTGCGAGAGATGCTCACACATAGGCTGTTGTGCAACCTGGGCTCTTCTCACAGATCTAACACGACGGTTTTGTAGTACAAAATTTGTTTTCTGGTGGAGCCAAAGTTCTTCCTTGTATTCTTCAGGTGCCATTGTGTTATTTCTTTCAAAACTTGGCAATAACAGCCTTTCTCTGTTTCCATTTCTTTTATATCTGTTTTATTCAGGCCAATTGAAATTTTATGACTTCTTTTATTCTAAAAGAAAGTGCTGGGTAAGGATTGGCACTGAGAACAAAGCCCTGAGTCAGTCTGTATAGCCACTGGCCAGCACTGTGAGAACATGATATACGCTGAGATTCAGAGCAAGCCACCATGACTCCACTGTTCTCTGCTGTCTCCATCTAACCTTTTTCCCCATGGAGCCAGACGGTAAGGACATTGCACATTCATAACAGTGCTGAAACTATCAATAACTGTTCATTCAAAGTCAGCTTTATTGTACTGTAGCTTGCTTGCGATCTTTCTCATATATGAGAAAAATCAACCTGAGAAGTAATTCCTATACAAATAACCAGCATTACAGAAGAGACTGCAGAGAAGAGGATTTTTATATGGTCTTGACTGAACTCATTTATTTCGTGCCACAACAGTCTGGGAAAAAACAGTCTCTCTGCTTGCTTATATGGGTGGCATAGACAGCAGTGGGTCCATCCCCTCCTTCAGCTTCAGCACTCAGTTTGCTTCTGCTGAAGCTGAGTGGAAATTTCTACTGACTTCAGTGATGGCAGATGGACGTGATCTATTTTTTGATCAGGTTTGCACTGTTCTCACTTCTCTTTGCTTATATAAGAGTCAACCCCTGTAAACTTTCTGTGCGTTGGCTACTTCTACCAACCCCAAGGATATATTTGAGTAGATGAGGATTATTTGCTCATATGTAGTTTGCAAGATTAGAACAAAATATAAATGACTAGATGCACAAATCTTGCCTAAGAGGGCTGAAATGGAGCTTAGCATACTCATCTGCTTCTGTCACATGCAGTGAACCTGACTTCTGGCCTGCTTTGGCTTCAGCATAGTGCTAAATCCTTTGCAACACAGCATTTTCCAAAGTTGCTGAGAACCTCCACATCTGCATGGAAAATCAAACTAACAGGCTGGGGAATTTAAAATTAGTATAAACAAATAGATTTCACAAGCTGGGCTACTTAGAAAATAAGTTAGCAATGCAAACCAGAGAAAAATAAGTTTGCATTTATGAAATTCTAATCCTTTGTACTTTCATTTAAAAAATTACTTAAGTATCATAGTTCTCATGGTTCAATGAAGTTGAAGGAACTTAAGTATATGCTTAACATTCTGTAAGTGCTTAAAAGTATTGCCAAACAAGGATGTAAGTCTTCAAAGTGCTTGGGCTAAGTGTACACTTCAGTGTTTTGCTGAATCAGATCTGTCGTGTCACAGAGCCTCCAAGTGAAGCTCAGAGGTTTTAGCCTAGATGAGGAATAAAGCCAAGGAGCATAACAGGAAACTCTCTGGATTTTCCAGGGTCTAGTGCATAATTAGATTATATGTTCAATCTCATTTTGGGATTATGAATAGGTTTGGAGTTTTTAAGCTCATTAAAAAGAGAGTCTTCCTTGCAGGTAGATATATGCCATATCTATCGGGTAGCTTTCCCTATGTTGCACTTGCCTAGTGTGCGGCATTTCAAAATTAAAGAAATGTCAGTGGCACTGCAGTTTACTCCTGAGTAATAAAAAAAGTCCAGTTTGTTGGCAAATACTTCTCCTGGACTCATCCAGATAGTGTTAAATTCCTTCCCAAATTTCCCTTGGGCAACTAAATGGATTGTAATGATATTGCAAGTACAGCATAACACCAACCATAACAATTATATCTAAGCTGTGTTAACCATATATTTCAGCAAACGAATCTTGATTGCATAACTTACGGTACATGAATACCTTTATTTTAACGTACATTTTATATATTTAAAACATGTTTCCCCTACCTCTGATCAGTGTTAGCTGCGTCCATTGCGTGCAGAAATGCATGAAGGAGAGCAGATTGAATAGCTTCTACTCACTGCTTCACATCTTAATTTCCCTTAAAATTTTGTCCTATTACTTGGCCCCAGCCTGATTGTGCCCTCCAGCACAGATGAATTTCAAGGAGGTAATAACTGCTTTGAAATTGATGGAAAGAGCCATAAAGAAGATTTAAAGACATAAAAAAACCATCTGTTACCTTCTCACCATACCTGGTATGTGATTTCTTTCAAATCTTTGAATTTAGAGTTTGAATTTATTCAGTCATACCAGCATGGGTCCTGAAACTACAGTCTGTCAAGCAAAATTTCACTGTCTTTAACAAAGACACTGCATCTCTGAGGAGAACTAAACTATCTCTTGATCTTTTCTATGCTAATTTCATGTTTGATGTGTTCTGTTTGCTGGTGTCCTGAGACCTCCCTGCTCCTGGGCCAGACCCTTGAACCTGGAATGGCTGCTGGTCCTTCTTTACCTGGACTCAGATAGCCCTGATAGCTCAGTGAGCTCCCAGGAGATGAAGTTGGGTGACCCAGACTGACTGCTTGCAAGGACATTGTGGTATCTCTGCACCAAAATCCTTGGGTAGCGGCTTTTCACTTTTATGGGATATCTCTGCACTCTCCCATTGTCTTCCTCCCTCCTGTGAGCATAAATATTAGAGCTGCTTGCAGAGCAGTGACCACTCCAGGACCTCCAAATTTGTCCTGATGCCTGGAGCTGGGATCACAGGCCAGATCAGATGGACAGTGCTCTAGCAAAAATGAAAACAACGCTAAACCATGAAAGCAGCTTCATTTTCAAGATGTCATTTGCCTTCCTTGCCTTTCATACATCTTATATGTCTGACTGTAAAGGGCCTTAGAGTCCAGAAGTTATGGAGATACATGAGGGCTTGATTCCCTGTGGGCCTCTGTTCCCCTGCTGTGGCTCAGAGCAGGTCCATGTGACATATCCCGGATTCCAGGTGAGGGTCTCCCTGTCACCCAGCATGACGGCGAGGCCAGATGTTACCTGAGCCCTCCCTGGGGGTTACAAGCAGGTGCTTTACCCCGGTGCTGGTGTATTCTACACACAGCTGCCCTGCACACATAGATGTCCTACGTGTCCTTTTAGGCTTCGGCTCCACAGCGCAGTAGCCAAACACAGGGAAGGCCATAAATTTCCATTTTCTGCTGGCAACTAATTACTGCACAAATGAGCCCAAAAGGAAATCTTGAAGTAGGCACAGCACAGCAACTGGCATGCTGTTCACCGCTGCTGGGAAGGGGACAAGACCCGGACATTAACCCTTCCCACACACATCTTTAAAAGCATGATCTGACTATAAATAATTCTAAAAAATACCATCATGTCTCAATGGATAGTATCCCATCACATCAGCCTTAAAATCTGCTGAATGCAGGGGTGGTCAAGATCTAGACCTCCTGTGAGAGGCAGAAAAGAAATTAGCAGCTGGAAGATAAAGATGCCAAGGAAAAAAGAAACAAACAGACCTTTCAAAAGCACTTGGGAAAATATCATTGCGGATGCTCAATCAAATATGGAAATCCTTTACAACGTATGGGTGGAGGCAACAACAGGCAAGAAACATCTGTGCCTGTCTAATCCTGTCCCTTTGAGCAACAGCACAAATCCCCACAGATGTGGAATCTTTTTTTATTAGCTTGCCCTCCACCCCACATCATATCTGTATATGAATTAGTAGCATCTCTAACAGCATTTCAGGTTATAACCTTGATTTATAATATTGGAAATGCTGGCACGCCATTTTGTTTGCATAGAAGTCAGCTAGGTGAGTTGCATATCTGAGCTGTAATGCTGCTGTGAGGAGTCACAGATGTTTAGCTGTTTTCATTTCCACTCCTTGGTGGACAAGCAACAACGTCTGATAACTTCTCTCCCTTGCTATGAGGTGGCCCAGAAATCTAAGTGGGGGGTCTGGCCAGAGCATTGTACACTGTTGAATCAGCAGGATATCCCTATCAGCCTCTGCATAGGCTTAGCGATGTTGGATATCTGAGAAATTTGGGCATTGATTAGTGCTTTTTATGTGCTTCTGATTGCTCTGGGCCTGTTGCCTAACCTTTTGGGTTGTTTTGCATATAGTTTGCTATGTTGTCCCCTTCTGGGACTTCATGTACCTTTCATCTCTCTTCTTCAGGAACTGAAAGCACACAATACAGATGGCTGAGAAATATTTTCCCCCTAGTGAATATTTTCACTAAAACAGAAACATCTTTATTATAACTGATTTTCCCATAAACTCTTAATGAGAAACCTCCTGCTTTTCAGAGGAAAACGAATGAGCAAGCAAAATCCTCAACCCACCCTTGTGCTCAGCAATTTCCCCTATCTAGGGATCTATCCAGGCTGTAAAAAATGCATTCCGTAATGCCATGGAAATGTGAGAAACACAGCAAATCACTCTCACTCATCCCTCAGTCCAGCTATCTTCCCACACTTTACCACCCAACTTAAACTGATATCCATCCAGTGACTGCGAAAGAGGTTCTGTCTGAGGTAGTTCTGGACTGCAGATGCAGATTCTGTGTCATCCAAACAACGGTGCTATTTGCACCACTACGCTTCAGCTTAGTTGCCCTTGTTACTCTTAATTGATCAGGATATATTGGAGCTGCACTGAATTGTAAACCAGTTGATCCAATATCCAAGCTGAATCATGCCAAACCAGTGTAGGTTAATCTAAAATTGCTCAAGAAGCATGGCTACTTGAAAGGGTGTTAACTTCACCAATTTCAAGGGAGTTACTCTGGTTTGTGCCACTGTAAACAACAGCAGAGCTAAGCCATGAGTCATCACCAGTCTCTCGTTTGCTGCTTCTATTTTCAGTGCAGATCTGCTGGCTTTGCTGCTGACTGAGCTTGCAGTGATGCCTTTTGGAGCTTCTTGCTATTTAAACAGGGGTAGACTTTGTTCTCTGTGGGAGAACAGGGAGAATCGGGATGTTATGAGCCAGGAAAGGCTGAAACCCAAGGCTTACATAGTATTTTTAGTAATATTATAAAATTCAGGTGCCCCAAAGCCCAGATTTTGTCTCAGCTGGTAACAAGCATTTGAGAGCAGTCATTCTGTGGCTGTATGAGGTTCCCCCAAAAAGTGCAGGTCCCAACTCAATTAAAAAGAGGTTCCAAGGAAAAAGGTTCCCGGACAGAGATGCCTGAGGTCGATAGCTACTTTGAACCCCATATGTGTCTTTGCATGGACATATAATCAGAGGATATTTTTATACTAAGACAGCTATTTTAAAACTTACTTCTCTGACAGAGCCATGCACAGACAGGTTGCATCCATTTTCTAATACAGCCAATGTAGCAGTCCATCAGTTGAGAAATATCTGGGAAAAGGGTGGCTTTCCTCAAAAGGGAAATGTCTAAAGAAAGCATGTGGCTTTCAGCAGAGGAATAGTTTATTATTGTTAAAGAATCCATTCCACAAAACATTTTTTTGTCTGACTTAGCATTTGAACTACCTCACGTGGTCCAGCATTGCAGCTATTAAAATCACTTGTTTGCCCCCACCAATTTGGCAAGTAATCCTGTGGCTAAGGTGCTGTTTCCACATCTTCCTTTTCCACCCAAGCTGCCATTATCTGTCAGGTCTTTACTTTCAGAAACCACTCATTGTTTTCATCAGGCCTGAAAACAAAATGTGGCAGGAGCCATCACGAGTTGATAGGGTTTTTTTGCAGACTTAGGGATGGATGCTATGCCCATGGAAACTAATGATTAGTTGTCTTCCATGCATGCACTGCTTTTGGCTACTCTTTGTCCTAAAAACTGCCATGCTGGCAAAGATTTGGAAAAGAACAGGATGAAATTCTCCTCTAGGCAGCCAGCATGGAGTGCATGCTTTACCACAGTCTCCTATCAAGCTTATTTTGACAACGCAGTAATGTATGGCCATTCTGTTGGTCTTCTGAAAATTATTGAATTCCAGTCTTATAACTTAACTGGTGTCACATTATTATGAATCACCACCAAAATATTTTCAGTGTTTCATGGAATAAATAGAAAACTCAAGCAAAACTAGAAGGGCTAAATAGGAATTTAGTACTTAGAGTAGGAGCTATGAAATTATTCTAATTAGAGCCCTTTAAGTCTTGATACAGAATACACTGAATGAAGTTATCTCTTCATTTCTTTCAGGCTACCTTTTCTTTAATTTGCAGTCATGCCAGGTTGGTCTGGCAAGCCCAGGAACGAAACAAAATAACATGTCGTGCTGGTAAAGCTAAAAAGAAATTGTGGACTACAAGCTCCACTCTAGCGTGTGAGTACATGCATATGTAGATATGTTGGGGTCAGTAGAAACTGGAAAAGATGTTCCTACCACTAGAGTGGATTCTGCTGCTGTTGTACCCAGGCATTTTCCATGTAACCCTACTGACTTTGGTAGAGTTACTCCATCTGTATGGCAGGGATCCTTAAAACAGACCTTGGACTACTGAAGTCAATGGGAATGTTGCCATGTCCATTGGCTTCATGAGTAGCAGGGATATTGTTGGCTTAAAGTTACAATCAGCTTTCAATTATTATTTCTGGCTTGGGAGGAAAGAGCTTAGAGAAGAAAATGGATGGAGAGAAACATTGACTAAAGCCAAGAGAAGGAGTTTCAAAGCAGCATCATTATACTTTCTCAGAACAACAGGAACACAACACATCTCCAGAAGAATGTATACTCAAGTCAAATTACAAGACTTGAATATTTTTCCTTAGGAAAAATGCTGTGGTGAAAAATGTTAATGATTTTTAAATAATGCTGCCTTTTGCAGGGAACAATTTTCCAAGCAGTCTTTGCCTCCAAAGCAATTGCTGACCATTTAATGACATAGTAAGTATCAATCACTGGCAGAAAGTGTATGTGGTAAGGACCATATAATGACAAAGTAAATTCAACATTATTTTTGTCTTAAAAAACAGCACACATGTTAAGTGATATTTCTGGGTCTGCTGTGTGTAATTACCAAGCATTGTACACTTCAGGAGCACATAATTACGAGGTACACTCCTTGCACTATGAGTATATAATTACTTGCTCAGGTCCAAAGTCTTCTCTTGGATCCTGCGTCTGAAGGGCCAAGTGTGAGCCCAAATATAGGATCCTTAGTGACCAGGACTTCATGAGCTTTCACATAAATAGCCAAGTCGACATCTTACCCTGTTCTGGTTTCCTTGAAAAGCTTTGAGTGAGGCCAAGACCTAAAGAAAATGTCGCAAAGTAACTACAGACTGGCTTAGTTACTTTAACTTTTTATCACAAAGATGCTTCATCTGTCTATGTCTTCCTCTTGCCATTGTGTCACTGCACTCACTGTCAGTGTGTCCATCTTCAAAAGGAGGTAGACAATTTCAAAATGGTTGCAGAAGAAACGACATTATGTCTGGAAAACATGCCTGACAGGTAGACACTTGAAGTTTTTGACTTCAGATTGTCAATAGGAAGTTAAAAGAAGTGACTAGAGAAAATACCAGGTACAAAGCCAACTAAAGGCACAACAAAATGTGTGCCTGGTGGCAGACAAGAGCAAGTAAAAAATTAAGGGTAGCAGTTTTAACTGTCAAAGTAATAAACTAATGACAGAAACTGCTCAGGAAACTATGAAGTCTGCCTCTGAATGACCCCTAATCAAACTCTGGACCTCTTTCTGGAAGGAAAAGTCTTTTAATATACAGAAGGTCATACCACCGCAAGTGTGAAAAACATTGAAACCGTGACCTGATAGTGGAACTCAGGATTCAGAAAAATCTGAAGTCAAGCACTCACACATAAGATACTCAATATTACACCTGACCCTGAAGGCTACTGTGTTTGGAGAGTGACCCACTGCCATCAATGGCATTGAGTGGGACTGAGAGGGGTGTAAATGGGAGTAGAGTCAAGAACATCACAGCTCTTTGGCCCAGTGTTCAGGTGTGCTGGGTTGCACACAGGTAGCAGCCCCTTACAGCTCTGAGGAGGGGCTGGAGAAAGGGTAAGAAAAGAGGAGAAACTCCTTGGGAAAAGCTCTATAGTAAAATACGTTACATAAGGACATTCCTCATTTCACTGTATATTGAGCAGGTGAATGTAATGACATATCTGCCTGAGGTTTAATTTCTCAAATCCTCCTTCTAGGCAGAAAACTCCCCATTCCCTGGAAGGACAGTGGCAAAACAACCAGCGTAATCCAGCTGCTGGGCGCCTAAGAGAAAAGTGAGTGGAGTAAATTCTGGGGTAAATGACTGAACCAATCCCTGGAGGATACCATCTGGTGCTGTGGATGTGATGGCCAGTGTCAGCATTTAACAGAATTCAGGGCAGAGAGAAAACCAGAGCTATAAGCAGACATGATATCTATATCACACTGAATTTCCAGAGAATGCACAGAACTGTTAACTCAAGTAAAATTACTTTTTTTTTCCTGGTAATTTACTAGAAAACTGCTAGTTCTATAAAGTTATTTTCTATTGAGTGCAAACCTCTGGAGGTCTATTAAATCCTTTTGGTGAGGAAGAAAAATCCTTTTAGCTGTGAGAGACAGCATTAGTTAATTTCCATCTGATAACCACCTCTGAGTCCTGGGAGTGTTCATTGTGAGCTTCTTTTCAGCCAAGTTCCTGAAGCCTCTTTTCTAAAAAGATATGCAATACAGAGCAAAAATATTCTGTTTGCCTATTGGGTACCCGCTTTGACATTTTTTGTCCCTTTGGTCAGTAGCTGGCAAGTGGTCATTTGTTGTGTCTGAGGAAAGAGTATCACTTAAGACAATGAATGTAACTGTAGAACTATAAAAGCAAATCACTAGCGCTTTGCTATCCCTTCACTCAAAGATTCTGGTGTTTCTGAGGCATGTTCTGGCACTGACTTTAACATTGTCTCACCACCAAGTACTTGATGCCTGAGTTTTAGAAACTTTGTTGGTCAGAGTTGTGCTGTATTGCTGGAGCCAGATAAGGGCTTTGGATCAGAACAATTCAATGTGTGTCTGGCTTGCCTAGTCTGAAGCCCATTATATGCGGAAACAATTACCTTGATTTTCTCTGTCCTCACCCTTGTACTCTGCAGTTCAGAGATCTCAAAGCAAAGGCTAATTAGTGAAATCTGAATTTAAATGTAAAACCATACTGTAAGATTTTGGGAGAATTGTCAGATTTTGCTAGTACATTCCCACCAGGGCTAACAAAATACTTTTTGTTAATATTTTAAGTCTTCCACCTAAAAATCACAAGTATAATTTTTTTTACCTTCAGTGGTCAGTGGAAAGTAACTGAGAACTATTTCAGTGTGAAGCATTTTGCCGTGCATCTAAGCAGGTGATTTAACAAACCTTAGCTTAATGTCAAAGGTCCTGATGGCTCTCACACTTGAAGGCTACTGCACTTGCACTGCCTGACACCTGCTGAACCTCAGCTGCAGAGATTTTGTATAGAGGATAATGCTAGCAAGTATTTCCTTTGATGTTAGAGAGCATTCAGTGAGTAAGTGAAAAAAAAAGAAAAAGAAAAAAAAGAAGGAGAAAGCCCCCAGCACTGAACCTAGAATTCAAGATCACAGATGGTCTGTTTTCACAGTCTTCAGGAGTCTGTTAATATCAGGTTAATTCCTGATTCCACTTAGCACTTGCATTTCATAATAATTGAAAAATGGTGCAAAACCCAGGATGCAGTTTCCATCTGGTGCTGGGACATGTCTGGTGTAATTCTCCTTGTCAGACTTGAGTCAAACCTGATGTGAGGAGGATTAAACTGAAGTCTACAGTCTTTATTTGTGTAGAAATAAAAATAGCAGTGACACAGGAAATATCTGGAGGCAGTGTGACTGAGGTGATAAATAATGGTGACAAATGGACCTTGTCAATTTACAGCCACTCGCATTTGGTTGCGTATCACAGCCACCTCATCTCTCCTTTGCCCAGGTGTAAATGACGGAACTTGCATTGGCTAGTTAAGCTTATTTCAGATCCTGTGGATTAGTGACAGACAGGTTGCGTTGCCTGACCTATGTGTTGCAGTACTCCCCAATGCACCTGGGTGCTGAGACATTAGGAGAAAAATGGTACAGGGAAAAAGGTAGCTGGGGAAGGAGAGCTGCACACAACCACATTGTGCAGAAGAGCACACAGGAGTGCCGATAGTTGGAAGGGAATGGAGGCTCGAGGAGGGTGGAGAGGCAAAGAAGCAGAGTTAGGAAAGACTGTGGGTGTTCAGGAGTACCTGAAAGATAGACAGGGAGGTTGTTTTGGCAGAGCAGAGGAAGCAGGAGCCTGAACAGCACAGTCAGGTCTGCAGGGCTTAGGGAGCAAAAGGGAGCATCCGAGTGAAGTGCAGCCCTTGCCAACTTTTGCTTTTCTTATTCATCTTCTCAAAATAGCTACTTGTTAGAACAAGCTTCTTGCCAGGATGTCGCAATTGAGAAGTTTGCTCCAGATCCTGGCTGTGATCCCTGTAGCACAAATATGCTGGGCGAATCAACACCCTGCCCCCACCAACGAGTGGCAGAAAACAGAATCTTGGCTGGACTGAAAATAACAAACTTTGACTCACTTCCTCTTCAGAAATTCTTCAGTGTGGCAATCTTATTTAATATCTTTGTCAATGATCTGGATGAAGGGATCGAGTGCTCCCTTGGTAAGTTTGCAAATGACGCCAAACTGGGTGGGAGCATTGTTCTTGAGAGTAGGAAAGCTCTGCAGAGGGATCTGGGCAGGCTGGATTGATAGGCCCAGGTAAATTGTATGAGGTTTAGCAAGGCCAGGTGACAGGTCCTGCACTTCAGTCACAACAATCCCATGCAATGTTAAAGGCTTGGGAGGGGGCTGGTAAGCTGCCTGGCAGAAAAGGACTTGATGTTACTGGTCCACAACCAGCTGAACATGAGACAGCAGTGTGTCCAGGTGGCCAAGAGGCCAACAGCTTCCAGGCTTCTAACAGAAATAGTGTGGCCAGCAGGAGCAAGGAAGTGATTGTCTACCTGTACTTCTCACTTGTGAGGCTGCAATTCTGATACTGCATTCAGTTTTGGTGCCCTCAATCAGGGAAGATATTGAGTTGCTGGAGTGTGTACAAAGAAGGACAATAAAGCAGGGGAAGGGATTGGAGCACAGGTCTTAAAAGGAGCAGCTGAGGGAACTGGGATGGTGTAGCCTGGAGAAGAGGTGGCTGAGGGGAGACCTTGTTACCCTCTACAACTACCTGAAAGGAGGTTGTGGTGAGGATGGTATTGGTCTCTTCTCCCAAGTAGCAAGTGATAGGACAAGAGGAAATGGCTTCAAATCAAACCAGGAGAGGTTTAAATTGGATATTAGGGAAAAATTAGGGATATTAGGGATATTTTTCCCAGCATAGCTCCTTCAGTTATGGCCATTTTAAAGTAGTGCAGGTATTCCTGGACTCATGCTGACCAAGGAATGCTCTGCTGCTGTCATCAATAAGTTTGAGTGTGTGTGTGAGTGCATGTGATTTAGATCTCTCCTTGCTACTCCATTTACAGAAGATATGAGTTGCTTGGCATTTTAGCTAGAAAATCTCAAGCTCAGATTCCAGCAGATCAATCTTTCAGCTCCAAGAATTATCATAACCATCTGTCGTCAAACCAGCACTTGACATTAAAAATATGGAGGTTCTACTTCAGTGGAGAGCACACATTTCTTTGGTGACTGCTAGGAGGTAGGCAGGGAAAAAGAGATGGACACATGCTTGGATGTGAAATATGAATGACGAACAATTTTATTAGCCCAGAACTGAATCAGGATCCCAGACTGAAGTCTTGCTGAGTCTTACATCTGTTGTTAAGCTTTTCAGACCTCTGAGCTGCAGCAATAAATCTTTTTCTGCTAATGACACCAAGGCAGCATGGCAACTACTTAGGCAAAACTGTCTTGCATGCATGTATACAGACACATGCCCTTTTGGTGCCTGCTTGCTGGAAGAAAAATACTCAATAGATCAAGGACAGATGTGCAAAAGTAAAAAATATCTTCTTAGTCATCGGTGTGGATGAAGCTCTGCTAAAGAAATGAAAAAAAGTGAAAGATTCCCATGAATTCAGGTGCTGACTGAGCAGCTCAATATGCAATAAGACTGTTCCTTTGCTGAAAACTTAGGCAAATTCATCTGAACGGCACTGAATAGTCAGGGGAGCCACTGCCTGCTTTTCAGTCAAATTATTTTAGCTCCAATTTCCCACTGAGCACGGCAACATGGAGAACCTATCCCAAGCATGAAGAGATGCAGCAAGACATCAATAAAGTATCATGAAGACAGACATTGAATATTCACTTCTACATTCAGTGGATTGTATTGTGATATTTTCTGGTATTATCTTGGTGGAGTTTCAGCAGAAAAGGAACATCTTTAAAAGGGGCAGAGAATAGAGTCCTTTTGAAAAACGAAAATTATTTTCCTTGCCACCCAGAAAGATGCCATAGATCCTGCTACCTACAGGGATCTGCTATAAACTCTTACTAAAACACCTAACTGCTTTTGAAAATCTGGTCTTCTGTGTTTTATTAGTGTCCCCTTCACAGAAAAAAAGCCTATTGCCCCAGGCCCCATTCACACACCAACTCTAATCCTCTAGAATTTATAATTGAAATACACATATAAGAGACCTCAACCTGGATCATTCAAGAGTTCCTTTGGGGTTTTTATTCCTGTTTCCAATCGAACAGATAAAGAACAGGAATTCAGAGTCTTGTATTCTACAGGGAGGTGTTTCTTCTAAAACAAGAACATCTCTGGCTAACCCTGGACATCTGTATCCCCTCTCAGATCACATCAGCACTGCTGCGTGATGAATTCTTAGTTGGAGGTCATACATAAACAGCATTCATGAGGCAACCAGCAGTGAGGTGGGCAGGCACTCCCTTGTGACTCCTCCAAGGTGCCAGCAGTTTGGATGCAACTGAACAATCTGAGTGCCCATGGGGAGATGTGTATTTGCATGTAGAATATTAGCTAAACATTTTCCTTGCCAAAGAGGCCGGGTTGGTGGGATGTGTGCTCGACAAGCAGCAGCCTGTGTCTCCTGAATTTGGAGGCAGCTGTGGCCCAACCGATGTTGTGATAGGCAGCCAGCATGGGTGTGCGTTTGGCTTCCACAAAAGGGCCAAAAAGGCAGGTGAACATGCAGCACCACCAGCTTGCCTGAGCCTGCTTGGCATTACGCACCCAACTAGTGTACAAAACCACTGCCTTCATTCTCCTGGGTAGGTAAAGCAATCAGGGTTGTTTGTTGTCTTTGGAGAAGGTGTTTACTGTGTCTGTTCCCATGAGAAGAAGAAAGGGTCTCTTAACCTTTTTGGGGCTTTCCAGGGAACCGATATGAGCCCAACACAAGGCAGATTTACTGACTGAGGTACGATGCTGCCCATCCTTCTGTCTTGGACTGTTTCACAGACCCAGATGAAACCAGCAGGTTCCCACGGAGATGCTCTCCAAGGTCCAGCCAACATTTATAGCTGGGGCACATCTTCAGAGCTGATAAGGGTCTGCAACATTTCTGATGCCACCTCACACTATCTGGGGAAATGAAGCTTTGAAAAGGTAGTTTGATGGCACAGTCATCTATGGCTCATGCCCAGCTGCTTGGATATCCTGGAGGGCAGTTCAGCTGAGGCTGCCACATGCCCTGGCACAGCTCAGTGCCTTTGGTAGTGATGTCAAGGGTGGGCAGAGATGCTCTTTGGTTAATATGTGGAAGGCACAAAGCTGGGAGACATGCAGTGCATCAGTGAGGAGTGGAATTTAAAAATATCTCATCAGCTTAGAAAAATAGACTGGAGAAAGTAGGATGAAATTCAGTAGGCACAAGTACAGGATGCTATACTTAGGCTTGAGCAAACAGCTCTTTAAATGTTTCAGCTTGAAAGAGTGAGGAGGAGTCCTGCTCTGCTAAGCCCTGGAAAAGCCTCAGCTGGATTTCTGTGCTCAGTTTCATGATCAGCTAGAAGGCCAGATCTCTACACAGTTTCTTTATGACTCACTGTAAAACAGAGGCTTTGTAAAACAACAGTGGTTATTTAAAGATCTGTCATCATTCCCCTCTAGCACAAATAATTCTGTTGGTTTGGTTGACAGTGTAAGCTTCTGGGGTTGCAGTCTGAGAGCACTAGAATTAAATTTGTGCCCAGGTGGCCAAGAAGGCCAATGGCATCCTGGCTTGTATCAGAAACGGTGTGACCAGCAGGGCCAGGGAGGTTATTCTCCCTCTGTACTCGGCACTGGTGAGACCGCTCCTTGAATACTGTGTGCAGTTCTGGGCCCCTCAGCACAAGAAGNCCAGGGGAGGTTTAGGTTAGAGATTAGGAGGAAGTTTTTCACGGAAAGGGTCATTAAGCACTGGAATATGCTGCCCAGGGAGGTGGTTGATTCGCCTTCCCTGGAGGTGTTTAAGTTACAAGTGGATGAGGTCCTGAGGGACATGGTTTAGTGTTTTGTGGGAGTGGTTGGACTCGATGATCCGGTGGGTCTCTTCCAACCTGGTGATTCTGTGATTCTGTGATTCTGTGAAATTTGAATTTGTCCTGGAAGATGTGGCCAGGAAGTGTATTGGAGACACTCTTTGAGTGGGAAAAGCCATGGTGATGTTGTTGTGCTGGGGAATACGTGTTGCTTCCCTCCTGTGATACTCCAAGTCAATAGTGGTATTACTCCAATAACATTAAGAGAGTTAGGCTGATATGAACCTGAAAATAATGCAGTGTTTAATTAGATGATTCTGATAAGAAGAACCTGAGGTAACATGTGTAGCTAGAAAAGATTAATTGCTGCTTCAGTTCCCAAGTTAGTTCCTGATACGATTGCCTCTGGTCACAACACAGTTTTACTGTAACAGTGCTGCATGCTGTTTAAAGTCAGCAGTCATTTATTTTGCACTGAACAGGCTACATTATGAAGGAGATAATCCAGTTTGCTGTCATTTTTGGCAACTTGTTAATGACATAGGGCAGCATAATATCACACAGGTCCAGATTTTAGCTTCTAAGCTTCAAGCTTCACGCTTTGCACATACTGTCAGTCTTCAGAAATAGTTTTTGCTTTATTCACAAACTCTGCACTAAATTTATTGTCACTTCTGCCTAGTGTCTGAAGGGCAACCAAACGACATTTTTCTTCATGCCTGTTATATGATGTAGTAACAAGGAGGGGGGGGAAAAGCACTTGCAATTAACATGGCCAGACCCTTTGTAAGAAGCAGATGGAACAGAAAAGAAAACAAATCTTGTGTGACTCACTCAGAAGAACTTTTAACAAATCCTCCATTTCTCTAAATCTATGTATGTCCTCTGTCTAGAAGAAGAACCTCCAGTGGTGTGGATATTAGCCTAGGACCCAGGTCAGTCTGAGCTGACCTGGACCATGTTCCTCCCTCCCTCTCATACTCTATCCCTGTCTCCTAATTTCCAGATAAAGGAAAGTCAGGCCTGTCGTCCTGCTAGATGCCACAGCACACACAACTGGCAGCACCAGGGCTTCAGGTTTAAACCCAAAGAACAGGAGTAGATGAAGCTTTACAAAGGTGATCTTTCATAGCATCCTATGGATATCCTGGCACTCTGCCCGCTGATGCTTTCAGGATATTGCTCAGCTCTGCCCTCTGATCACAGCCAGATGTCCTTCCTGAGGTAGTGGGAAGCATGGGAGTTTGTTCTGGGGGATCTGTAGCATTTTCTGATGGGTTTCTGTGGCCACAGTAAAGCTCATTTCCCGGCTCTGGTTTGCACAAGCTCGTATCTTCCAAATTCTCTTCCTACGCACAGGAAGTAGGGGAGAGC
>WAAB01003407.1:62748-78967 GCA_013389865.1 Piaya cayana | reverse complement strand
CTCTTCACCGTGCTCCAGGTTGCAATGCTCCCAAGGGACCATGCACCTGAAGGGTGTTTCTGTGGCTCCTGGTTAATGAGAGTGGGAGGTTTAGGCGAAGGCACTGCTCCCCCTCACCCCTTGCCTGCACAACTGCTGAAGTGGAAGGGGAGGAGGTGCAGCGGTAGGCAGTGCCCCCCCCAAGCTGATGGTACATGTGTACCCAAAGGGTTCAGGCAGACGTTATTCTGGCAATGGTCTGTTGACCTGTCAGTGACCCTGGATCCCCCAGCCTCAATTCAAGGAGCTTCCTGAAGAAGTTTCTGTGCATGCTCCAATTTAAGAACTTTCACAGCAAGACCACCCCTCACACACTAATAGGGCATGCAGCTGTGCTATGAATAGAGCCTGCCAATAAGGAATGCCCACCACCCCATGAAATTGACCTAAGGAAAGACTACCCTGAAGAACTACTGGACCATGTGTTCCTGAAGAATTACTACTGGAGAAGTGGCTGCCGGATAGACCACGTTTTCCTGAGGAACTGCCAGGCCCTATTGGAGTGGTGACTGTTTTTCCCCTGCTACCTTTCTCTCTCTCTCTATCTCTTGCTTATCTTACTATACTTTCTTTTTTATTTCTTGGCACGATGGTGCATTGGATTGAATCTGAGTTGTGTTGTAGTTTGTTTAGTGACCTTGGTGGTGTTCAGGCTATCAGATTATGATCTGAATAGGTTGGGATCTCTTTTTGCAGCTTTGAGAAGTTGCGACTTGGAGTGCACGTGAGTATCTGGCTTGTTATTTTGACTGTATCCAAAATAAATAGTGCATTTGATTTTACCCTGGGAGATTTGTCCGTCTATAATTTGCCATGCAGCTGCTTAAAGACCCTCCCTCTTTACCGTGCAGATCAAGGTGGACCTAAATACTACTGGTGCTGGGAATGGGCCCTAACAGGGGCACACCACGGAAGTGCTGACCTGCCACAATTAGTTCTCATCTCTGTTTCTCTCATGCCAGTTCTGACCTCTTCCTGTCTCTTCCCCTAGAGAAGCCAGATGCTTCTCTCTTTGAGGTTGAAACACTGTCCTGCATCCTGTATTACATGGCCTGCAAATGCCAAGATGGAACGACTCCACTGCTCACATCTATCAAAGGGCGTGTGCAATTAAAAAAGAACATTACCTCTGGTCCCTGCAGCAGGCACTGACTACAGTCAGTGAAAAGTGGCTAGCATACTGATTTGAGTAGTGTGCTAAAATCTTGTTAGTCTTGCTGACTGTTTTCAGCACCTTTTGGAAGTGCTTCATTACCATGCAGACAGCACAAGCCAGTTCACAAAGACTTATCCAGGAGGCAGAAATATGTCTTTCATGAAACATGACCCCAGTTGCCAAGGGTGGAACTGACCACTGTCAATGCTCTGCAGCTGCTGTTGGAAAGTCTCTGTGTCATCCACCAGCCTTTCTATTTAAAAACAGAAAAAACTTTTCATCTCTAGTGACTTAGGATATAAGCACAGTAAATGCATCAGTTGTTAACCAGCTGATACTGGTTTTCCATCCAGAGGATTAAAATCTCACTGAATTCAGTGGAGTATTTTCATTACCTTCACTGATTTTGGACTATTCTCCAACAGACACAGAAGAAAACTATTTGTTTATTACTTGCCTAATATTCATTGCTTAAGCAGCTATTATACATTGGTTTGCTTTCATTATTTTCTTTTTTAATGTAGTTCCCATTTCTTTTAAATAACATTTACTACAGAGCATGAATGGTTCAATGGATGTTTGCTCTTTAAAAAAAATCCTACTGCAAAGAAATGAGAACTACATACTAGTGCATATGTGCTGTTTAGTCATAGCCAAGATTAATTACAAGATGTCAATCTGAATACGTTCATGGTAAAGAAACAGTTGTAAAATCTGACAGTCCTTTTTATTGCACTTAATTTTCATTCTTCCACAAATTAGAAAGTAGTTTAATAACTATTTAGAAACACTGTTTTCCTCCTCTCCCTGCCTAGTAGATCTGGACAACATCCTAAATGGCTGACACACAAACATATTGCATCTTCTGTATCTGGTGAGCCACTGTAAAAACTTGCTACCACTATCCACTTCTGATTATCTCACTGATTTTTCTGTGTATGGGTTTGTCTTTTCTTATCATTACGTTATAACAAAATAAATGTTGTCAATAAGAGTAGATTATTTTCTTGACTTGGTTCTGTCTTGCATTTTTAATAGTGTTTACCTAGCCTTGAACATTCCAAATTTATCCATGCTAGATACAACACCAAAGGCAAATCTCAGCACTCAGACAATCCAAATTCTTCTGGAGTGTGTTGTCTGTTATCATACAGCTTTTTAGTGAAGAATTTTGTTAGAATGATTAAAATTTTCTGTTCATGTAAAGGACTCTGTTTTCTGGCAAAACTAAGTAACCTCATCTGGACAATATGACTGCCTTGAAAACTTTTCATTCTATTTTTGCTGCTACTGGAAAACTTAAAAGAGGAGGGAAGAGGTTGGTTTACGGGTTTCAACACTGTTTTTTTTTTTTCACCTGAGAAATACCCTTCAGAGAGGAGTAGCTATAGTGAAACTGATTTCCATCTGAGGACTGGATACAAACATTATCATTTATCTTTCAGGCTATTTTTTTCAAGTATCCAAAATGTGGTTAACTATAACGACTATCTTGCCATACATTTTTATTATTTTATTCTGTTCTAATGGTAAATTTTGGGCTTGATTTTTATATTCATAAAGGCACATGTTCTCCCTTAGGTCCTCTGTATATTATTGTAGTGTCTCTGTTTTGGTTATAAAATATACAGGTAAAAACATATGTTGGATCATTATATTAATGCATTGGGTTCACAGTCTTTGCTGTTCACAACAATAAAGAGTAGTGATAACAACGTTCCAATATTTGTCAGCTACTCACAACAAATATGGCTCCTTCTCATATTCAATATCAGCACAAGAAAGAATGCTTAGAATTTTCTTTGTAGGAAACAACAGACGAGAGCGCAGAACTTAACACATTTTCTTTTGCTTGAAAAGCAGAAACAGATATACTCTTTCCCATAACATGAAGAAAAGACAATTTACCCTGTATCTATAAGGGGTTTTTTTCTGTATACTTGGAAATTTTTTAGCTCTTTTGCCAGGACAACTAGAGCACCTCTCCAAACAGAGATTGCTAAATGAATAGAAAGTGACATTGTCAAAGTAGCCAGATGAAGTATGAAATGACAACAAAAATACTTGTTATCTCTTCTATTCACATGTATGGTCATTTAAAAAAATGATCTCCTCTCATGCAGCCAATCTACTTACTTTGAATATTTAGGTTTTCATGTGCTTGTCTTATAGATAGAAATGACTCTTTATACCTGGTAGTCATGAAGAATAACAAAGTTGAGAACACAGATTCACTGCATTCTGAAGTAACAAGAAAACAACTGGGAACTCAGCTGCAAACAACTGGGAGGGCTCTGCTGCCCAGATGTGACTGATGGCATCATTCAAAGGCAAGAGATAGCAGCCACGATTTGTTCTGAAAAACTTCTATTAATAGAAATGGGCAGTAAGAAGGAGGAAGAGACCAAACCTCAGAAGCCGAATTCACCAAACACCTAAAAATATTTTAAAAGTATTAAATCTTATGTTGAAAGCCTCATTTTGAATTCATAAACAACAGATTTAGAGTAGCCTCTAAATAAATCAGGTATAATAGGAAAATTATAGAGACAATGCCCATTAAGACATTTTTTCTTTTACCAGAGTGGAACGTACTTCATGTAATTTAGAGAAAAAGTTCCTGTTATTTGTTTATTATTAAAACATTCATTTATGATTAAAACAGAGGCCAAGGACACACAAAAAAGGCCGAGTATACGACTGTTCAAATGACAAAGTATAGCAGTGAATGTTTACAGTTAAAATGATAATTTTAAAGAGAGTAAAAACAATGGAAAGACTTTTTTAGCAAAGAAATTAATTTTGAGTGTTGAAGTGACATTCCTACTGGCTAAATTGCTCTGTTTTTCTGTGCCATAGAAGCAGAGGTGTCACTGTTAATCCATGCTATTACAGCTGCAGCCTGGAGAGAATACAATACATGATGAACAGATAGTACGATTCCAATTTTCCTTCTCTTTGTGGTATCTTCACTGAGCTCAGCACAGCTGTCTATAAAATAGCAAAGATGGTATTTTTCAGTATCTTGATGTTGCCTTTCATTGTAATTGTACTTGGATTCTCTTAAGCTTTCTAAAGTATTTTATTCCTGGAATCCACTTTCACTAACAGTTCAGACTTGCTAATTGTAGAGATTTCAGTATTTTTACCAAAGATGTGATTTAAAAAAAAATAATCTTTTAAATAGGAAGAAAAGTGTGTACAGGTGCTCTAACTTTGATTCACATGCTGCCATAGTTTGTGATTCAGTTAAAATCAGTAAAATGACAGGTTCAAGTTAAGCCACAGTAAACTGCTCTTCAGTCAAGATAAGTGACAAGTTTGCTCTTTTATGAAACTCTTCTAAAGCAGATTACCTAGACAAAACCTGAAGTTTCAAACAAATTAAAAGCTAAAAAAACCCCTTGCTTTTTATTTTAAGTCAAAGCTTCCACATAAAAGTTTCTTTGGGTTGCTGTAGATGTTTCCTACTTTGTGCCCCATAAAAGATCCTCCTATCTTACTTCCCTCCAATTATTTGAGCCTGTATTTCCACAAGTTCGTAGAGACCCAGGACAGATTTTAAGACTGCACTCTTAGCAGTTACAGTGCATTACAAACACAGGAAAACTTCTTCAAGTGTGATTAATGTGAGACACGTTACAGGGAACTGTTCTTTACAAAGCAAGGTATCCATGGTTTGAAAATCCAGACTATGAAGGATCTCATCTTGGGCATTAAAAAAAGAGAAGATACAAAAGTTTTAAGTACTTATGGAAGCAATGGCCAACCAGTAAAGTAGAAAACATTACTGAGAGAACTGGAATTATACCAGATAGGTTATTATATTTAATAATACATTTTTTAAATGACAGGGTTTTACAGGTAAATGTTGTATTTTGCTGTCAGATACCCTCAAAGCTTTAAGACTGTAACAGATCAGTAACTATATTAACAACATGTTTAGACTTTCAAAAAGAAGCTGAATACTCGATTATCTCAGAAAAGAGAGAACACATAGTTGAGTGGACAAAAATTCAGTAGCAGTTTTCCAGGTAACTAGTGCAATTCAATGATAAATTTTCCATTTAAACAGATTTGANCTTACTTGGATGCTCCTTAGATATCTTGAATTTTTTTTTACTATAATTTCTTACTGTCCTTTGAAGATAGTATAAGGTAACATCTTCAGTCTTTAGATTATTAGTGGGTTTTAAGTGGTTGTATCCAAGATGTGTATTTGACTTTCCCCCCATGTTTACTAATATCAGTGATTTTGGTAGGGGCAGATAAGCATCCTAATAGGTAGGTAGTAATACTGCAAAAATTAAACTTATTTCAATGACTGTTTGCTTACTCCTCCTCCTTTATCATGTACTCCTTGATTCAGATTCAACATCTCCCTCAAGGTCAACCAGCTGTTCACATTTCCCTAGTCAATCCCACTGTAAGAGCTATTTCTACTGGAAAAAAAAAAAAGAGTCAGCAATGTTTCCTTTACTTACATACCTCAGAAATATTTACTTATTGTACTTCCCAAGAAATCATTCCTTTATTTTCTGGCTGAAGGAAGACATGTCTTTATACTTGCTCTGGAAACTTGGACAGAAAAAGTTAGTGTTACTTGTTCCCTCCATTTTTTTTTTCCAAAGCCAGATGTTACAGAAGATGTTGAGTGAGGACACAAGCTATGGGACCGCAGCTGACCCTCCTGGGAATTCAAGGTGAATCAATAATTGATCCTGGCTCAGGTAAGGCTCCTTACAGACATCACTTTTGACAGTTCTGTAGGTGAATTTTCACATTTGTATCAACAGCTTTGGTAAAAAGCAGTCACGGTGAAGTCAAAAGATCAAGCTTGTTGTAACATCTCAAGATGGCTTGCAGACCTTTATCAGGTTGATTCATTCATTGATGTGGAGGCAGGAATATAAATGCTTCAATAATGCCAACGTTTAAGATGCTTCTCCAAAGGCAGTTAGGTTAGAATAAAGAATGGAAAATACTAATTTCATAGAATCATAGAATCACAGAGTCATTAAGGCTAGAAAAGACCTCTAAGATTATTCAGTCCAACCATCAGTCCAACAGCACCATGCCTACTAAACAGTGTCCGAAGTGCCACGTCTACAATTTTTAGCAGCTCTGGGGATGGAGATCCCCCTGCTTCCCTGGGCAGCCTGTTCCAGCTCTTCACCACTATTTAAATAAGGAAATTTTTTCCCATCTAAACCTCTCCTGATGCAACTTGAGCGCGCTTCTTCTCACCCTATTGCTAGTCACTTGGCAGAAACCTCAAAGGGTTTGGATCCTCCTCAAAGGACACTAAAAACATTGAAAAAAAAAAAAACCCCAACCAACCAACCAACCCCTCTTACAGGTCTCCGAAAAACGTTCCCGGATAAGTTAGTTTGGCAGACGAGCTGCCCCGGGAGACGGCTGCGAGACGCGTCCACGCGACGGCCAAGGTCGGGGGGGGGGTGTCACCGCCGAGCCTCGAGGCTCCGCGGGGGAACGGAGGCCACCCGGCGCCCCTCCTCTCACGGCCGGAGCCCCCCCCCCCCTGCCCCGCGGTGATGGGCTGAGCCGCCCGCCCGCGGGTGTGGTGCGAGGCGCCGGGGCGGAGGTGACCTCGCTCCCTCCCCCGAGCCGCTCCCGGCGGTATTTAGGGCAGCTTCGCCCTCCCGAGCGCCTCGGGCGGCGCCGGCAGAGAGAGAGAGAGGGGAGCGGGGAGCGGGGAGCGGNAAAAAAAAAAAAAAAACCTCGTGGCGAGCCGGGCGCGATGCTCGCCCCGCCGCTTCGGGTCTTGTCGCCTTCCCAGACGCGCTAATTCGCGTTGAGAAATGGCAGGTGGCGGTGCTCTGGCTGCCAACTCTTTCTTCCCCGCGCTCCCTGCGTTTTTTTAAGCGAGACATCAACTGTAATTACGTCCCGTAAGACTTCCACAACGTACGCGCCCGAGTACGAAGCAGTGATCGGTTTGGGCGATTCCTGGTTCGAGGGGGAATGTCGTTTTTCAAGACCTTCATCAGCATCCCGTGCCCTCTGAGATGCTCAGCGGGAACTGGTGTTCAGAGATGCTGAAGCTGTGATGTCTCCTAACCTCCTTATGTGAGAAATGGGCGTTTCTTTCAAGTTCTCTGTGGCGGCTGCTTGTGTTGCGGTACTTTCTGTAACGCCACACAAGGAGATTCTTTTTAAGACAAAGTAATTGCAGCAGTTTCTTGCTGAAATGTATCTCCTATAGTGTTGTTTATACACAGGTGTGGCCTTATGGGTCTACAGATTTCCAAGAGTTCTGTCAAACTGTCTGGTGTTTTACTTGTTACGCTGATTTTTGCCCTTCGAATATGTCCTGTGTACAATTGTGTCCCTGCAAGTCACAGGAAGGCAGCAGCTGTGACATGCTCTTGCAGAATACCAGCTATGTTCATTTCTGATTATGTTAGCAATTCATTAGGCAATTACAGGTTAAATATTAAATTTTTTAGAGACTTTTCCCATTGTTTTGAGAGGGTCATGTTCAAAAGTACTTGCTTCGAGATGCAAGAAATTACCTTCGATACACATCATCTTTAACTTGACTGAAGCATCATGAGGTTATTGGTGTATCTGTCTCACCAAGACCTTTCTATTATTTTCTCAGAGCCCCTCTGTAAAACGCAGAGCAGTTTTCAGTTTTTCAGTGTTTTCCTGAGCTTTGGCAGTAACAATATAAACTTTCACACTTTGTTAACACATTTAATTGTGAATAAAAAAACCCCCAAACCCGAACCTACTGTTGACTGTAAGTGCCTGTAAATCCGAGGATAAAGCAGTGGGCAAGTTCTGCAGCCTGTAAGTGCAGAGATTGATCCCTTATGTTGGCAGAAGGTGGTTTTTTTCCATGTAAGAACCATGCACACAGTCTTGCTTTTTGTGAAATTAACTGCGAAACTTCTGTGATCTGAGTGGCATAGTGTCAAGACTATGATTCTATGACTCTTAGACATTTGCAGTTTGCCCTCCTGTTCTTGTAAATTGGCAAAACCCTCACCCATCTATCTATCTATCTATCTATCTTACTTTTAAAATGCCAACTTTGGCACTTAGAGTCTTAGGGGGAGAGTCTTATATTTCATATGAATTTGTTCATTAGGGAGCCTCACACACAGGCTGTAGGTGTCAGTGCAATTTAAATATTGTCTTCTAACAGTAGATTTAATATTATATTCAACATACAAGTGGATTTATACATACAAAGACAAACATGGGATTAGTCTCATCCTTTAAGAAGATATAACTTTTAAGACATTCATAATATTTATTTAGAAGTTTCCTCTCTTATCAACACAGCTGAACACGAATGCTGTGTATGCTTAAGCTTTTAACATGTAACTGCTACTCGAGCAGTTAATGCAAGTTGTGTAAAATCCAAAAACTTGTATGGCAGATCTCCATAGTTTTAACTTGTGAATTTTTAACTATTTTGGAATCTAACACTAAATTACTAATATATTCGCACAATGCTGTATCTTGTAAGTAAAATTTTTACACTGCCTTTTTCCTTAGCAAAAGAAGTTAACAGTACATTATTATTTTTTTTCCACCAAGATGTAAACTTCTTTTGAAGCAGTAAGAGGTCTGCTTTTGACCTAAATTTAGGCAGACAACTCAGTTCTGGAGCCAGAATTCAGCTCTGGTCCAATGCTAATGCTGAAGTAAAAAATTATTAGCTTGAAAATGTTAGAATTAATTTTGCAAATTAATGTATTGCCACTTATACAATAAAGAGGATATTTCAGTATATTAAGAGAAAATGTTGGTATTAGAAGTCATCAATACATTTCTCATTGCTTAGGAGGAGTGCTTGGAACTGAGATGATACACTGTATTATCTTTGCATAGAAATGCATGTTCCTATTATGGTTAAAAACATGTTCAATCACACAGCTTTTTTTGTTTTAAAATTGGTCAACTTTCAGCTTATGGGCACACAAATTTATACTATTTATCAGCACTTATACTTCCATAGTCAGTGCTGGATTTTGTTAATATTCCAGTAAATTCAAATACTCCTTTCATTCTTTGCAGTGTAAGCCAGGTATTTGTTTTCCTAAGACCAGGAACCCATTAAATGAGGTAGAGATCTCTAATATAACTTGTGCTGGCTTTTTCAATCACAAACTTTTCCATTTGTATTTCTTCCAAATACGAGAATGATACGTTATACCATGAGGTTTTATTTCATGGTGCTTTCTGTATCTGCATTCTGTTTCACTGCAAATGGCAGATTTTGCTAGGGTGAAGGTTACCAGTTGCAGATAATAGTATACACTCTTTGGAAAGAAAATATTCTCTTAGCTTGCAGAAATACCACACATTTTTAATCTTCCATTGCTATGACACTTAGGACAATGAAAGGATATACAGTTAGGATTTCAGCCTGTGGTCTGTGTCTCCTGATATTTGTAAACAACCTGTTATGTTAAACTGGCAACAGTCCACCTAAGAAAAAAAAAAGTGGAGGATTTTGGATTATTTTGGTTATTGTTTTTGAGGGGTGTATCTTTTGGTAGGTGGTCAAGTGTAGTTTTGTCCAATGACTGTGCCTCTTTGACCAGGATCAGAAACAGGGGATTTTGTAGTTAATGTACTCTTATCAAACTGCAATCTTTGTGCCCCCAAGTTGAGGCTAGAAGGTGAGGTGCAGAGAAACTTATGTATTATGCTGTGTAAACTGTCCTGTTAATCAGAGCTCAGATTATGAGCTATGTGCAATGTTGTAAAATAGACATCAGTAGGCAGCAGTTCCTTATGAACTGACCCACTTACTGATCAATTAACTTTACCTTATTGACTATCTGTTAATATGTATCTAGTTCTATGTCAATCTGAGTTTTTAGACAAACAATATGTATAATACATGTTACCTTTTCCCCTGATGCTAATATTCCAAGCTTCTGGGAAGACTGTAAAGATAATTTGTGACGGGGGAAAAAGTATTTTCTTCCCCAAGTATCTTATCCCTTTTCCAAAACTGGTGCTAGCCTAGGATCTACCATATGAGCAATCCTGATGTGTGCTATGGACATGCCTGTCCTTTGTATAGTGTAGACAAAATCTTTTAAATGAACGTGAGTGCATAATTTTGAGAGTTGTGACTCTTCGGGCTTTGTTTCTTAGGAGGGCTTTCTGCTTTCTTTGGGCAAATGAAACCTTTGGCCTCAACATATACTTTTGTCACCAGAGGACTGACCATGAGTAATACAATTCTCAGTGAAAATTATTTTCACAGTGATACCAGCTTAGCAGCTGTTTTCTTAATGTGGTTTCTTAAGAGGATTGTGCAGGACACAACTCGTTTCTTTTCTTTCTTAGATATTTTTGTGTGTGTATTTTGACCGATCAAGTTCTTTGTCTGTCAGCCAGAAAGCCGTTACCAGACGCAGTAAAGCTAAAGTTGGCTCACATTAAATAAGAAGCTGTTGGCAGGTGGAATTTTGTTACACTACACATCTTTAGAAACAGGATCTGAGGCTTGAAATTTCTATTTCTAACTCCCCCAACATCATCATCATACTTTGAAGAGAAAGCAAGACCTCGTAGACAATTAGTTTATGGGAAAGAGAAGATGTCTGTCAAAGATATATCAAGAGGTGGGAGATGGTATGGGAAGACTTTGGAAAAGCACACATGATATTATAGCTGGAATACTTTAGCCATTTTGTGAATGACAGCTCTGTTTCAAATTACATTTCAAATTCCCGTCTCTTGTTGCTATGCCTTGCAAATGTTCGAGTGATTTCTTCTTGGGCAGACACTTTAATTCTCAGCCCTACTGGGGAAATGATTTCATTTTAAAAATGGCTAGAAATAAGCCTTCTTGGTTATGTAGATACAGAACATTTTCACTGTTTAAATATTGATAGGGAGCTTTTTAATTTTGAGCTTGAATAGCTGATAAATTGGATGTTTTTTCACTGAAAAGTAATAACTGTTTTTGGGAAGCACTTGGGACCTGTTTAATCCTTGTCTGTCCACTAGTAGTCAACAGTATACCTCTGCCTCACTTGCCAGGGTCTGATGCTATACTAATTAACTCTGCCTAGAACTGTAAACTGATAATGCAGGTACAGTTACAATTAAACCTATAACACAAATTGGTTATTAGCTTTTGTAATGCACATAAGGATCTTGAAGGAGTGTTTCATTTTCCAGTGCACCTTTCACTGTTCTTCTACCTGAAATAAGTAGACATATAAACATATTCTAACAAACACATTTTTCAAAGTGAAGGTCTTCCTGACCCTCATAACTATTTTAAGATAGCTCTCTTCTTCCTTGTTGATAGTCTTCTTTTACATCACTTTTCTCCACAAAGCAGTCTTTCACTGGCTCTGCACATGCCAACATGTAATTTCCAACCCTTTCAAAAATATTTTTGTGATAAAATTTCACGTGGTATTCACCTTTAGTTTCCCTGCCGTGATGTGTTTCTGGCATGAACAGAATTAAGCCGTTTGGTTCCTCTTACAACCATAAAAATCAAATGGTTCAAGCCTTTCAGTTGCTTGCCCACCTGCTACAAGACATAGTTCTAAACCACTTTTGTTCGGTTTCCCAACAGGAGCTATTTATTTAACCCAACAATCTCAATCCACTCTATCTCCTGTGTCTTAGTTCCAGCAGAGCTGGCTTCCTCTTTGACCTGCCTTGCATCCTGCTACCATGGCAGGTGCAACGGAGGGACCAGCTTTACTGCCATCTGGAATTATTCCTCTCTTTCTGCCTCACTGAATTTCTGTTTCTTTTCACCTCTTAGCCGAAATCGTGGTAACTGTTCTGTGTATCCAAACTGCTCTTACCTTCTGACAATTTTTGACTTTGATATGTGTGTGTTTGTTAGCTTTCTATAGTTCTTATTGTAGTGTAACTTTTATGATGTCTTTCATACAGAATTATGCATGCTTTGAAGGTGATCGGACACATGCAACTATGCAACTATTATTTGCAACTATGCAAATAATTGAAAATGCAGATAGTAGGCAAAGCTATGGAAACTAAGCTCCATAAGAGGGCTATGCAATCCCTTCTACTGCTTTGTATAGAAATATTAATTAAAATTTTAGCTGGTTGATTCGAAGTTGATTGTAAATTTAATAAATACTTTTCAGATTTAGTAAACAGATTTGTTTTTAACAGCTCTCCTCTTGAAAGAGCTACTAGTTCTCTGGAGAATAACCTCCATGCCCATCTTGTTCTTTCTACAAAGTAGGTACAAATTATAGGAGATAATTTGGGAACAGATTTGCTTGTGCAATCCTTACATTAAAGCTCACATGGCACTGCAGAGAATATGATTTGGAAAAAACATTGTTCAAAACCCAAATGTCTGGATTTTAATCTAAACTTTTGCTAAGCTGAATGACTTTTCATTTGACCTATTGTAGCATACCTTGGTTTAATCATGTATTCTCCGTTATTTTGAACACAATTTAATGGTATCAGCTAGTAACTGTGCAGGAATACTGAATTTCTGGGGTATTTAATGGTAAATAAATGCAATAAAAATTCTTTTCCCTTCTCAAGTAGCTTGCCAGAAATGGATGTCACTAGTGATTTCTTCTGGGGGATTTCAGTGATGAATAGGTTGTGTGCTCATTTTCATGTATTTATGCTTCTGATGGAAAACTGTACCAGTGCTGCATATATTTGCACAGCTAGACCACTTGAGGTCATATTTCACTTTTTAATTTTAAGTGTCCAGTTTTCATGTTGGATATAGATAAGTACCAAATAAATAATTTGTGCTAATAAGTGGTTGGTTATTCTGGAGTTTTGAAATTCTTGTTGTTAGCTGTTATTCCATGTAGCCAAAAGAAAATTCAAATTGCAGTTTACCAATAGCAACCTTCCTCGTTCTGCCATCTGTTCAAAATGCTTGAGACACTTTGAAGGTCTTTCATGCCTCATAAGTTGGTGCCTGGTAGATAGGGACTTAAATGCGCTGGGTAGTGCCAGGTCCCTTGGAAGCTGTGGATCCTTGATTTTCTATTATCTTAGGTCCAAGTAAACAAGGAGGATCTTCACTGAGTGATGTTTCTACCATAGCAAAATATCATAGCCACTTAAAATTTGTTTTTCCTCTGATGAAATGGAATATTTTCTCTGGAAATACAGATTTGGTCTTTCTGTCTGCTTTAAAACCATCTCACAGTTTTCACTATGATCTAATTTAAAACAAATCACTAGAACAATTTTCAGATGCTTTACCACTTTTTAAAAATCGTCTCTGTATTAGATTGACCTAATCTTATCTGGTTAGCTTGCATACTTCATGTTTAAACACATCATCTTAGCATTTCAACTATAAAATAAAAACAGCAGAAGAGCTAGAAAAAGAGAGGATGGATTTTCTTAGTTGTGGTTCCAGGCTCAGCTCCTCTCTTAAGTGTGTGACACTTAAGATATTTTGGGTGATTGAAAGTGTATGACATACTGCTGTGAAGGCAAAAACCTATCCACAAAGTTCATTTGAATATAAATTTTTCTTGTCATTTTATAAAGCCAGGATAAAGAGTATAGAACTAATCTGGCCTTTAAAGAAATGGTATAGATTTTTTAAATTTTTTTTTTTTAATTTTTTTTTAACAAAATGAACCCTAGAGAGATGAGTAGCATACTTCATGCTTTGCCTCATTGGCATGCTGTCATCCACAACGTATTGGTATATTGATAGATTTTTAAAAAAAATCCTCTTAAACATTTGACATGCATTTATACTTTGGCAACCATGCTACTTATTTTTATAACTACAAAAGGTTGTTAAATTGGGATGTGAGAGTAGGAAAAGTGTACAATATGAGTTGTGTAGTGCTCTGCAATCACAGTATTGCCTTAGGGCTTCCAAGAGTATTAGTTGTTTTTGCTGTATCCATATATAAAACTTTGTATTCTTCCAAAAATGCATGCTTCCAACTAGTCTGGATGTTCACACCAAAGCTAAATAATAACTTGTTTGTACATCTTATTGAACCAGTATGTGACTAGTACTGTCATCTTATGTGTCACACTGATGCCTGCCATTGAAAGGTAGAAGAGAAGCAGAGAAATTTTAGTCATCTCCATTATCTGTGAGGCAGCTGTATGATCTTTTGAAAGCTGCTAGAAATCTCTCTGGTGTTTTTGTTGGGGTTTTTTTGCAGGGGGGAGGGAGAGGAGAGATGTTTTTTTTTTTTTTTTTTTGTAGACTGGGGCTTGTAATATCAACAAGATCACTGATACTATGGCTGGCTTTGTTCTTGGGAGGAGAGCTGAGTTAGGAAGTATGCTCCATGGGCTAAGGAACAACTCACAGACCTCTAGACAGTTCTTTGGGAGAAAGGCTGTTGGTTTGGTTTACACTGTAAAGCTCACGCAGGCTTTTGGTGAAGTTCTACTCACCAGCAATGTGAATGCCACGCAGAAGTTGCATTGTCAGCGGAGGAGAAGTTTGAGTAGGTACTGAACTTACTTACTAAGTCAGGAGTCTAACCATATTTGCTATTTTAAAGTTAGTCTTATTTCTTTCTGCTGAAGCCCTTACATTTTGCAAGATTGTTCTAATTTTGTAGATCATGTTCACAAATACTGTTTCAGAAGCCGTACAAGCTAGTGAGGTAGCATTCCTTATATATAGTGTCTCGTTCCTACCATGTGGTCCAAAGACATGAAGATTTTGCATTGGTTCCCTCAAACTTGGAAGGGTCCTGTTTTCACATCTCAAAATTTACTTATCAGTGTATGATGGACAGATCAGGACATCACTTTGAAGCTACTGGAGAAGACAACTGCCTGTTGCCTTTTACATTGCTTGGAAACAATGAGGACTACAGTGGCACTCTGTTTTGCACTGCAGTAGGAACGTATCATTAGTCAGTGCACTAGGGTAACCTGGGACAGGATGAAGGTGTTTTTTAATAGAAATTAGAATGATTTGGGTTGGAATGGACCTTAAAGATCATCCAGTTCCACCTCCTCCCCTGCCATGGGCAACCAGTTATCCTCAGCCCCCAGTTATCCTCAGGCACAAAAAAAGGGAAAGAATGTGTTGGTTGAAAGTTCTTCTGGAGGCAGAGATCTGACTTGGAAATCATCTGCATTTGTCTTGATACCCTCAGTGTACTAAAAAAGTGCTTTGGGGGAGTTGTATTGTTGGATCCCCAGAACCTCTTCTCTGCAGGTTTGTGTTGGAATTAGCTGTGCTTGCTGCCTGTGTGTAGTGGGTCTCAGAGTACACAACAGGAGTCAGCAGTGTATTTTTCCTGGTTAAAAAACTGCATGTCTAAATTCAGGACTACTCAAGAATTCTATGCTTCAGTCAGTGCTTGTGGGTTGTCTCAAAAGAGCTCTGTTTGGGATGAGACCAAGGAGCACATGTATTTTAACCTTCTAGTCATGCTTCAAGGCTTATCTAGTCATGCAGGCTTTTGCTGTGAGAGGGAGCTGGACTCAGCTGCTAGCCAAGTGTTATTTAGCGCACATGCCTGGTGTGTGTTTTGAGAAACATTTTTTAAGTTGACAGTAAATAAGGAGAAATCAAGCCAGCTTCAATAATTTTTGGATGTAGCTGTCTTATTGGGGAAACAAGGCAGGGGATACTGTGAAGGACATGAGCGCTGCATGTACAGATGAGCGCTCTTACTTTTAATGAGCAAGAAGCACAAATCCCTTTAGAAATCACAGTGTGGAATATGGAGAAAACTGGCATTCCTGAGATCAGTTTTAAGGAACTGGCTGTCAATGAGGCATGCTCTTCTGGCTGGAAACAATGTGAGTAGGAACTGATAAAATCAGATATTGACTTTTCTGAGAGCTTGGGGTGGTGAATTGGTAGAGAAACGGTTTGCTTTTGTGCTGTTAGGTATTTGGCCCTGTTTTGTCTTCCTGCTCTAGAGGGGTCAGAACAAGTCATGAAAAGGTTGGATGATCTGATACACCTTAGGACTTAATTTTTGTTTGAGAATCACAGAATCACAGAATCACCGGGTTGGAAGAGACCCATCAGATCATCGAGTCCAACCA
>WAAB01003407.1:38550-54863 GCA_013389865.1 Piaya cayana | reverse complement strand
ATTGGCCTTCTTGGCCACCTGGGCACACTGCTGGCTCATGTTCAGTCGCTGCCAACCAACACCCCCAGGTCCTTCTCGTCCAGATAGCTTTCTAGACAGACTTCTCCTAGTCTGTAGCTGCGTAGTGTTGTTGTGTCCCAAGTGCAGGATCCGGCACTTGGCCTTGTTAAACCTCATGCCACTGGACTCAGCCCAGCGGTCCAGCCTGTTCAGATCCCTTTGGAGCCTCCCTACGCTGCAGCAGATCGACACTTCCACCCAGCTTAGTGTCATCCGCAGGCTTACTAAGGGTGCACTCAATGCCTTCATCCAGGTCATTGATGAAGACATGTAGCATGTGAAGGTGGTAGTGTGGTGTGGCCACAAATAAGGTATGGTACTCACTGTTTCTATAAGTATAGACAGAAATGGAAGCTGAAAGTGAAGTGGCAAAACCCTCTGAGATAATGTGTTAATGTGAGAAATAGTGAAGCACCTAGGTACACCTCTGGAAATGGGGCTGAGCTCAGCTAGAGGTGACAACAGGAAAAACTATCAGTGGTGGATTACCTTGCTACTTGTGGCTCGAATGAAAGAAATGAGGTATGATGACTTCGAATGCCTTTAAAGGCATTGTGGAAAGACTGCCCTGTTGTAAAACAAAGTTATCATGTTACCAGATGGGTGCCCTGCCTGACCTCAAAACCCCTCTCTTCCCATCCTTAACTCATCTTCAGGACACCTAAGTCAAAATGTGGTATTTTTCAGCCAATGTCAGTTGTAGTAATAAGTAATAAGTCACAGTAGCTCATATGTGAAAATGTGAGGGCTTCTGGGGTACTAGGCATATGCAATGTTCTTGAAGCTGGAGCTTTGCACAGCTTCATATAGCTATCTCCAAATCTTGCTTCTCTTTTAGCAACTTCAGCCATTGACCCTCCTGGGGAAGCTGTGTATGGATAATGTCAAATGGGTTCCAGCAAGCACTGGTCCTCAGCTGTGCAGGGTGCTTTCTGCTGTGGGTTGACAGCATGTCTGTTCATGGTTTACTAACAAGGGAACCTTCCATGAAACACTTTTAGAAACTTCTGAAGAGATGGAAAATGTTCATATGTACCTCATTGATTTCTTTCTACTTGAGATCACCTTCTGGCAAAATATTTAGGAAAAGTAGTTTACAGAATAGGAATTACAATTCTTTTATAATTCTTCATCAGGGACAAGTTTGAATGGATACTGTAAGTTCAGAGCGTTTGCTACTGATACAAACCATGGCTGAGTTACCAGAACTGGCGCTCTATAAAAATTTCTGCTGCTTATGCATTGGAGAGATTAGGTTTGCCACGCTGTATAAAAAGCCTAGTCAAGCACTAGAAGAGTGGACTTTTTAACATGGCCTGACCTTTCTCTGAGCTCTTCTCTACAGGGGCATCTTAAACTCTATTAAAATGTAATGCTCCTTTTCAGTGAAGTTTTGTGCTGAGTAGATCTGTCTGGTAACGAGCCAAGGTCTGTGACCTTGAAGTCTCTCTAGATGGCTTTCTGTATGGCAGAGTTTTGCCAACTGAGTTACAGCTGGATTAATTTTGCAGAAGTCACTCCTTATCAAGGAGTGAATTTTGAATTCTTTTGCTCTTACCAGTGAGGTGTTTTACATGAACAAGCCAATTATTAGGACTGCTTACACCCTAAGAAACCTTTTACAAACTGGAGGATGACAACCACTGCTTATTTTTAACTAGTTATGTGTGTAATTCAGGTGAGAATCAAATTTATGCCTTAATGCTTTGCTGGAATCAAAGCATGTTCTGTCTTAGAAGAAACTCTAAAGCAGAGAAGATGTGAGGAAATACATTAACAATGAAAAGAAATAATAATTTCCAAGGTACAGTAATCCTTTGAGGTTATTTGTCCCTCAGCCACGGGGAAAACCTGACCAGGACAATTCCCTGGCAGCCATACTGCCAGTAGCTCACTTTGCATTTGTCTTGAGCTAGGGAAGCAGAACTACTATTTTCCGCTACTGCCTACACTGTCCTTACTGCTCTGTCAGTACTTCAGCCTTAACCACTATGCAAGATCCAGGCAGAGAGAGAATTTGGCCTCTCCTTGTGTGGTTCTGGGTGCTGATCACATCCTGTGTTGCAGAAATGCTTTTGTAAAACAAAGGCAGACCACAGGTTTGGTGATCTGGACAAAATCACTGGTCTCCCTGCCTGGAGTTTATCTTGGGAAAAACATATACTTGAAAGACCTGCTGTTAGTTTTAATTTACAGAGTTCCTGAATGTGTCTGTTAAATGCTGTGATGCCTAGTGGGGAGTCCATATGATATCAAATTACCCTCTTTGCCTTTAGAAAGCGATGGTAATTGTTTGAGCTCTTCCTGAATCTGCCAAGGAGAGAAAGAACCAAACCAAATCTCACACAATGACAATGGTATTTTTTACTCTGTTTTTATTACCTGCAGCCTTTCCATCCTTAATACGGTACTCTTTTTACCCTCGTAAAGACATTATGCCTTTCAAAGAGTATTTGAGGTTCAGGTATGTGTATTCTGCATAGAGAAGTGTTTCTGACTGTGCTGTGCTCCATAATCACAGTTCTTTGCTTGCCTAAGAAGAGGGTGTTGCTGTAATATTGTGTAATATGCTGGAGCAGAATTTCAAAGCCTCAAGAAAAGCAAATCGTGAGGACTTCACTACCTCAGACAAAGCGGGGAGGAGGAAACTGGTGGTGTTGGGAGAAGAGGCTGATAGCTGTGCTGCTACTGTGCATTTCAGTCCTAGTATCCTTAGAGGTCAGTTAAAGATGACATCCCATAAAGTATTCCATGAGCTGTCCTCTTGAGGTTTTTAATCACACATTTTATTCTGACACTAGAAATTATATAATCCTGAAGAGACCATTTGCTGCATCAAGACCATGAAGAAGGCTGGTGTTAGAGACCCTGTGAGATTCATATTTTTGATGGAACTGTGTCTTCCTACAGAGTATGAAAATGCTTCTGAGTCTGATTAAAGAATATGAGCAATGTTTTTTGAGGTTGGCTCTCTGGTAGGAACATAACTAATCACAGCATGCTCTGGAGGTAGTCAAGAAATGAAATATAAATGTAAATTTTACTGCATTTATTTTCACCATGGAATTAAATCGTGCATTTTTACCAATGGGACTGTAAGCTCAACTGATATCTTGAGAAGTGAAATCTGTTAGAACAAGATTAGAGTTCTTTGCTAAAAAAACCACTCCATCTTGGTGCAAAGTTTCAGAGTTGCTATAGAGCCTATTGAATGGAATTATTCTTGGCTTGAACCAATTTCTTCTGTGCTGTGCAGCCGTCCACCATTACCTATTGTGGTCTTGGAGGTCTGTAAAGAGACCTTGATCCAAAGTTCTTTAAGACCATAGTTGTCTATTTTCCCAGTGAATTCCATGTTGTTCATGAGAAGAACTTGGGAAGTTACAGGTGTTTTTTTTTCATTAGCAGTTGACACAGGCCAGAGAAAAAGGAACACATTATTTGGGATTGAAAAACAGGTATTTTCTCATTCAAAAATAACAGGTTTTACTTCAGTCATGAGCCAATTTGTGTATTAACTCAGGAATGGCAATGTATATCAAGGCCAAAGGATTTATTTCAATGAAGATGTTGTGTTTAAGGTGCCATTCAAATGATTATGCTGCAGTGTCCCTGTCGTCCTGTTCCCCAGAAGTGACCGTATGCAGTCATAGGGAAGAGCAAGGCTAGGGGCACAAAACCATATTGATTCCATTCTATGTTTCTACAGTTCCCAGCTACCAAAAATGACATAAGCTTTGTTTTTGTTTCACTGAAATACTTGCACTTCTTCAAAATCTTCTGGTGATGCTGGATGAAGAGATGCATGCTTTTTGAAAACTATGAAGAATGTTCAGCTAGCTCTGTTCAGAAAGCCTCTAAATTCAAAGTAGCATTTTACTCTGAGTTTTTCCAGATCACTAGGGTTTTCTATCTACTATCTGTGGTATTACCTGTGCAGGATTCATTTGCAGGGAGCTGAATGTCCCCGTACAGAATGCTGTAATCTACCAAAACATCCCAAATCAAGCTCCCATTTTAAAGCTGTTTCAAAAATGAATGATTCCTAGTTGGAAGCTTCCCTATCTGTGGTATCTGTAATATGGATTTTTTCAAAACAAAACAAAACAAAAACTAAACCAAGCACCCTACTTGTGTTACATATTTCAGTTTTTGATTAATATGGACTTCGATCAGAAGTCAGATTTGCAGGACAGGAACTCTTGACAAAGAGCCAAGATTAGCTACAAATACCTGAGAACAAAGTACATTTCTGCCTCCAGTGTTTTAGATCAATGTGTCTTGTGGAGCTGGCTGTTTCAGGCTGATTTTGTTGAACAACATGTATAAAGTTTGAATATGATTCTGGTGTGAATCTGTACATATTATCTGTTAATTCCCTTGAGTGTGCCTGTTCTATGAACCAAACAAAATACTTTCATCCAAAATAATACCTTGCAGGCACTCTTGGCAAGTGAATCTGTAAGTTTGGACTGATGGATGATCACGCATTAAAAATGCTGTCTATTACTGATTTAAGTAATAGAAAGTATTTTATCAAATGGACAGCATATCCTGTTAATTCAGGATCAATAGTCTAACAAAAACAACCCTTTTTCTATGACCTGTTTTATAAAGGCCTCTGAGATATCTGTCAGAAACTAAACAGTTATTGTTTCTTTTTATTAAAAAAAAAATCCTGCAAGAGGCAGAGGCCACTCCTGAGAAGTTTAAGGAATATTTTACTACAATGCCAATTTTGCTGTCTGCTTCAGGAGGCATTTTACTTGGATAGCTAAATAACTGGTTTACTTGTACATGCCTTGAAGAAGTGTCTTTTTTAGTCTTTTGGGAGCAAAAAGCCTACAGAAGAGAAGGCTCTGAGGAGATCTTATTGTAGCCTTCCAGTACTTAAAGGAGGCCTACAGGAAAGCTGGGAAGGGGCTCTTTATCAGGAAGTACAATGATAGGACAAGGGGTAACAGTTTTAAACTGAAAGAGGTTAGATTTAGATTAGATATAAGGAAGAAATTTTTTACTGTGAAGTACTTGAATAGGCTGCCCAGAGAAGTCATGGAAGCCCCTTCCCTGGAACCGTTCAAGGCCGGGTTGGATGAGGCTGTGAGCAACCTGATCTGGTGGAAGGTGTCTGTGCTTATGGCATGGGGGTTAGGTCTTTAAGGTCCCTTCTGACCCAAACCATTCTATGATTATTTGGAAAAGTGGGGTTTTAGGAGGCAGAAGCTGGCAATGATATTTGAAAATACTTGAACAATGTGCAGAGAACATGAGGACTGACACAGTATTGCTTCTCAGGTGAACAAAGAGTTATAATTGTGGCACAGTTAATTAAGGACATTTGATCATGGCCACAACAATTTGTTATAAACATATTTTTTGCTCGCATTGTTTCTTCCTTAATAATAGTTCAACTTACTTAATTGGTTTATACAACAGATTGTGCAATACTATTGCCTTGTAGAATGTTTGTTTTCATTGTGCTGTCTTTTGACATAACTTATGGAATTTTTCATCTTCAATCCCTTAAAAACAAAATAGTTATTGTGTAGTACTGGAATTGGGTAGTCTTTTTCGGGTTTTGTCCTTTTTTTGGCAGAAAAAGGAAGGTTTTTAAGGGTTTTCCTCCTGGATGTTTATTTTCCTAGCACCAAAGTAAGATCTCAACTGTGGACAGTTTAGAATGAATTTATAAACATACCGTCATCGGGTAGATTGTGGTAGACAGCACAGTGTAGTAGTGAAAACCCCATTGTTTTCAGCTATAACTTGTATTCAAATTTTCTGGCTGAAAAACCATGAACTGTCCAAGTTGCTCATTCTCAAGATGTTTTATAAAAGCTCAAATTTCAAAAGCTTACTCATATCCTCAAAATAGAAAAAGTCAGAATGTGAATACGATACAGAGTGGCTGTGATCATGGCTCAGCAGGTTAAAAACATTTGGGATATATCAAATTAAAGTATGAAAAGATTCTTCTCGAATGCAATGACCCGGTGAACCTTCCTGAACACTCAACATAGCCTTTATGAGAAGTAATTATCTGTGGGAAAATAATCTGATGGTGTTTACTCACCTCTGTGTTCTATAAGAACTATTCATAGGAGAACAAGTTGATTAATCTGACTGATAAATAGACTGCAAAATGGAGACAATATTATTATATGCTGATGTTGTAGTTTAACCTCAGCTAACAACTAAGCCCCCACACAGCCGCTTGCTCATGCACCTCCAGTGGGAAGGAGGAGAGAACCAGATAAGCAGAAGTAAGAAAACTTGTGGGTTGAGATACAGACAGATTAATAGATAAAACAAAAGCCACACATGCAAAAGCAAAGCAAAACCAAGGAATTGATTCACTAGTTCCCATTGGTAGCCAGATGGTCAGGCAATCTCCAGAAAAGCAAGGCTGCATTGCACATAATGATTACTTGTGAAGACAAATGCCATAATTTGTAATGTTTCCCTTTCCTCCTTCTTCCCCCAGCTTTATATACTGAGTATGACCTCATGTGGGATGGAAGATCCCTTTGGTCAATTGGGGTCAGCTGTCCCACCTGCATCTCCTCCCAACTTTTTGTGTGCTCCCAGCCTGCTTGCTGGTGGGGTGGTACAAGGAGCAGAAAAGGCCTTGACTCTGTCTCAGCACTGTTCAGCAGTGACACAAAACCAGAACATGGTTCCATGTAAGCTAACATGTTAAAAATTAACTCTATGCAAGTCAAAACCATCAGAGATGACCTGACTCGCTCACGTGCTGACCAGACCCACTTCTCAGGGAAGTCTGCTGTGTCCCTGGGGACTGGGTTAAAGATGTAATGAGGGAAGTTCCAAAGCTGGTGCAGCCCTTGGATTCTTATGCATTATTTCTTTTTCACATAGGCAGTGATCAAGTTGCCATAAGAAGTCCAAGGACAACTAAAAGAGATTTTAGGGCCTTGGGATAACTGGTTTAAGGGATGAGGAGTGAAAGTAATATTTTTCTCCATCTTTCCAGTCACAGGGATATTGTTGAAAGAATCAGGAAGACCCAGCAGATCAATATCTGGCTCTGAGACTGGTGTCACCAGTAGAGTTTTGGGATTTTTCATCACTATTCAGTTTACAGGACACCAGGTCTGCAAGTGACAGATAGGGTTTACCTTTCTTAAAGGAGGAAAAGGATCTTTATGCAAGAGTTAGCAGGGCTCACTGAAAGAGCATTAAGCTGGGTATGGAGGGGGAAAGGGATAAAACCAGCTTCACTAGAGATAAATCTGGAGGTGGCACAGCAGTGTTTAAGAGATGGTGTGCAATAGAGGTCCTTCATTGTGCCCCACACAATGCTGGATATGCTGGAGCACATTTGAAATGCCTCTGCATTAATGCATGTAGCACCTTAGCAATCTTGGTAAGATAGGGAATGGAGATCCATGTGGCAGCAAAACCACAAGGGTTCTTGAAGTGTTAGAAACCACAGAAGCACTTGGGAATAGTCACATGGGATTTAGAACTTCCCCCCACAAAAAGGGTGGCAGGACCAGTAGCCCAACTGAAGTACATCTTTACCAAAGCATGCAGCAGGCACAGCAGACAGAAGGAGCTGGAAGCAATTGCGTAGCTGGAAAACTGTGATGTAATTCCAGTCATGGAAACATGATAGGTTGACTTGCAGAACTGGAGTGCTGCAATGAATGGTTTATAAATCCTTTAGAAGGGATACTCCTATGTTAGGGACTATTTTAATTGTCTAGGTTTTGACTGAAGAGTCATTGTTTTGTCAGTTTAATTGTCTAGGTGACTGAAGTGTTGAGTGTTTATGGGTAATAATTGAGGGAACAGGTCAACAAGACAGCTGTTGTCATGGGAGTCTCTGATAGAAAACCCAGACAGGGTGAAGAGGCAGACGAATTGTTCTATAAGCAGCCCTCTGTTCCCCTTGTGGGGGACTCAGCTTAGCAGGTGTCTGATGGAAGTACAGTGCAATGGAGAGGAAACAGTCTCTAAGGTTCCTGGAGTGTGTGGAAGACAACTTCCTGACATGGCTTGGGAGGGAACCAACCAGGGAAGGTGCCCTGCCGGACTTCTTGTTCGCAAACAGAGAAGGACTTGTGGGTGGTGTAATGGTTAGAGGTTGTGTTGGGACCAGCCTGGCTGAACAGAGAGCTTTGGCTGGAACTTGGAGCAAAAAAGGAGAGCTTATGACCTTTGTAAGAAGTAACAGACACTCAAGAGGACTACAAGGATGTTGTGGGGCTCTGCAAGGAGAAAATAAAAAGGACCAAAGTCCAGCTAGAAAGTAATCTGGCTACTGCCATAAAAGGCAATAAAAATGTTTCTGTAAGTACATTAGCAAAAAAAAAGAGGAGGGCAAAGGAGTATTTCCATCCTTTATTGGATCTGGGGGGGAACATAGTCACAAAGGACAACAAAAAATCTCAGGTACTTAATGCCTTCTTCACTTCTGTCCCTAACTTTAAGACCAGTTGTTCTCAGAGTACCCAGCCCCTTAAGCTGGAAGACAAGGATGGGGAAGAGAATGAAGCCTGTGTGATGCAAAAGGAAATGGGTTAACCACCTGCTACACCACTTGGACACACACAAGTCCCTTAGGCCAGACAGGATCCACTCAAAGGCATCAATGGAGATGGTAGAAGTGCTCATGAAGCCCTTTTCAATCATTTATTAGTAGTCCTTGCTAATGAAGGAGGGAGGTCCCGTTTTAGTGAAGGTTAGCAAATGTGGTGCCCATCAACAAGAAGGGCCAAAAGGAGGATAAGGGGAACTACAGGCCTGTCAGTCTGACCTTGGTTCTGGGGAAGCTTCATGAAGTGGGTCATGCTGAGTAACATCTCATGGCACATACAGGACAACCAGGTGATCTGACCCAGCTGACATGGATTTAGGAAAGGCAGGTGCTGCCTGACTATCCTCATCACCTATGACAAGATGATGTGCTTAGTGGATGAGGGAAAGGCTGTGGATGTTTTCTTCCTAGTCTGTAGTGATAGCTTTGACACACCAGTTCCCACAGAAGTCTCCTGGAGAAACTGTCTAGTCATGGCTTGGACAAGTGTACTCACTGAATACTGACTGTATGGTCAAGCTCAGGTAGTTGTGATAGATGGATTTAACTCCATTTGGCAGGCAGTCACAAGTCATGTTCCCCAGGGCTCAGTACTGGGGCCAGTTCTGTTTAGTATCTTTACCAATGACCTGAACAAGGGGATCAAGTGCACCTCCAGTAAGTTTGCAGATGACACCAAGTTGGGTGGGAGCGTTGATTTGTGTGAAAGTTGTGAGGCTCTACAGAGGGATGTGCACATGCTGGATCAATAGGCTGAGGCCAGTTTAATGAGGCCACGGGTCAGGTCTTGCACTTAGGTCGAAACAGCCCCACTAGAGGCTTGAGGAAGAGCTCTTTGGAAGGTAATGAGAGGCAAAGACTGGGGTGAACAGTTAAATACGAGCTAGTGGTGTGCCCGGGTGGCCAAGAAGGCCAATATCATCCTGGCTTGTATCAGAAATAGTGTGGCCAGCTGGGCTAGTGGAGTGATTGTCCCTCTGTACTCAGCACTGTTGAAGCTGCATCTCAACTACTGTGTTTAGTTTTGGGTCCCTCAGTACAAGAAAGATGTCTGGATTGTGCCCAGAGAAGGGCAGCAAAACTGGTGAAGGAACTGGAGCACAATTTTATAAGAGGCACTGGAGTTGTTCAGTCTGGAGAGAAGGAGTCTGAGGGGACACATTATTGCTCTTTATACATATTTGAAAGGAGATTGTAGTAAGGTGAATGTGGTCTCTTCTTCCAAGTAACTAGATACAGAATGAGAGGAAATGGCCAAAGCTATGCCAGGGGAAGATTAGACTGAAAATTAGGGAAATTTCTTTTCCAAAAGAATTGTCAAGCACTGGGACAGGTTGCCCTGGGAAGTAGTTGAATTGGCATCCCTGCAGGTGTTTAAAAGATGTGTAGATATGGTCCTTAGGGACATGGCTTAGTGATGGACTTGACAGTGCTAGGTAAGCAGTTGGACTTGATTTTCCTAAGAGTCTCTTTCAGCCTAAATAATTCTATGATTAGTCCCCCCCAAGTTTGCTGTTTAGTAAGATAAACAATCTGTGTGCATGGAGTACATGCAAGGTCTGGAAGTGTGAACAGCTAAATTACAAAACAATGAAAAAATGTATAAGTCACATTAATGCAGCAAATGTTCTCATTAGGTGATCAGCAAAACGTAGAAGTAATGTGCATGTACATATTTTTAATTCCTTGTTTATAACACAAGCACGGGACTCCCAAAAAGCAAAAGATGCTGTAGATACATTCTTGGGGCTTCTTTGCCAATGCTTGTTGCCAATGCCAAGAGTACAGTTTTCTGTGGTATTTAACAAGTGCATACCTGGCTTTCCGGGATTTTTGCTAGCACTTGCGCAAGTAACATGCATATATGAGTTTACTTCTGTGGGACATGTTAAAAGTCTAAATGTGGATTTTCAGCTGCACCTGGAAGAATTCACTAGATAACACTCTTGAATTCAGAATTAGGTAAGTACCATGGTACATGTTACCCTAATCTGGATGACATGAACCTTAGGCAAATGCATGTAGGCTCCCTTGCGCACAGCATTTTTTTTTTAATGTTTCAGGGTACTTTGAATGTAACCCCATTATGTGACTGTGATACTTGCCCTACCCTAATGCAGGCCAGTCTACTTTCTGTCTGAGGAGCAATATGAGGCTCCCATGGTCCAAGAGGAGGTGGTCGGAGCCTTGCTTGCCCAACTGGACACCCACAAGTCTATGGGGCCAGACAGGATTCACCCAAGGGTATTGAGAGAGCTGGCAGATGCACTGGCCAAACCCCTTTCCATCATCTTCCAACAGTCCTGGGAGACTGGGGAAGTTCCACTGGACTGGAGGCTGGTTGATGTTGTGCCCCTCTACAAGAAGGGTCGCAGGAAGGACCCTGGGAACTACAGGCCAGTTAGCCTGACCTCAGTGCCAAGGAGAGTCATGGAACAGGTGATTTTGAGTGCTATCATGAAGCACTTGCAAGAGAACCGGATGATCAGGNATTAGGAGGAAGTTTTTCCACAGAAAGGGTCATTGGGCATTGGAACAGGCTGCCCAGGGAGGTGGTTGATTCGCCTTCCCTGGAGGTGTTTAAGGCACGGGTAGACGAGGTCCTGAGGGACATGGTTTAGTGTTTGATAGGAATGGTTGGACTCGATGATCCAGTGGGTCTCTTCCAGCCTGGTGATTCTATGATTCTATGATTCTATATCCAAGTGTCCTGATTTCAACACACTCCTGTATTCCTGGAGAGTGCAGTGAGTAGGATTATGTTGTAACTAATTATTGCAAGGATCCATCACAGCCTTTTATAGGTGGCTGCATGTGTTGCAAGGTAACTCTTTAGATTCCCATGCAGAGGAGTCCTGCACACTTTTTAATTCATATATATGTACGAATGAAAAAAAATATTATTTTTATATTTTTTGAACTGATGTGTAATTAATTTTTTTTTCAGCTGTTGAACTAGGCTGTCACCTGTTTTCTCAATTAATTATCCTCTGTGTGCAGGTCTTCAGGGTAAAGAAGTAAAAATGCAGTATGGCTTTTCGGCTGAAAGTTCATAACTACTTAACTGGTACACAGGAGGTGGCTATATTCAGTGCTCTTATGTCTGTGTCAGACACCAGCTGTGCTACTGATTTGAAAGGTAGTTATTAAAAATACCTGAAAGACTATCTTCTCTTCGCCACATATTATAACCAGCTGAGCTTCAGGCATTTTAGCTAACTTATCTCCTAAAAACTGAGTTAAAGTACCACTTGTATCTGGACTTAAGGACTACTTGCTCACCTTTCTTCCAGAGAGATGCTTTAGTGATTGAGGTTTCTTTCTTAAATTCTGGAAGGTAGCTGTTTGAAACACATTGTTAAAAATGATCTCCCAGGGGCAGGATGGTCCAACCTGCCCCTCTCTCTGCTGTGCCTACTCAAAGGACTTGATGATTGAAGAGCCTGGGCTTGCTCTGCACTGTACCTGAGCACAGACCTCACACACTGAAAAAAGGTAGTTGAGACGTGATTTTAAAGTCTTGTTGAATTTGCACAGGTTCATGATCAAATACTTGCCTGAGACAAGCATACTTTGGTGAGACAGCTCCTTGCTGAGCCAGTCCTCCAGCTAGGAGAACTGAGAGTGCCCCTGGCAGTAGTTATGTTACTCTTCCTGCACTTGCAACAGGTATGCAAACCCAACATAAACATGAGCAGGGATCTAAAAAATGATTTTTTTCTACACTCATGGCTGCCAGTAGTGTTACACAGCATTAGTTTTTTTCTTCCTTTTTCATTTTGTTGTCTGTCCATCTTCTGTCCCTGTTTTAGGTTGTATGATGCCCAGGGCAGAGGCTGCCCATGGCTTAATATGCTTAAATCCTACACAGGAGTAATTTAAGTGAATCCCAAATTCTTTTTAAAAAGCAAAAAACCTCAAACCAAATGACAACAAAAAAAACCAGGATAAAGTACCACACTGGGTGTTGTGCTGGCCACTGGGCTTCATTAATGAGTGAGTTAGAGCAGAACTCTCAAGAATTGAAGAACTCACTACAAGTGTTTTACTACCTCACTACAAAAAAGACATTCAAGTCCTGGAGTAAGTCCAGAGGAGAGCAAGGAAGCTGATGAAGGGGCTGGAGAAAAAGCCTTATGAGGAGCAGCTGAGATAACTGGGGCTGTTTAGCCTAGAGAAAAGGAGGCTGACAGGAGACCTTAGCACTGTCTACAATTACTTGAAAGGAGGTTGTAGAGATGTGTATGCTGGTCTCTTCACCCAAGTCGTAGGTGATTGGATGGTAGGGAATGGCCTCAAGCTGTGCCAGGGGAGGTTCACATTAGACATTAGGAAAAACTTCTTTCCCCAAAGGGTTATTGAGCACTGGAACAGGGTACCCTGGGAGGTGGTTAAGTCACCATCTCTGGATGTATTTAAATGACAGGTAGTTGAAGAGCTTAGGGATATGACTTGGTAGTGGACAGGTACAGTTTGGCTTAATGATCTAGAAGGTATTTTCCAACCAAGTGATTCTATGATTCTATGAACTATCCTGGGCCAAATCCTAGTTGTTTTGAGTTCTGCCTTTTTTAAGTTAAAGCAGAAGTTTTAGGCAATCTTCAGGCAATCAGGAAATCAGATTTCTCTTTCAAAGTATAAAGAGCTAAGTTTCATGTGATGCTAGAAAAATCACCTGGTAATGGATATAATAATTTGGATGTGGATTGCATCAACTCTGCATACATATATGTGTGTATGTGTATATTTTTCTATGTTTTCATCTTCAGATAACAGATTGCTATTGAAAGTTCTTAAGGAGTGAAATTAGAATTTATTTTGCAAGCTGCACAAGGTACGTAGGACAAATCGAACAATGGATGAACAAGCTTGAAAAGGAAAACTTGTTCTGCAAGTTCTTTACATCCTTGTAGGAAACACTACAGTGCTACAACTTTTTCAGGGTAAACATTACCATCATCTTCTCCAGTTCCCTGTTCTCTGCATGTAGGGTACTGTTGAACACATGGGCATCCTTCACTGGACAGTGCAGAAGCAGCTGAATAGCAGTAACTGCCTCCTTCTGAGAAGAGCCTATATAAGAAGTCTTGGACAACATGTCTAAGTTGTGCCTGCTCAGGTACCTTATAGTAGTGATTGCCATACTGTTTCACAAAGAAAGTGTATTTTTCAAGGCAAATTGTTTTCGTTTAGTAGATGGTTCATACCTTTACCTCTTGTAAATGAAAGTAACTCAGAAAAGTTAGGTTCAATTACCACATGCTTACACAGACACTCTACAGTAGTGTCTGGACATCTTTTAAAATTAAATGATTTAAAATTTAAATGACAGTTATTTCCTTTCTCTTATTGTATTCCGCCCCGTCCAACATGAGTACATAATCTATCTAATTTGGCTGGAAAAATAGCTGCTGAGGGAAGCGAGTTGAAAAAGGGGGGATCTTCTGCATGTGAGAGCTGCAGCCCACCTTCCTCCTGCAGGTGGCTGCCAAGCACTTGTAGTGGTCCTGAGCTTTGATGTTGCATGTTTACAAGATTACACTTAAGTTCAGTTACCCTGTCCTGAGGATATGTTCCTTGTGAATAACTTGGGGTTGATACTTCTTAGGTTATGAAAGTGTAGTATTTAGGGCCCTAGGTCAAGTGCCTTCCTTCTGCATGGAAACCTTTATAGCAGCTGAAGCACACCTTCAAAAAGCAAAACTCCATCTGTGTGTGCACAGCAGTATAGAGTAGGCTCCTTCAGGACTCTCTGAACAGCAAGTTCATACAAAAGTTTCCCTGGAACACATGTGTTTTACATGTGGACTAAAGCAAAATAACAAATTTGTATTTGCAAAACCTCCTCTATTTCCTTGGCTTTGCTGAAAATCTCTTGCACAGGAGGCAAGATTATTGTGATTCTGTTTCTATTTCTGTCCCCTTGCACAGCCTTGTCTTCTCTTCTTGACTGGTCTTTTCTGCTATAGACAATCTGCTTTACTGCATTGCTTCTTCCTGTCCTGTCCTTGAGGTTTTTGCATTTTACAATTGTGTTTTGATTTTCAATATCTTCTGTCTGTTCTCCCTCCCTCCCCCCTTCCCCCCCCCCCCACTACTCTCTATGACTGTTGTGTATTTGTTTGGTTATTGGTTAGGAACCATTAGCAATACAGTCATCTCTAGCCAGGAGTCATCATTGCTGAGGCTCAGTAATTACTTTGGAATGGCACAGTGATATTTCAACTCCCTTTTTGAGAAAAACAAACAAACAAAAAAAACCAAAAAAACCCCCCAAAAGGGCCTTGAGTAAAAGTTAAGAGCAATTCAAAGAGCTGCTACAGTGAGACTGGGACTTTTAAGATGATGTGGTCAGATTACTGACATTCATCTGCTACCAGTTTGTTTCTGGCTCCAGTGTTTTTCTCTTGAGTTTGAAGGTTTTCAGAAATGGTGATGGTTGCAGAGAGAGCAGTCACTTCTCTGGGGACAACGTCAAGAAGGCTGTGTGCCAGGCCAGAAGTCTGCAAACAATGTATGGATCATGTTTTAAAGCTGAAATGGATGCTCTCTCTGTAAGTGCATGTATCATCAGTTGGATCAAAGGAAGAGTCTTAATTTCACTGTGATGCTTTTGAAGTGAAAGCTTTGCATCTGTAAATCAAATAGAATGGACACAGGAACCTTGATAGTCAGGCTTCATTGGAGGTAAGATAATTTTTCAAAGTATGGAATACAGATGTAGAATTAAACTTTTGTCAGTGAAATGGGCACTGGCTTCAGAGGCTCTAGGCAAACGATGTCCTTCTGCTTTCTTCAGTTAAATGCTTTCCATCCTCTGTGATTGTTCTGTAGGATGGCACTGGATGTGTGCTAAGGACATTCACTACTGAATGGAACATAGTAGGGCTTTGAAATACTGATGAATACAAAGTTAACTTTTAATTCACCATCACTTTGAACTAACTGGAATTCAACGTCCTTTTGTTCAAGGGAGTTTTTGACATTACATGGTTTAATGTGTCTGCATATTTATATAAACATGAAATTACAGGATTTTACTTTCCTGGAAGCCAAGGTGTTAGTTTTGATAGAAGAAAATTATTTTGTGTGCTTCTCTTTATAGTTATGTCAAGGGTCCAAATTCTGCTTTTGCATGTTCTTTGACTCTAGTCACACAATGTGGCATCCATTGAACTAATCCACCCAAAAGTTCTTCAAGAGCTCATGCCATAGATAATATATTAATTTATTAATATTGAGCCCATCTGAACAATGATATCATGTAAGCACAGGTATAAACATTTTGTTATGTATTATGCATTCCTTCCTTGTGCTGCTTCTCTGACTTGCTCTGGGTTCAGTCTTGAATGCCTGCATTGGTTTGGAAGTGTGGTTTGGTTTTCCTTTTGGACGCAGAGGGAACAACAGTAACAGGGGATGAGGAGAAGGCTGAGGTAGTAAATGCCTTCTTTGCCTCAGTCTTTAATCACAAAGAAAGCCGTTCCCTCTGTGTACAAACCCTGGAACTAGAGGAGCAATATGAGGCTCGCATGGTCCAAGAGGAGGAGGTCAGAGCCTTGCTTGCTCAACTGGACACCCACAAGTCTATGGGCCCAGACGGGATTCACCCCAGGGTATTGAGAGAGCTGGCGGATGTACTGGCCAAACCCCTTTCCATCATCTTCCAACAGTCCTGGAAGACTGGGGA
>WAAB01003407.1:0-35712 GCA_013389865.1 Piaya cayana | reverse complement strand
TGCCTTTTGTAAACCCATGTTGGCTGGGCCTGATCACCCGGTTCTCTTGCAAGTGCCTCATGATAGCACTCAAGATCACCTGCTCCATGACTTTCCTTGGCACTGAGGTCAGACTGACAGGCCTGTAGTTCCCTGGTCCTCCCTGCGACCCTTCTTGTAGAGGGGCACAACATCAGGCAACCTCCAGTCCAGTGGAACTTCTCCAGTCCTCCAGGACTGTTGGAAGATGATGGAAAGGGGTTTGGCCAGTACATCCGCCAGCTCTCTCAATACCCTGGGGTGAATCCCGTCTGGCCCCATAGACTTGTGGGTGTCCAGTTGGGCAAGCAAGGCTCTGACCACCTCCTCTTGGACCATGGGAGCCTCATTTTCCTCCTCTGGTTCTGGGGTTTGTACACATAGGAAACACCTTTCTTTACAATTAAAGACTCAGGCAATTTTGTCAACCTTGCCAAAACCAGAGCCATAAGGAATCACAGCTTTACACCGAAATATTTTTTTTACTTAGCTGTTGATTTTTACAGAAGAGAAAATGGTGAAGTAATTAAATAATGCTGCCTCTATTTTAGAACAGGATTTTTTTTAGGAGCCTGCAGTTTACAGTATGTCCTTGTCAGTGTTCTGGCTCACGAATATTACCTAGATCAAAATATTCTATTCAGAATTTCTTTGTACTCGTGGAATTAAATTTCTACCTGTCTTTGAAAATTGATCTCCTCTTCTCTTTTTCTTTAGAGATGTGTATGACTGGGGAGAAGGAGGAGGGGGAGAAATGCAGGAGCTCCATAATATCAAGTGCAAATGCCGAAATGTCAGTGTGACAGATAGAGCTGTGAAGTCTCCCATTAAATAGCAGATTATATGGTTCCACTCAGGTTTTGAAATCCAGTTCATGCCTGTTGAATGCTTGTGTTACAACTCAGTCTTTTAACAGTGGTAGTTCTTCCTCATTAACTAATTATGCATCCATAATGAAAAGAAGATGAAAACTAGTCGAAGAAAATGAGATTATGATGCATTACTAATGAGACCGTTTTTGTCGTGTGGTGGAAACATGCAGGGTTCAGGAGGCACCTAGGAGCATGACCCCTGCAGATGGCTGACAAATGCTGGCACTCACAGTGCTGCTGTCCGAGCCAGACGAACTCAGAGTGCATGGAGAGGAGCACAGAGTGTGGGCACGTATCTTACAGCAGTCTTGTAGTCTGAACTGCTTAAATCAATGTAAGTATTCTCTGAGAGGCTTGCATTGATTTGTCTAAAGCTAGTTAAAATATCATTTTGTCTCCTTTGTACTCATGCCATTCTTTGGTAGACTTGACAGTGCTAAGTTACCGATTGAACTTGGTGATTTCAAAGGTCTTTTCCAACCTAAAGGATTCTGTGGTTCTATGCACACAAAATTTTGTGTTTCTGTACACAAAATAGTTCTTGGGAAGTAGTTCTTCAGAGAGAGCTAGTATCTTTTGTTTGAGTTAACCTTTAATGTCTAAAGCTTGCCAAAGTGAAGGTCAGATTGACCTTTCACTTCACCATTGTACTGTTGCATTATGTTTTTTGCAAAACCAAAGCCTGTTAGTTTTGCTACCTTTTTCAGCAGGAATATAGCAATGTTAACATGTAGTTCTCCGTGAGCTTTTTGCACCGTTTTTGATGCAAGCTATTGTCTGTTTGGCTACAAAGGCACAAATAACTAATTATTAGGAAATAGCTGATAGATTTATGGTAAAAGGCTTCAACAGCCTTTAGTTGAAATGTGCCTGATATTATAATCTCTTCTTCTTTTGATTGGTTGCTGCTAACAGAAGGTTGGGGGAGTGGAGAGAGATGAGGAGGGTGAGTATAAGAGGGGATATACCACTAAATGTAACTGGGTTTGGGAACAAGGAAAGCTAAATTTGTGTCTAATCCTTTGCTGAAAGACTTATGGAAAAGACATATGGGGCAATATTTGGAAATACTAAATGGCATTTGGCAATCAGGTCAGGTGATGTAACTCATAGAAAGCATGAGATTGAGCTGATCTTCTGTGCAGTTCTTCAACCAATTATAAAATTTTTTATTTCCTTTCTCATGCAGGTGAAAAGAAGCACATACACAAAATACCAGCGTATTTGACTAAATGTAGTGCTTTTTATTTATAGCCATCTTTCCTTTCTCTTGGACCATGAGCTGCCTGTTCATGTTTTCGCCTTCCCCAGATGCCAATAGCATTTAGAAAGGAAAAGTTGTGTGTATGTGCAGGGGAGGCGTCATGGAGATGGCTGAGGTAGATGGGCTTTTGCCTTTGATCAAGTGCCCCCTCTGTAGCAAGATGGTTCACACAGCTTCTAGGCTTTCTTTCTCATCTTAATGATGGAGCCTTAGATATTAGAGCAGTCTGAGGTTAATAGTTATTTACTTGGCAGAGGAAAAGGTAAATTACTGCCACAGATTGCCAAGTACTGTTTCCTGTATCATTAAGAGTTGGCAGCTGAGGTTTGTTACCTGTTAATCAGGATTTAATGAGATTAGCTTAACGAAGAAACTTAGAGTTCACACAATTGTTAAAAGTTTAAAAGGGTTGGGTTTTTAATAGTCACCTGCTGTTCAAGAAACAGTCTTTTTAGGGACTTCACTCCAAACTTCTGTCCCAGAATGTCCATTATTTTTCCTGATGTTTTTCTTGCTGATATTTTTTTTCTTGATGCTTTCATAGGGTTTCCAGGGCAAGTTGTTGCTGGTGGTGGGTGTTTTTATCATGTTAATGAGATTTTTTTTCTTGTTTTGTCTGTTATAAAGCATTTTAGGGTTTGCTGTACAGTACTTGATTTTATTTCAGGAATGTTATTTTTTTAGTGTGTGGGAGCACATTTCTTGCCTCAGTTATTTGCTCTGGAGTTGAGTAACTGAGTGGGATGACTGCTCAGTGTTAGAAATTCTCTACGTAGTTTTATATAGTAGTTAAATATTAATAATACTTAGACATTTGGGAGCTTAGGTCTTCTGGGTCTGGTGTGCAAATCTGAGAACTAAATGGTAATGTGATTTCCTTTTTTACTTCATTTTGGGATATCCAGACAGATATCAGATTCAGTATCTTACCACATTTTGGTAGTTTCCAGCGGGTGTGGTAGTCCAAGACTATCTAGAGCCAGGCACGTAGAAAAGATAGCTTCTTTTGAGGACCCATGGATATAGTTAAAAAAAGAAAAAAAAAAAAAAAAACTTTTAGGTATAGGAGCCTTTCTCCAGGCCTGAAATGGAAGCAGCAGACTTCAAGCTAAGTACAGAAATACAACCTGACAGTAATCTAATGCTATGACTTCTAAGAATAAACACAGTCTGAGTAGCTCAATCTGTGAAATATGAAAGTGTCATTGTCTGGGGTTTTTGCAAGGTTTTTTTTGACTCAAACCTTTACAATATCAAATAGAAACTAGCCTGGGTTGTGCTGAGCATATCCTGAATGATTCTTTCCCTCATACCACCAAGGGTGGACCATCTGGACACTATTCTCATGTTGTAGACAATGGAATACCAAGAAATACCAAAATTGGTTGTGTAATTTTGCGTTGTCCAACAGTGTTATGAGTTGATGTGTGGTTTCTCACTGTTGGATGTTTATCTCATAGCTTGTGGGTAGCATTTGTTTTTGTGGTGGTTCTCTCTGAGCTATGCATGGCTCCATACATTCTTCTCTATACTGCTTTTCTAGAGTAAACACGCAAAAAGAACAGTGCATTTCCCCAGTAGGGTTTCTGCAGGACTCCTATCAGCAGCTCTGGTCTTGCAGACGCTTCTTCCTTCTGTTCTTTTTCCACATCTCCCTACCTGTCACATCAAACACAGGGTGTCAGGCCCTGATTTCTGAGTCCAGCTAGCCTCAGCCCAACTTGTGAGCCCTGGATGATACAGAGGTTTGGTTCTTGCTGTTGTTCCCATAGAAAAGGCCCCTTCTCTTGAACCTGAGTCAGCATTTCCAACAAGCATTTTCACCTTTTCTCTTACACGTTTTTCGTGTATGTCTGTGGGGCAGAACCACTATTTCAGAACGGGAATGTTATTACAGTCTTTCCCAAAACATGAGCTCTACCATAATGTAAAACCATGAAGCTTTTAGCAAGTGATTGATGAGCTATGACCTTTTTTTATACTGCTAGCTGTTATCTTAGTGTTTCTTTCAGCTCTTCTCTTTTGATTTTTATTTCTACTGCATGCATTTCTTTTTATCTTAAGTTGGTGTGATCCTTGCAGAGATGGAGGGTGTCTGTGTTGGGTCTCACTGGTATTTTGAACAAGGAAGCAATGCCTCTTGGTGAGGACTATTTCTTCAGTCTATGACAATACAGAAGCCATTGCTATAATTGTAATTCAGTGAGGCCGAGAAGAAATTGAAATATCACTGAATGTGTGAGTACTGGAGAAAATACATGCAAACCAAAACAAACTGAACATTTCTGGTGCTCACTTTGAAATATTGTGGGCCTGAATTTCCAGTCGTCTTGTAAGCTTAACTCTTCTCACACTCGCTTAAGACCTAGTCCTTATCTCTTAACCATACTCCTTCTTCCGGACCACGTGGCCTGATGTTTGGAGTTACTGAGCACTGTCATGTCTTTCTGGTGTTCTCTTGTGTGTGCTCACAGCTTAATTCTTAAGTAGGGATTTTGAGCAAGTACGCTTTTAAGTTTGTGCATCCAAATCAAGATTCTATGCTGTTTGGGCACAGAACTGTTCATCCGTGAGATTGGGTTATTTCTGGGCAACTCTTATTGCTTGGGAAGGGCTGTAATGAGAAGTAAAGCTTTCTGCTCTTCACCAGTCTGCCGCACAGTGGTTTTCAGTGCCATAGTTTTAGACTTTAAACTTCTAAATTCCATGTAGGGGGACTTTAAATCCTTTTAAGGTACAACTTTCCACATATTGAGACCCTAAATTGCCCATTAGTAATACAGGGATAGTATTTACTTCCCCTTAAAGACTGGTTGATTAACATGAACCAGCTAAGTGAGCGTTAGGATGATAAAATTACGCAACACAATGCTGCTTCTGCCAACAGCATGTGTTCAGGTGGGGCAGTTTTACTGCTAGAGTTTTGTAGAGATTTCCCAGAATTTTCAACTTGATGCTAAGGATTCAAATCCACCTATTATAAGACCCTGGAAATCTCTATTCCTAAAGATCACTGTACAGTTGCAGGAGTGAAATAATTAAAAACCCCATTTCTTTCCTTTGGCATGGTTTCAAATAGGGTGACATCATTTTTTTCAAACTACTTCTATTAGGGCTTTAATTCAGCAAATGGAGGTTGCTAAGTAAGTTTCTTTTTCCAGCCAAAATGTCAGTCAGAACCGCATGCTCCACAGAGTACTGTACAAATTAACATTTTAACATTGCTATTGTAGTAATTATTCTGAGCATCTTTCTTGTATGACACTCACAAGAAAAGAAATTACTAGTAGCTGAGTTTCCAGACTAATTTTCTCCCTATATAAGTGTGCTCTGCTGACATCTTTCTTCTGTGGCTGTGCAGGGATTTTTTTTTGCTGCTCATACCCAGCTGGGAGCTCCCTGTCTTAGTTATTGAGCTGCTGCAATAGAGGGCAGGAAGGATCTCAACAGCCTTTGTGTATGTGAACAGGTGGTTTGAATGTTCAGAGGATCTGATGAATAGACAAACATACGATTTCACTGCTAGGGGGATGATTTGATGGCAAACAAAAGGTCACATACCAGCAAAACTGTTAACTGGTGACATGAGGGTGGGCACTGCAGTTCTGCTCACTATTAATTTTCCTCCTACGCTCAGGGGCAGATTCTGCTTATGTTGCAGCTCTTCTTGCTGCACAGGATTGATGAGGTTTTTAGTTGATCTGCATGTGTGCAGTCACCAAATAGAGCATGCAGTGAATAGGGGTGGATTTCAGCACAGATCAGTTGCTATATGTGTCCTGTTCCTCTCTATGATGCCATGTATAAACAGTCTGTACACAAACACACAAACCTGTGCCTGGTACCAGCACTCACACTTGTCTTGTCATCTGTGAATAATTCATTTACTGTCCAGAGTGCAGTGCCCTTGCATGCCTTTGTTGCTGCTGTGAAAATCAATCAGTGGCATGAAATCTGGCTTCCTGGTTTGGGGATTCTTTGGGGGGTTGGATTTTTAATTTTTTTTTTTCCAGAAAAAACTATCTTGTTTCTGGAGTTCTTCAAAGGAGGCTTACTTGTGGAAGAAACACACAATTAGTGTTAAATATGAATTTATATCTCTGCATAGAAATAAGTGCATTAATGAAAGAAGGCAAAATATGGAATATATCTTTTGCTTGAGGATCAGGTGCAGTTCTGGCATTATGTTTTCCTTTGGATAGCTAAGCACCTAGAGTGGGAAGTACCTGTGCTTGAAGTGCACTTCAGCAAATAAAGAAGCCATTGTATTGCTAGTCTTTGCACAGACAAAATAGCTTATGATTCAAAAGCTTTTCTTCTCAACATTTTGTGCTGATTATTCCTTTTGGCTTTCATTCATCTACACTAGATTTGCTTTTTATTCTTACTACTTAGAGGAAATTACAGTTCACCTAGCAGATACAGCAAATTCATAAAACTCTGCACTTGATAACTGGTCTTCGTTGAATCTAGCTGGTAAAATGCTCAGAAATCAACTGTGCATGTTGACGAACTGTATAATAAAGAGATCTGAACTTTGGTAACGCCAACAGCTATGTCACTATTATAAATGGTAGAAATCTTTAATTCCAGTTTTAAATTCCTGCCTCTTCAGTATCAATGGTACTGCACATGGTAGTTAAGCACTGCCAGGCTGAAAACCGTCTTTCTCCCTTGGAAGAACTTAGATGCCATTGACTCCCAGCAACAGACTGTTGCAAATTAGAGTTTGAAAGGTCTTTGGGAACAGAAAGATAGAAGTATATGCTGAGAGGTTCTTTCAAAGGCACTGGAGGAGATCAGTGTCTCTCTCCTTTTGAAATATATTTTAGCAAAATACTAGTCCCTGTAGCAAAGGAATTACTTCTTCACTTTTTTCTTTATTGTGTTCAGAGGAAAGAGATTTTAACACTTCTAGCTATTTGCAAATGGCTTTCAGGTATACAGAGGACTTAATTGGAAGATATGTCATAATTCATGATGTGAAAAAAGACTTTGTAACATGAAAGCAACTGTGTGTTAATAAAGATGCAAAACTGCCTCATAACAAGTGCATCGCTAATTTTCTTAGATAGTGATTATAATGTGAAAATTAGAGCTAATTAAAGTATGTCAGCAACATAATGTACAAAATGGCTGATTGCCAGTTGCGGGAACAGATTTAGTAGCTTCCTGCAAATTTTAATTTTTTGATGAATATGTTTAGATTTCAAAACATGACCTCTGAGAAAAGGTATTTATTCTTTGTTTACATGTTAGTGCTGGTGCTGGTAAAAGATTATGGACTCAATGTTTGTCATGCATGAGAAATAATTTGCCATGTCATTATTTTGATAATTTCTTCTTAAAATATTGAACATTTTCACCATATGCAAGGGTAAATGTTTTACAGCTGTGAGCACAGCACAAAACAGAATTTCTGCAATGTACAATTAGGTTGTATATGCTATCTGTCCCACCAATGATGATGTCTGCCTGGTGGCACCATCTGGAGCACTGTGTGCCTCCCAAGGACAAAATGCAGATTCTGCAGCTGCTGTGTTTGACTTGCTGAATTGGCAGCAGTGCCGAGGTGCTGCCCAGCTGCCTGAGGTGTATGCATTTGTGGTGTAAAGGGTGGCAATGCTGCAAGGTGGCTCTCGGGGGCAAGGGAGATATACTTATGGCCCATGACAGGCTTTAACAAGAATATTGTTGACTGAATGTCTACTTGGACCAGGTAATGCCTCAACTGAAAAATCAGCAATGCCTAGCTCCTATGCAAAACTTTTTATTGAAAGACTTTTAATGGAAGAGAGTGTATCACTGTCTTCCACTGAAGAGAAATTACAATTGAGCAATGAAGAGATTTCCACCAAAACTAGATGCTCTATTTGTCATCGACACCTCTCTCTAGGACACAATTTCGTGTCAGAGGGATGAGGGGTCCCAGAACATTGGCTCCACAGTTTCAGTGATGTCCTGGGAGGAGAACATTTCTGCATTCAACAGAGTGGTTAAGGTTGTGAAAAAGCTTTTTAAACAAGTTAAATACAAGTTTATAGATGTCTGTCCAACTCTGCCTGCTTTTAGATAATTGCAAGTAGCTTGCTGGATTTTTTTTTTACCCAGTACAACCACTCCTAAAAAGTAACAAGTATTTTATTTTTCAAAAGATCTGTGTCCCAAAATTTGTCAAGTTCTTGAATTAACATATATTACTAAAACTGGTAGAAATGCAGAGGTGAAAAAATAAAAACACTGTCTGATAAAAACTCTGCTTTGACAATCTCCTTGAAAACGGCAGTACTAGCAATGTGGAGTAGCTGCTATTTTGTTTGGCTGTCGAGTGGGACTATTGAACTGTGATACTGTCTGTTGCTGCCGTTTTACTGAAGAATCACTTAATAGTTTAAAACAAAGGGTCTTTCACATGCTCTCACAACTGGATCAGAAATGAGCTGTCTTGAGAAAGTTGTTGCACATGCCTTGAAATAATAAATATTCTGGATGGTGTAGAACTAGAGAGTGAAGGGGAAAGAGATATTAAGGCAGTTTGATCTGTGATATTCCTGCCTGAGTAATAAAGGCAATCGTTATCCAGAAGAAAAGGGTGACACAGAATTTAGTAGCAAATTCAAAGGAAACATGAATTCCAAGGAAACGAGAATTTGTGCTGGCAAGAATTTGTCAGCTTATCTAGTATTGTCAGCTTTACCAGTATCACCAGCTGTTGGGTTATTGCAGGTAACAGTATTTTTGCTTCCAAATTGAGGAAGTGTCATGTTAAAGCCAAAACACAATAAGGCTAGGTGGACTGCTTTCATTGCCGTGATATTCACAGAAAATGGCTTTTTTTGGGTGCATTCAAGACTGAAAATATGCCTTGAATGCTTTGAAAGGCCATTAAAATACACTTACTAATTGATAGGTCTTAATGTGTCAAAGTTAACTTCTAAATGGAGGGAATGAAATAAGTTAAGGATGAGTATAGTATCCAGTTACATGTTAGAAAACTACTTAAAAATGTTGTGTTTATATAGTATTAGTATGAAACACCTAAAAGAATTATTGTTTTTAAAGATATAAGCATGTCTAGTATAAACTCAATGTAACCTGAGTCTTGACAAAGTGCAGATCAGCTGACTGTTCATTCAGTTAATCAATAGTGGTGCCTGTGCTTTTTCACTGACTTCTTAATGCTAAATGGTAAACACTAACAGCTAGATCTGCAGAAATCTGAATTGGCTTAATGGGTCATTAGAGCTATACTGACAAATACCAACTGGGAATCTGGTGTGGATTGTAGACTGGAAATTTAGGAAATGGAATACTGCTGTTTTATAACTTGTTTCATTCCTTACAGTTTTCTGTATGATCACTGTATTGAACTAAGTGGGGATACTGTTAGCAACAAATAATACAAGAACTAGATTGGAATTGGATTGCTACAGACAGCATGTTTGACATACCACAAAATTGATTGATCATGTAGAACTTTAAATTGCTTGTTCAGTGATGGTAGAAGAGACAAATAAAAGGCAGGCATTGACAGTTTGATTCCTCTCTATTCAGTGTGTCTTGGTGCTAGTCTGTTTGCAAAATTAAATTATTGGTCTCTTTATGTTCCTGGATCAGAGAGGATGTACACCAGGTGATAGACATGCTTCACAATCCTACACTCTTCCAAGAGCAGGCCCTGTGTTAGTATGGTTTCTTGTTGTTTTTTTTCCTAATTTGACCTACCAGCTGAAATAGCATCCGTTTCAGTCCTGCTGCTTGCCTATTGGTTGAGATTGAGACACTTATTTAGGTCTCTGCTGTTTTGCTGTATCTCCTTTCCTGTTCTTTTGTGATATTACTTGGTCTTCAAGGTCAAAAATGAAACTAGTCCCTTAAATGGATAGGAAGGCTATTTAGAGTTATAATTAAAAGCACAAAAACTTTGAAAGGGATATAATTAAACCTCATATTTAGGGCTGAATCTTAATCAGTTAATGAACATTTGAGGAAGAAGGGATGACAGATTATCCCATACCTCTATCTCATCATGAACCATCTGTACCATCAGATGAAGACAGGCGCTAAGCTTGCTAGCACCCAAAGATGGTTCATGCTGGCTAACAGCCAACATTGTACAAAAGTCACAGATGTCTTGAATTGCCACATGCAAAGTGTGTGAAGGAGTTTTTTTCCCTTGCTCTGCAGTCAGTTGTAGAAGACAAATACTGATTATGAGAAGGAGACAGTTAAGCTTCCAAGACAGGTGGCTTTTTTTTTCCCCCCTGTAGCCCTTTCCCAGAAAGTCATATTGTAAAACATTTGCTGTACATCGTAACACAGAGCTACGCTGTATTTGCAGACCTCTGGGCTTGAAAAGGCTCGTAGTACCTTGGTGTGGTATCTTGGTGAAACAGTGGTATTTATGGCTAGCTGAATGACAGTGTGTGCTTCTTCCTGATGACACTGTTGTGGTTGCTCACTCTCTTGCACTCTGCTTAGTTACAAACTGACTCCCTGTGCTGGACAGGGATGTCATTTGTATGTGCATAGCTAGTGCCTTCCTAATGCTTAGGTTTCAAGTGCTTAGGGCTGTTTTTCTGGATGTTTGCAGGAAAAATGTGCTTTGGAAAAGGTGATGTAGTGTTTTCTGTTCACATCTTGAGGGAAAACATTTATTTCCCTCTAGTGAACGTGGAGTCAAGCATTACAGTATCTTTGCATATAGTTAAGGAGAACTTGCATGAGAAAGACTTCTTCTAGAGCACCTGGTCGCAGGAGATAAGTCTTGCATTCAATCCAGTGGCTAAGAGAGTTATTTTGTTTGTAGCAGTTTGTCAAATGTGCCAGGCAGTACATAGAAGCAGAATAATGGTGTAAAGATCTGATGCAACCAAAGTATAAAGAATGGTGCAGAACAAGGGGAATGGTTAAAATGTAACATCTTACATGCTTCCCTCTTCCTCTACTTCCTTTGCAGTATTTTACATCCTTCTGATATCTCACAGCTTTGGTGTAGTTAGTCAGCTGATTTCATATGGACAGCTTATTAAAAATGGCCTTTTAAGAGGGTTTGTGTGTGAAAGCATTTGCAAACTGACTCAGAAAAGGCAATAATGTTTCTCCCACTTGCTTTCCCAGCTTTTTCCAAAAAGCATCAGATTAGCTGCTCAGATTTTTCCCTACTTTTCAAGCTCAGTGACTGAGAAAATGAAAAAGAATCTAGCCTCATTTTCTTGCATAGTAATAGTCAGATGGTCTGTCAGTGTCATCCCTAGGACAGCCCATCATGGAGTGGTGGTAAACCAGCTGTCAGTGCACTCATTATAGTGCAGGAGGAGTCCTTATTCTCTGTGTTGCAGGTGTCCTTTCAGGAGAATTTGATGCTTGTACAAACAATTGGAAAACCTTGCTTTTAAAGTTCTTGTGAAGACCCATCTCAGATTGCAATGGCTTTCTTGCAGAGATCTTCAAGTGTAAGGAAACCTATTTTAAGGCATCATTTTTCCACTGGCTTTGCAATGCAATTTCATTTTATCCAGCCATGCTTCCTGGGTTTCTTTTTCTTGAACTTAAAATAATAGGTAAAGACGCAGAAACTACATATGCTGTGCAAGTAATTTTGTAAAGAGCAAGATCACTAGAATTGTTCAGTAGCGATGCTTAGATTTAATAGAAAATATTGCAGTGTTGTTTTGTTGTTTGTTGGGTTTGTTTTAATAAAAAAGGAATCATAGAATAACCAGGTTGAAGAGACCCACTGGATCATTGAGTGCAACCATTCCTATCAAACACTAAACGATGCCCCTTAGCACCTTGTCCACCCATGCCTTAAACACCTCCAGGGAAGGTGAATCAACCACCTCCCTGGGCAGCCTGTTCCAGTGCCCAGTGACCCTTTCTGTGAAAAAAATTGTCCTAATGTCCAGCCTAAATCTCCCCTGGTGGAGCTTGAGGACATTCCTCTTGTCCTGTCCCCTGTCACTTGGGAGAGCAAAGACACAATGGAATGAGAGCTATACTGAGGCTAATACATGGGTCAATACAACCATGAGTTAGGGAGGGGTTACATTGTATATGCCAGAGGAAATATGTACATCAAAGAAGAGAGAAGAGGCAAGAGATGGGAGAAATGCAAAAGTATCCAAAACATTCTGTGTTGCTGAAAAGATGCAGAAAGTGTGAACACTGAATTACTTCTGACTATTCATAATAAATGATGATTTGTTTCTTGGTGCATGGAGAGGAGGAGATCAACAGTCTATTCTCTTTTTATAACCTTTCTCAGTTCATACTGCCATTCAGGGCTGTCCTGTCAATGGTTGTGTTAGGGTTATGAACAAGAAGGCTTATGAATAATCAGAAGGCAGTCACAGTAGGGACTTGCCATTTTGCATGCCTAGTGGAGCTGCCCAGGGTCATCACAGCTTCTCTCTAGTCTCAAAGAGTTTGACTCAAAATTCAAGTGCTGCTGATTGCCCCAAGAAGTGTGTCTGGGATGTTTATGACATACTTGGCCAAACTGAGCTGGTGCTGGAATAAAATTAGCCTCAAACTATTTCTAGCACATTCACTTTAAGCTTAGAATCAGATATACCTATTGCTATTTTTTTACTTCCTGAAATGTTAACATTCCTGTGTGCTTATCCCTGAATTAAGCAGAAAAATAGCTAATACGGTACTTCTGAGACTAGTGTTTAACTAAAATGTCAGACCTGATAGAGATTTCTGATAAATCTGAACCAAGCAGCAATGAACTTGCAGAGCAAAACCAAAAAAACAGCATATTAGATCTGTTTGCTCTGTTCCCCCAAAACGTAAAAATTTGAAAGAATTGTCATTTCTGGAATATTACTGATACACGATAGCTACAGCTCTGCTTGAAGTATGTTATTTCTAAGTGATTAGAGAGCTAAATTGTCCTTAAATTATAGCTGTCTGTAAAATACAACGTTGTATATATTAATGTGATGTAGAATATACTATTTGGTCTTCATATGTGCAGTCAAATTCATAAATGAGCAGGCTGTAGCAGTCTGCCTATGATAGCACTTGACCTGCATTGTGCAAGCCATAGTCTTGCGTCCTGTTTGCTGTTGAAGCTGAAACTTCTGATTGTCTTAAGCCATACATTTTAGGTGCTTGGCCAATCCTGATGTAAAGATTATTTTAAAAAATTGGTAGTTACTCCTGCTGTGTCAGAAGGAAGTGCTGATTTACTGATATTTGTTAGTTTGACTTGAAGTTCTTGTTCTGTGACTCCTGCTCTCATATATCTACGTGATAGGTGAGGGAAGGCTTCTTCTAAATGTCTGCTCAAAAGCCATCATGAAATCATCTTAGAGTTTCATATAACTGAACAAATGAAAAGAACTTTTTTAGTGGTTTATTGTATGGCACGTTTTAAAGCTCTTACACCTTTAAAAATTTTTAGTGCAATACACAAACGTCCCAAAGTAGGGATGGGTTTGCATTTGGTATATGCATAGGTGTTATCACTGCCTTTCTCCTCCACCTGTTCTTCTGCATACAGCTGAGAGGTTTAGATCATATTTGGAAGAAAATAGTGGGAAAGGCATACCAACTGATTCTCTGTCCTAAACATGATCATTTCTAGTGCTTCATCTGTAATGCAAAAATGTTCCCCTTGCTGTTTACATTCAGACACCTGCAGGAAATCTGGTGACCTGACTCATGCTCATTATAGCACTTGGATATGGCTCTTGGGGACATGGAGGTGGGGGGAAATTGTGAGCTACTGCCCAGAGCTTGCCCTGCTGCCACTGTGTTCTTGGGCAAGGGCTACACTGAGCTCTGCTCTGTGCTATGGCCTGAGCTTGCAGCCCTTTTTCAGGTTCCCAGTGTGTTTACTTTACATTTGTCTGAGTGAACACTGGCTTGTTTAGAACCTACATTTGATGAAACTGGTAATTTGCATAATGGTGAGCTTTTGGAGTACATTAATGTGGGGACCTTGAAAAGCCCCCACTATCTGTGTACTGCTTCACCATCCTGCCTGTGTCTGCAAGGAAACCTGTCTGTAGGTGATTTGACTGCGAAGAGGTGGAAGGCTATCTGCACTTAGCAGTGTGTCAGAAAACATTATAGCTGTTCCTCCTACACAAATAGTTACAGGACAGTGAAGCAGTTACCAAGTGAGAGGAGAAACATGCTCTCAGGAGGGCCGTATGCATTAATTTTCTGTTAAATAATAGCTTATTTAGTAGAATTGCCCTTGTAATGTCCGTAGTTGTGAACATACTTATGCTATTTGGAGAGCCAGAAATATAATTCCAGATTGTTTTTAATTATTTCCTTACTTTTCAGCAGGATATGGAGAATTTGAAATGTGGAATCAACTGATTTAGTGTTCTAAGAGCAACAGGAGCTGGTCTTTGCCTTTGCAGGAGAGAGCCGTAAGAGACTGGGTGTGGATTAGTTTATAAAGACTAAAACATCAAGTCTTAAAAGTCTGAAAGTTGGTCACTAGATACGGGATGCCATCTTCAGACTGAGGGACTACCAGTTCTTCCTAGCGAAGAAGCTGATTTATACAGTGTTTTTTGAGCAGTCTTCAGTGACGTTTAGGGATTTGCATAAACATATTACTATCTTTTCATTATGTCTTTACGGACTCAGAAGAAGGTGGATTTGGACCAGATGACCTCCAGTGGACTCTTCCAAATTCAACTGTTCTGTGGGTAAACTCTGTGTTCTGTATTACATTGGTCAGAATAGTTACTTTGTGGGGTTTGACTGTTCTGTACTTGGTCATATATGCAGCTCCATTCATCCAGTAGCTGGTGTACCTGTTATACTTGTGCTGTGAAATTCAGTGTAGATTAAGGGGCTCCAGCTAAGATGTTTTGGCTGAGGAGTGCAGAGGTCCACTTATGGCAGAAGCAATATTAGAAACCCTGTCTGGCAGAGGTTGGCACAACATGACTAGGAAGTGGGTTTTAATACAAAGTAGTTAAAATGTTAATACAAAGTATGTTAAAATGTTTGCATAGGAATTACTGTGCACTTATCTGGTTACTTGGATTGTCCCTGTGACACACCTCTGTGCTTGCAATAACGACCCTGCTAAAGAAAGACAATGCAAACTTCTGATGCTCTGTGGCTAGGCACAGGACCAAGATCCAACATATTTGTGTGCATTTCTGATAGCTGGTCCAGGACTCAGCTGGTGGCAGAGGGAAAATGCATCTTCATCTCCTGCAGGAGGAGGGTGAGGGTTGAAGGTGGGGCTACCAGTTCCAGGAAGTTAAGGGGCAGGAAGGAAGAAAATGTTTCCTTTTCCCTCCTCATCACTGAGATGTATAGAGACTGAAGGGGGTGCAAGATGAGGAGAAGAATTTGTTGAAGGCAGTAGAACAGGCACAGAGAATGAGGGCAGACTGGGGAGTGGATTTCTGATGGGGAACTTGTGATACTGCGGTATTTCCAGCAGCATATAAATTATTGCAAAGTTAATAGTAATGTAACAAATGTTGCTTTTGCAGCTTCACCTGTCACTCCTGTCTGCTTATGTTCTCAGACACAACCAGAAGACATTTTCTCTGTTGTCTCTCCTTGCCTCTTTTCCCTTCAATTTAGCCTGGTGTTAATGTAACTCCAAAGCAATTTAGAATTCTATTATTCTGAAAGAAGCTAAAGCAAAATGAGGCTCTTTCCTGCAGACATTCATGCCCATAATTAAAATAATTCAGACAGTTAAGTGTGCCTAGAATTGGCCTCTGAGTTTGTGCTTTATTGGTAATCTCCCATTGAAAACCAAGGTTAATTCATATCTGTAGTTACAGTTTGAAAGCATTAAGATGCTTACCTAACAGGTTAAAACTGTTGACTTTGAAACATTTAACTGTGGATTTGAAGTTGTTTGTGCTGCTTGACTTGGAAAAAGTTTGATTTAAGAAGTGGAATGATCTGTGCTCATCTTCACAAACATTTCAAGTTTGTTTATGGGTTTATCTTAAAAATATCTTTTGGTTTATGTCCATTTTTCAATAGACTCTTCAGAGCTTTATATACAAGAAGTGAAATAGCTCTTCTGTTTTCACTGCTTGAGAGGGGATTTCAGGTTGATTTATGTACTTGCTAGCTCACCAGCTACAGAATGCAGGCTTGTAAAATATTTTTCTTACTTTCTAATCAGACAGTTCATTTGGATAAAACCCAGATATTCTTATAAAGTATTCTTCTCAGGTAAAGAAAAGTCTGATTTCTTATTTTTAATGAAAATGCAATTTCCATGCTGAGTCCAAGTCACAAGAATGTGTGGTTTGTTGGTGGACTAGGATTCTGGGGAGAGAACACAGTACTCTGACTCCATTGGGAAGGCTTCTGGGGCCTTCAGAAAGTTAGAAGGTAGGCATGATTAGGCAGCCTTGCCTGAAAAGCTGGGCTAATTTATGGGCAGTGTGGGAACTACTTCTGGGTAGGAAGTTGCAGAAATCTGGTGTGACTCTTGGAGGCTGAGGTGGGGAACAAGGCTGTGTATGAGCTTCCTTGCCAGGTACCTGCACCCATTGCTATCTGCTGTGGTTTGGCTGGTTGTGACCATGGGGTTTGGATGGGTGAGACCTGACAGGTGGCTAGCTCAGTCTCTGTAGGCTTCTTAATTCAGTCACATGACAAAAAAAAAAGGGGGGGTGGGGTGGTTGCAGGGAGAAGTCTCCCTGATGTCTCAGCAAAGGGATGGTTCTAGGCTTCTCTGTTCCTCCTCACCAGATCTAAGTTGGTTTGCATGTGCCTGTCTGTGCATTTTTGACTGGCTTACCCAGGAACAGCATCATAGTGCTTGGAGAACCAGGCTGTTTCTCCTAGGGCTCTGAGAGAATTTGTGTCTAGAAAGACATTTCATGGATAGCAGAGTGATGTCTGTACACACTGCAACATAACAATATGGTCAAATACATAGCCAGTGGGTGTGAATATGTGCAAGAATGAGTCTTATACGTTACCCAGGTTCTGACCCTTGACTTGTTCATTCATCTGCCAGTCTGCCCATTCCTTTTGATCCTGGCATGCTGAATGTATATAAGTGGCTAAGCACAGATGCTAGGGGCTGAGAAGTGAGGCAGGTATCTGTGGGGAAGCTGAGAGTCGCTGCTCAGTCTATAATCTCGCATTTCCCAGGTGCTTTTATTTTACTCTTATGGGTAATATTTTATCAAACAAAGCTTCTGTCAACCAGCCAGTTTAAATGCTAAAGGTAACTAGACTGGGAAGTCTGAATTGCATTGCTCCTGGTAAAGCTTCTTGAACTCCTGAGGAATGCTGTGACTTTGGTGGAGGGAACAGTGCTCGACTGTCTTAAAAAGAAGGTAAGCACAATGTTGAGGTACACCAGTTCTAGTGGTCAAGACTAGGCTTTGCTATTCCTAGAAACAGCAGTGTAACAAGGTAAAGATTCATAGGGATTTTTTTTCTTTATTTGATGAACTTTAAAGCAAATGAGACAGTGCAAAGAGACCAAATGAGGATGGAAGGACATCTGCATTGGCTTCATGTGACAGAAGTCATGGACTTAGTCCTTGCTATTCTCCACAGCATCCAAGAAAGTTGTGATCTGGTGTCTGTCGCTGCATAGTCCTTATTGACAAGGATGTTTTCGAAATAGAAAGACTGCACATCATGTGACATTTCTGCAATAGTCACCAAGGTATGTCATATAAATGTAGGAAGGCAACAGCAGACAAAGCTTTTAGTGACACCCAAAGGGCAGTAAAAGCGTCCACTTGCACCAGCTGTTGGAAAATTCCCACTGTAGAGACAAGAAGGAGCTTGGGGTCTGTGGGAGAAAAAAGAAGAATAAAACATGCCAAAACCTGATTTGCTTCAGTGAATCTGTGGGGTTCCTGCAACTTGTGGATCTTCAGGGTGTAATTGCTGCTGTCAGGAGCATGTTGGGCAGTGCAGGTCGATTCAGTACCTCTATTTTAGGTTCTGATTACCAAGCAGTTGTTAAGGGGGCTGGCCAGAGCTGACAGTCAGGCTGAGTGAAATTCAGCTATGGTTGTCTGCTTTATGAATAATACGTAAAAACTTAGACTCCAAAAATAGTACCTTTGTGCTTCTTTTTAAATGTCTATGGGACTAAAGAAACAATTCTGAACTGAAATGCACTCTCCCTGAGGGACTTTTTTCAGCACTGAGCCCAATTATTTTTTAAATGGGGGGTTCAGCCCTCCAGGGAGGCCATAAATATGTCCATAGTTGAGCTGTAGTGGAGTTATATATTCCAAATTGTCCTGTTAAGAGAATTCAGTAAAGAAAACAGGAGACTGATCTCCCTAGCAAAAGCAATAGGATTTATTTTCTTGGATTCTAAGCGGTACTGCACATTTTATTCTCGAATATCTAAATATTGTTTGGCTATATCTAAGTTCATGAAAATTTAATAGTTCTGTGGTGGAAACTGGCCACTTTTGGGTTTTGTATCACAGCTGTTGCAAACATTTTAAATGTCCCTTGATAATTATTTCTAAGGTTGAGAGACAAGAAACTAATCTTTTGTTTCTTGGAGAAGGGAAGAATAAGCAGACAGAGTAATTCACATTGGAAAGGAGCTCCAGAAGTCATCTGGTCCATGCCCTGCTCAAAGCAGAACAAGTTAGGTGAGGTTGATGAGCCAAATGTTGAGAATCAGAGGTAGAGAGTACAGCCCTGCTGGGCTCCCACACCACGGTTTAACTAGTCCTGTGGGGAAGTTATTTTTCCTAAAGTCCAAATGAACAAGTCTTCTTCTACAGAGCTGCTTTCTAGCCAGTTGGTCCCCAGCTGTGCTGCTGAGTGCCATTGTCTGTCCTAGGTCCATCTTGCCTTTGAACTTCTCAGGGTGCTAATCATCCAGCTTCTCTGCTGTGCTGAAATATCTTTGAATGCCAGATTGCCCCTCCAAGGCATTAACCTCTTCCCTCAACTTGGTTTCACCTTCAGACTTGCTGAGGGTGCTGCCCATCATGTGGTCTGTGTTAGTGATGAAAGTGTTAGACACAATTGCTTGTAATCAGCTGTGAATTAAGACTTTGAATCTTCAGCCAAAACCTTTTGAGAGTGGTGGTCCAGCAAGCTTTTAACTATCTTATGAAGCACCTGTGTCCTGGTTCTGGCTAGGAAAGAGTTAATTTCACGGGTTTGGTGGGGAAAGCATTAATATTCACAAGAATCTGGGAGGGAGCACAGCTGGGGCAGCTGACTTAAACTGGCCCATGGCATATTCGATGCCATATTATCGTGCTCAGTATATATAAGAGGGATTGGTGGTATAGTGGGGTGACATAGTCCCTGTGATGTTGTCTCCGTTGTGCAGTCCCTGGCTCAGTCCCTTCAGTGCAGTTTCTGGCCTGGCTTGTGAATTCCAGATCGGTAGCAATTGTAGTCATTGGTTCCAGGGCAGTAACTGATAAAAATTTTTTATCACTCATTTTGTATATTCTTTTAGTGTTTTACTGTTATTGTATTTTTCTCTCTCTTTTTGCTGTTCTGTTAAACTGCTTGTATTGCAACCCAAGAGTTGTACTTATTTGGTAATTCCCCACCTTATCTCAGAGATGGGGGGAGGAGTGAGTGAACAGCTGCTGTGGTTCTTTGTTTGCTTGTCAAGCCTGCATCAAGCAGCCACATGGCTCTTTTTGTTGCTGGCTTAAGGCTAAAGACAACAACTTGTCTGGTTGGTGTATTCCCAGTTATAAGCAAGAATAAAGGAAGGATGTGTTAAAAGCCTTGCTGAAGAAAAGGGAAAAATACTGTTTTCCCTGAGTTCTGTCCTAGAAGGCAACCAGATTGGTCAGTCATGATTTGCTCCTGCTAAACCTATGGTATCTGTTCCAGTCACCTTTTTACTGTTCAAAAGCTGGAAATGGTTTCCATGAGGACTTGCTCTGTGATCTTCCTTGGGACTACAATGAACCTTACAGATTGTTGTTCCCTGTATTATCCTGCTTTCCTATTTTGAAGATGAGTGTAACTTGCCTCCTCTAGTCATCATGACCTGTCAAAAGTCAGAGTGGACAGACTTACAGTGATCCTGGCCTATGCCTTCTGCTTGTTCAGATGAATCATCTCTAGTCCTGTCTGCTTATATGTATCTCATCTTTATAAGTAGCCCTTAGGTTGGTCACCTTTTCCTAATGAGAAGCAGTTTGCAAAAGAGAAAGTGCTGAATAGAGATATGGGGTGCTTCAAAGCAGACCTTGCCAGTGAAGACTAAGGCAAGGAAGACACCAGGTACTTCAGTAGTTCTCTTGTCTTTCGTTATGAGGTCTTCTGCACTGTTCAGGATTCTCCTTGCTCCCTTTCGCTTCAGACATATCTGCAGACCTCTGTTGCCTTCCCAACCCTTGAAGATTCCCCTTCCCTTGCAGGTAGTCCATCCAAGCTGTGGACTTCTTATCTCTCGCCTTGCATTCCTCTTTTGTTCCTCCCCAGGTACCATCTCTGCCTGGCTTTTTAAGTCTGAGCTAATTCCAGACTTGTCCATTCCACCAAACTTGCCTCCTGCCTTATCTTCTTGTTTTCTTGCACACTACAGTGGATTGTTGACATGCTTTAGAGAGGTTGTCTTTCAATTTCAACCATTTCTCCTGAGTCCCTTGGTCTTTAAGGTGATTATCCTACAAGCTACCACTTACCAATTTCCTGAACAAGCAAAGACTGCTGCTCTGAAATCCAGATTCTTTATAAAGTCATTGCTTTTCTCAGTGTTTAAAATTCTTAGAGCACCTCATAGTCACTCTAGCTAAGGCTGTCATGAGCTTTCATGTCCCTAGCCAATTCTTCCTTAATTTGTACCATGTCCAGCAGCATGCCTTGTGTACTTACAGGAGTGCCTGCAGAATAAAGTCTTTGCTCTCCAAATTGTCTGTGCCCTGCTGTTCTGCTCTTCCAGTAAATGTCTTAAAATTTCCCATGAAAACAGGCACTGTAATTGTGAGACTTCTTCCAATTGTTTAAATCAGGCTTTGTCCACTTTTTCTCTTGACTGGGCAGTCTGTAACATGCACACCATGTTTACTCCTTGTTCACAACCCCTGTGATCCTGATCCATGAGCCATCATCCTTGGCTCCTTGGATCAACGATATGTTCTATTGTTAAAATAGTGAGAAAACTGTGCAAAAATTTATAGAAAGTGCTAGACACTTAGTAAACTGATGAGAAAATATGTTTGTACACAAGAAGATTATTGGTGTACTCTTCCTCACTGTGTGACTTTGAACAAGTCATTTCCCCTTTTTCCTCTCTTTTGCTTCCTCATGTCTCAGACTGAAGTTTGTGGTAGAGACTGTCTCATGCACAGGTCAATGCATTCCCTGCCCTGTTGTAATAAAGGCAGCTGAAATACAAGCACTACTGCCTTCCAAATACTGTGGGCATCATTGCTTTAATATTTCTCAATGACCCTGCATCCTGTCATCATGGAAGCTGAGATTTGGTGGTACAGAGAACCTGCAAGTCCACTTCCCAGTGGCAAAGTAGGTTAGGAATGTCCCCATGCACCAAAGCTAAGTTGGAAGGAAGTCTCATCGCTAAAGACAAATATATGTTCATACGGAATTTGGTCATTATTAGGAACGCATCAACAGCTGAAGAGAAGGCTGAGGTATTCAGCAACTTTTTTTTGCCTCAGTCTTCACTGACAACCACTCTTCTCTCTCCTCTTGGGTCAAAGGACAATAAGAAGGGGTCCAGGGGTTTATAGCCCCTCCCATTGTAGAGGAGAATCAAGCTTTTGACTACCTGAGGAACCTGAACATATACAAGTCTATGAGACCTGACAAGACACATCCCAGAGTTTTGAGGGAATTGGCTGAAGTGGTGGCCAAGCCACTCACCATGGTATTTGTAAAGTCATGGCAACCAGGAGAAGACCCTGGTGACTGGAAGAAGGGCAACATTGTGCCCATTTTTAAAAAGGGTAGAAAAATGACCCTTGGAATTACCAACCTGTCAGACTCACCTCTGTGCCTGGGAAGATCATGGAACTGATCTTCCTAGATGCTACACTTACGCGCCTGAAGGACAGGGAGGTGATTCAAGACAGCCAGCACTGCCTCACCAAGGACAAGTCCTGCCTCACCAACCTAGTGGCTTTCTGTGATGGGGTGACCACATCAGTGGACACAGCAAAAGCAATGGATATAATCTATCTGAACTTCTTTAAAGCCTGTGATGCAGTCCCCCACAACATCCTTCTCTCTAACTTGGAGAGATGTATTGAGATGTCACCTGTTTGGTGGATAAGGAATTAATTGGATGGTTGCATTCAGAGAGTAGTGGTCAACAGCTCAATATCCAGATGGAGATCCATGACAAGTGGTATCCCTCAAGGATCTGTATTGGGACCAGTGCTCAGCTGTCACACTGGAAAGACGGGATGTCATATATAGGGACCTGGACAGGCTGGAGAAGTGGGCCTGTGAGAATCTCATGAGGTACTACAAGGCCAAGTGCAGGGTCCTACACTGGGGTTGGGGCAATCTGTGGTTTCAATGTGGGGCAGGGGGGATGACGGGATTGAGAGATCAGTGGAGAAGGACATTGGGGATGCTGGTTGATGAGAAGCTCAACATGATCTGGAAATGTGCACTTGCAGCCCAGCCAGCCACCCTTATCCTAGGCTGCATCAAAAGAAACCTGGTCAGCAGATTGAGGAGAGTGATTCTGCCCTTCTACTCTGCTCTTGTGAGACCTTATCTGTAGCATTGTATCCAGTTCTGGAAGCCTCAAGGTAAGAAGGATACAGAACTGTTGGAATGGGTCCAGAGGAGGGCTACAAAGATGATCCAAGGACTGGAACATTTCTGCTGTGAGGACAGGCTGAGAGAGTTGGGCTTGTTCAGCCTGAAGCAGAGGAGGCTTTAAGGAGACCTTATAATGGTCTTCCAGTACCTGAAGGGTGCCTACAAGAATGTTGGAGAGGGAGTTTTTAGAAGGGCATGGAGTGGTAGGATGAGGGAGAATAAATCTTTCCCCTTCAAATTTAAAGCCAAACTAACATGAGGAAATTCATCACATTGAGGGTGGTGAGGCACTGTTACAGGTTGTCCAGGGAAGTTGTGGATCCCCCATCCCTGAAAGTGTTAAAGGCCAGGTTGGATGGGGCTATAAGCAGCCTGATCTAGGGGGCAGTTTCCCTGCCATTGCAGGGGGGTTGGAACTGAATGATCTTTAAGGTCCTTTCCAATTCAAACCACTATTATTCTATGATTCAGTGTAAATCAAATTATATCAAGCCCTGTTTTCTTTTTGTAGTGTTTAATAAGGCCTCTCTCTTTGGGTTTGAAAAAAACCAACGTGGACATTCTCAGTGCACTCTGTGCTTTTCTCTGTACCTCACACATAGAATCCCCATTTTTAAACTCAAATATGTGCATGAATACCTTAATTAAGAAGTTTTTTTCTTAACTATCCTGCTTGTAATTTTCAGTCTCTTCTAACTGTGGGATTTCCCCTGCCTCCTACACTCTTGATGGTGTTCTGCCGTAACGACAGCTAAAAGCAACATGCTAATAACTTGTCCACTTTACTTTTCTGCTGTGAGAACTATTTTCCCTCTCTGGACTTACTAGTGTTTAGCACTATGTTGCATACTGACTGTAGTGATCAAGTTTAACTACCTCTCTGCAAATTCAAGTTGCCATTGCCCGTAGATCAGACAAGAAACAACAAATGGTTTAACTGATCTTAATACCATTTTGAACCTGCTGCTGAAATGAGTTGCTCATGTTTATACATGCACTTATTCTGACGTAAAATGCTACTGAAACAAAAAGGACTTCAATGGACAAAGCATAGGTTTGCAAGATCCATCCCTTTCTAATATCAGTAGTTATGCCTGTTTTTTAACAAGTCTGGATTGACTTTGATTTCCAGATTAGTGTAGGTTACATTGAGCAGAGAATTTAATGTATCACATTGGTTTTCCCTGTAATACTGTTGAAACAAAAGTCACTGCTTTAATCATTTGTTTTAGCATTACAATTCTGTATGCAGATCTGGTCCTCTGGGATATCAACGTGTAACCAGATACTCCATCATCTAATCAGGTTCTGCAAGGAATATGCTATTGCTTCAACACTTGGCAGTAGGAAGATTCATCAAAAGGGAAAATTTATCTAATATATAAAGGAAAACACAGATCAAAGAAAGAACCGTGAAAGCAGGGATGCACAAAATTTTAAGACATTTCTGAGATGAAACAAAGCAAAATCCAAGCCAGAGTTTAAGATGATTTGTCATGACTCCTTTATTGTTAAAGAAGATGTTATACTTGTCACTTCAGTTTATAGGGCTTGTCCAGATTAGTTAAAATAGCATTGCCATCAGAAATTACTGACTAGAGGGATTTAATTAATGTAATACTTACTTGCCACAGTAAGCATGCTCGGGAAAGTAATTTTGAAAAGCACCTACAAAAGCATCAGTGGCAGGCAAGACTGCTTGTGCTCTCAACTCATTTTGGTGCTACGAGTTAGTTCTCTGAGGCCTAATACTATAGTCTGGTTCAGAAATTCAAGTCCTGCTGACCTTGAGAAGTTTTGTAAGGGATGTGATGTAGTCTGAGGGGCAGACCTCCTTGCTGCAGTGAGTCTGACCAGAAGTATCCCCTCTGGCTGGGACAGCAGGACTGTCTGCAGCCTGACAGTATTTCTATAGAAACTGCCAGATTTTACCACTAGGTATCCAGGATAGTGATAGACAAGGGTCATGAGCTCATCTCTTCATAAAGCAAGACAAAGTCACTTACAGAGCAATTATCATATGTTTGCAGATGTCCTTAGCTTTATCAGCTGCTTTTGTGTAGGTAAATGCTGAGTGAAATCAGGGCTTGGGGTTCTTTTTGTGAATTTGGGTTGGGTTGTGTTTTTTTTTTTCATTAGGCAAAACTAAAGAAAATTTTATATAGCAGAGCATCTTACATGTTTTTATTCAACTTTGTTATGTTGTGGAAAATTTTACTCTGTATATAGTACATCTTGTTCTTGTCAGGAGCATGTAGTTGAATTTCTCTATATTATTGGTGGAATGCAATGTTATCCTTGGCAATATATATTGTATGTCTCAGGAGGACTACAAAGATGTTGTGATGTTATGCAGGGAGAAAATTAGAAGGTCTAAAGCCTAACTAGAACTTCATCTGGCTACTGCAGTAGAAGAAAATAAAAATGTTTCTATGAATACATTAGCCACAGAAGGAGAGCTAGAAGGTGAATCTCCATCTGTTATTAGATGTGGGGGGAAACACTGTGACAAAGGCTGTGAAAAAGGCAGAGGTACTTAATGTCTTCTTTGCCTTTAATAGCAAGGCAAATTGACCTCTAAGTACCCTACCCCCTGAGCTGGAGGACAGGGACAGGAGCAGAATGAAGCTCCTGTAGTCCAAGAGGAAACGGTTAGCTATCTGCTACACCACTTACACTCACACAAATCTGTAGAGCCAGGTGGGGTCTGCCTAAGGGTACTGAGGGAGCTGGCAGAGGGACCCACAAAGCCCCTTTCAATCATTTATCAGCAGTCCTGGCTAACCAGGGAGGTCCCAGTTGACTGGAGTTTAGCAAATGTGATGCCCATCAACAAGAAAGACCAGAAGGAGGATAAGGGGAACTACAGGTCTGTCAGTCTGATCTTGGAGCTTAGGAAGGTTACAGAGTGGGTCATACTGAGTACCATCACATGGCACATACAGGACAACCAGTCAACGTGGATTTAGGAAAGGCAGGTCCTGCTTGACTATCCTGATCTCCTTCTGTGACGAGATGATGTGCTTAATGGATGAGGGAATGGCTGTGGATGTTGTCTACGTAGTCTAAAGAAAAACCTTGAATGCAGTTTCCCGAAGAAACTGTCTGATTATGCTTTGGATGGGTATATTCTTCACTGGGTGAAAAACTGGCTGGATGGCTGAGGTCAGCTGTATGAGGTTCAGCAAGTCCAAGTGCTGGGTTCTGCACTTGAGTCACAGCAACTCCATGCAATGCTACAGGCTTAGGGAAGAGTGGCTGGAATGCTGCCTGGCAAAAAAGACCTGCAGGTGTTGGTCAACAGCTGGCTGAATATGAGCCAGCAGTGTCCCTGGGTTCCTTTGGTTCTGCAAACTAGACAGCATGTGATTCAGTGTGCAGGGGTAGACTCTCCTCTGCTCATTGGCCCTAGGAATTTATTATGTGACTAGCATTACTAGAGTCAGACCAGGGTTGCTTTGACATTCAGAGTCCACTGACTTTGGTGAGCTTAAAGGAGCAGGTTAAAGTTAGAAGAGAGTGAAAAAGTGCCCAGGCAAGCAATGAAAATGGCACTACCTCTCCAAGTTCTGGTGGGGTGCTTAGTGGAGCAAATGCTGCCAGAGAAATGTTGTGTATTGAGAAAAAGAGCAGGGGAAGAGTCCATTGATGAATGTTGGTTCAGATAATTGAATTACGTTTATTAAGAAACAAACACTAATAACTTGTAATATATGAATATAACATCGATTGTTTTCTCTGTTGTGTTTTTAGGGTCTCACGACTCATTTAGCTTCTACATAGATGAAGCCTCTCCAGTTGGGCCGGAACAGCCAGAGACGGTCCAGAATTTTGTGTCTGTTTTTGGGACTGTGGCTAAAAAGCTGATGAGAAAGTGGTTGGCTACACAGACCATGAATTTCACCAGCCAGCTGGGGGCAGGTATACGGTATTTTGATCTTAGAATTTCTACCAAGCCCAGAGACCCAGACAATGAACTCTACTTTGCTCATGGTTTATTCAGTGCCAAAGTCAAGGAGGGTCTGGAAGAGATCAATGCGTTTCTCACTGACCACCCAAAAGAAGTGGTCTTCTTGGACTTCAATCACTTCTACGGGATGCAGAAATACCATCATGAAAAGCTTGTCCAAATGCTTAAGGACACTTATGGAAACAAAATGTGTCCTGCCATATTTGCCCATGAAGTCAGCCTCCAGTACCTGTGGGAAAAGGAACACCAAGTGCTGGTGTTCTACCACAGTCCAGTGGCTCTTGAGGTACCATTTCTTTGGCCAGGCCAGATGATGCCAGCTCCCTGGGCAAACACAACAGATCCGGAAAAACTGATTCAGTTCCTCCAGGCATCAATCACTGAAAGAAGAAAGAAGGGCTCGTTTTTTATATCTCAAGTAGTGCTGACGCCAAAGGCTAGTACCGTGGTGAAAGGGGTTGCTAGTGGCCTCAGAGAAACAATCACAGAAAGGTATGTTTCTGGTGGGTAACTTGCTGACTGGGCTGAATGTGTGCCTTGGTAATGCTGCTTTTCTAATTCCTTTTAAAGAAACTCCAGCAGATGTGCTCCTTCTGTGCTACTGTGGGTTGGTCAGAACTTGGGTATAATCCTGAAGTGTTTAAAGAGAAGCACACTGAAGGAGAAGCTTCTCTATCTTGAAAGACAATCTGGCAGTAAAGTCCAATGAGATCTTATAGGCTTGACGTAGCCTTTTTTTCCCGAATGCAGTTTTTCCACTGGGGTCATGGGGTTGGTGGTTTGTTTTTTTCAAATGTGGTTTCATACTGTGTGCACTGAAGATCTTGCTGCAGATTTCTGTACTGAATGGGGGCAAATCTGTCTCAATGGTCTAGGTCATTTAAGTTTTTATTTATCATGCTTCAGGTACTGAGTAAGTTGGTTTGGTTTTTTTTCATTTTGGCTTATCAGCAAAGCCTGTCACTGCAGTATTTGCATCCTTAAACATTTTCCTCTCTGCATATCATCACACATTGTATCAAAGGGATCAGGACATTGTAAGAGTGAACTTGCTTCTTAACAGACCTTTGTTTACCGTGCAGGAAAGAGACTTCAATCCACTGTAGTGGTTCTGTACATGGAATACTGTGTTGACAGGCTATTAGTTGTTACATTACAAAAAAAAAAAAAAATCTGTGCAAGGCATGCATTATTTATTCCATTCTGACTTTAACAAATCACAGCCTATTTCCAGCTCAAAGGCATATATGTGTGTCGATGTTCTTGACAACTTGGTAGGAAACCTGTAATTTAATGCCAAGACACAATAGCTATTTTTTCCCTTAAAAAAAAAAAAAAAAGGTTGCAAGAGTTTTAAAAATATATAATGGTGATCAATACCCTGCTAATGTTTTGCTCTCTGCATGGATGTGCCTGTGCCAGGAAGATTTGTTGGGAGCACTGTCCCCCTCTATGAGGTGAATGACACAGTGCCTGTCTGCAAAGAAAACATGCCTCAGTTTTTGAGAAAAGTTGAACCATTTTTATGGCAGCTTTCCCAGGCAACTGTAAACTTATAAAAAACATGCAAAAACTCTACCTTTACCAGTCGTAAAACACTGACACAGAAGGTTTTATAAGCAGTGGAGTATGATTCAGAAGTGCTTGCGTGACTGCATTTGCGGAATCGTGGAATCACAGAATGATTTGGGTTGGATATCCTCCACATATGTTTTTATGGACTCCATTAGACTGGGGATCTCCTTTTCTGATGAATCTGGAGAGTATTTCTGTGTACTAAAGTGCTACTTTGTTGATGGATTTTACTGTTAAACACTTACCTTGTTGTTCAGGGATTTGTTTTCCACGGTAAACATTTTTCTGAGTGTTCTTTATAACATGAAGTAGCACGATCAAGAAACTATGAGATCCTTCTTAAAACTTGCTGCATCAATAAAATAGCCTTTTAAAAAAAACTTTTTTATATACTTCCTGACTCATAATGTGCTTCCTTGTAGCTATTTGGAAAAATAAAACCTTCAAATTGATTCAGGATATGTGTGGCTGAGCTCTGAGTTACTTGAGACTTTGGAATCTCAGTATACCTTTCTTTAAAGTAAATTCTGAGATTATAAGTAGCTTGAAATGTCTGTAAGTAGTTGGGCTGGAATACCTGACGTATTGTTTTTCCAAGTCACAATTTGCCTCAAGTCTGCAATTATAATGCATGAATAATTTTGTCTTCTTTGTGTAACTCTTCTGACCACTGCAAAAGAAAAGGACCTTTAAAATTATTTCCAAAGCACATATATAGTTTTACAAGTGTAGCATCTCATTTTGGAATTTTATGCGTATCTTTGTTACAAAAATATGCTGCATGAAGACATGACCTTGGAATGTTTATTAATCTACATAGAAACTGAGCTTGTATATTGAGGGGTTTTTGTTCCCTCACATTTAATTTTGAAAGATCTGGATGCAAGTGTGGAATAATGTTGTTTTTTTCTATTAAGTCTGGTGTGGGGTTTTTCCCCTTTAATGAAATTATATATTTAAGAAATGTTCTTTGGCATTTTTTAGTAAAACCCATAGTTGTCTCTCTTTTCCTTCACCTGTACTGTGGCCATTTTCATTTACATATTGACTTAATTCTGAAAATAATGCAAATAACTGAACCAAAACAGTTTCATGCTTCTAGGACTAAATGCAGTATAAGATAGATACCAGGACTGTTATTTGCTGATAATGCTTGCTCAGAGGCTTTACTGCTGTTATCACAGGTGATGCTTTGTGGGACAATCATTTGAAAGAAGGAGAAATTGTAAAGTCACAAAGCTTCTATTCTGCAAAAATACAAGAGGGAAAATCCATTTCTTGTAAGCTCTTCCTAGGACCACAGCTCAGCATTACAAAACTTTGTAACACAGCATTCATCTTCATTACTTGAATGTGAAGAATCACTTGCATGTGTGCATGTCATGTTTCTTAGATTTGATGAAAAACTTTGAGGGCTAACAATATGTTTTCAGGCTTAATATTCTGTCAAACGCAATTTAGATGCCAAGAAATATTCTTTGATTAGCAAAAACAGTACATACCAAATGAATTTGTTCTATGATTGTTCTATGATTCTATGAATTACATTCCCTCTACTTATTAAACTAACTTCACAGTGACACTGCTGCCTTTAGTATATCTCAAAGACGTTTGTGAAACAATGTTTAGATGAGGATAGAGCTATTCTTCATAATAATCAAATTTTTTTTTCTGATTTGCAGTGAAATTACTAGTTTTATCTCTGACACTGGAGATGAACATGATATTCTCTTTGTTTTCTCTGAGGTTGAATAATATCGCAGCAGCAGAATAGATCTTCAGAGGATAGAAAAAAAAAATCCTGTTGTACTTTTAAAACTTTTGAGAAATAGAGCATAAACACAGAGCCAGGTGATTAATCTGTAAGAATAATGTTCCCTGTAGCTCACAGGCGACTAAAACCTTGGCCACCAAGCTAACACTTCCCCCTTGGCAACCAAAGCAAGTTAAAAAAAAACCAACAAAAAATCCTACACATGAGAATGAACCTTTGAAGCAGAGGCAAAGCAGCCACACTATGAACTAAACGGATGGTAAGTAGGCCACAGAAGCTGTCTGGAGGATAGCCATTTCTGGGTGCAGTCGTAATCTATGCAGGGTCGGATTTAGCTAGTGAATAGGTGGATATTATATGAAAAATAATCCCTGAAGTTGCAAGGAGTGCCATTTTTGAGTCAGTTACTGAGAGTGCACTCTTTTTCCAAGCTATATCTCAGCCAGCTGAATTTTTGGGGTTTTCTGTATTACTGGAAAAGTGGGATTTGGTGGTGTTTTTAATTGACAGTTGGTACTGACTGATGCCACTCTTAAACTATTTCATGTGAAAAAGAAAAACTTCAGCAAATACGGGAACTGTGGCAACTGTTGCTGACTCTCTAGGCATCCTTCCTGCTTGACATCTGCCTGTTTGACTTTGGAGACAGTTGTCTTTTTTATTATTTTATTTTTATTTTCTTTGATCCTAGAAGGCACTAGCTATCATTCTAGCATATTACTGGAGAATTCAAAAGTACTCTGGGCAATCCAGCCCAATCATTATTCTTTTTATTCTTCCTCAAACTACCCTTAATTATTTTTCTGATCTTCCCATGCAGGAGGCAATCTCCATGTTTGCACATAGAGCAGCTCAGAGAGGCCTTGGTTTCATTTGAGGCATCTATTCGCCAGGTCAGCAGGCCTGCACAGTAAATTCCCAAACGGGTTTTGTATGTTCAGGCTGATTTTGCTGGCAGGCGCTGTAATGGTATTTTATCATCAGAGCATCTGCCTGCACATCGGTTTTAGTATAGTGTTCCCTTGGGAAGTACTGGGTGGTTATGTCTGATGACTTTAGTCATGAACCTAGAATGGTACTAAAATGCCGCAAGATACAAGAGAAGAGGATTTTTTAATAACTTTGTGAGGGAAGAGTATTTATCTACATACCCATTAGAAGCTTGGGGGATTTAGTCCAGAAAGGAAGTTGCCATGGTGATCACTGGCTCTGTGACCACCAACATTATTGGTGGTTTGGCTTTGGGGTAATTTGGTTTGGGGTAATTGGCTTGGGTGTTTTGGGGGAGGGGTGGGGGCAGAGGCTGTTGTCTCACAGGCTTTCCCACTGTTTGGCCTGCTTCTAACTCCTGTGTTATGCACCAAAACCCCTGCTTGCAGTTATTGTACATACTATGTGACTACTTGAGAAGATATTTTGTGTGATCTCACCATCATACTCTGAGCATAATCTGACCACTACTATACAGAAAGCAGCAAGTATTGTTCATAATGAGAAGGAAATGTTCATTCTCCCAGCCCCACTGCTGCAACCTGTCACTATCATCTACTTGTCTCAAATATTTTATGCTTCAATCTGCACAGCTGCTGTAGTGAAATTGCAAATGGCTCATTAAGTCAGTTGGATTTTCTTCACTCTTTCTGACATTACTTAGATCACTAGGAATCTCTACAGCTAATAGATGCTAAGAGGTGCTGAACCTGGGGGAAAAGTGTTTATTGATACTGGACTGTGGTCTCCCAAGCTGGATGGGTCGGTTCCTCACCTCTTCAGTTGTATGGTACAAAATGAGCACAGAAATTTACATGAACAAACCCTTCCAGATTTATTTACAAGGCAGCTTTCAAGCTGATAATGAGTTTTTGTAATACAGGACCATTCAATATTCAATACAAAGTCAAGCAAATGCAAACTCATCAGGTATGACAACATCACATCTCTATGTTTTATTAGCACTTGCTGCAAACTATTGCCCATAGGACTGTACAAGTAAGTAGATCATAGGTGTGTCCTTGTCAATTATTAGTGAACCAGACATTTCTAGACTAACTAACATGCAGTCACTGTGTGTTTGCAATTTTGAATTTTTAGTCTTCTGTAGCTCCTTTGTGGTCCTGGAGTGGAAGTATTTGGATAGAAATTGTCAAAAAAAAAATCCTGTCACCTCTTAAAACATTGTGGCACATGCTGTATTGTATCTGATGGATTTGGGCAATTCTCAGGATCCTTCAAAGCCTTAGAGAGCTTTCAACAGTTATCTAGAGAGAATGCATCTACACTTGCCACAGAGAAGTAACCTGCATATCCCCAGCCTCTGCAATGGCTCTCTCTGCTTGGACAGTTGGCTAAGAAAGCCTTAGCAGCAGAAATCCCCTAGGATCCATTGTCAGTAAGGGCACCAAGCATGCAGTCAGTTTTACTACTTTCTTTTATTTAGAAATTAGTGTCCTTTGTGGACTGGAAGAGCAGTTAGGCTACAGCCAGAGTTGTGTTGGGGCAGAGCATGCAAAGAAAGCAGTAAGGGATCCTGGCACCCTAGTGCCACATTTGTACAAAAGAAACAGCTGGAACAGTGGGGTGGGAAAAGGATGTGTAACTAGGGAAGGCAGCCAGGACAAAGATGTTGGCGATGTTACCACCTTCTCTGTGATGCAGAACTTCCATGGGCTGTATAAATACCCAGGTTTTTCTTCTGTTAAAACTGAGATGCTAATGTTCAGTCCTTGGGAATTCAGTAATGTCTGTGTGATACAATTAAATTATTCTTAGGAAGCCACTGTCCCTATGAAAGAGGCTGCCTTGATACAATATAAAGCTTATTTTTATTTCTTCTGTTCTTAAAGCTCAGAAGTGTTTAACCTCATTTTACTGATCTTTTATCCACAACTTTCCTCCTAGGCAAATGTTTCATGAATCTATTTTCTTCTAGGATTTTTTTTTGAAGTGGGCAGGGAGGGCAGTGCAGGCAGGCATGGGTGCTAAGATAAAAACTTAATGTAGTCAGAGATTACAATAATATTTTGTCTGTGATTATGATAGCATTGCATATATTATCCCAGTCTGTACAGTTGCTTCAGCAGAGAACAGACTGGTATAGTACATTTTGGTATTTATTCCAGACACTAAGAAAACTAATACAAGACATGTCTTTAAGGCACTAGATGATCATACAGTGGAATTTGACCTTCGGCAAGTCTTTAATATTGTAGCTGTTGATCTGAGAGTCTTTGTAACTAAGCAACTGTCATCCAGAATGCATTATATCATGAAATAGTATTAAGGATGCTTTTCATTGAGGAAAATGGTGAAGCTATGGTGACTCTGCTGTTCACTAGCATTCCCTGTTGTCTTAACTGAGCCATCAACTGCAGGATCTTCTGACTGACGTCCCTGTATTAGGAGGAGTGTCTGCCTCCACATCTCTCTCATCCCATGCACGCTCCTTCTCCTTTTTAATTTCTTCCTCTGGGCTGTTGTGGACAGTCAGCCCAGTAAGTCTCCTTCCTACTTCATGCATGGTGATGGTTAGAATCTGGACAATTGAGATGAAATATTTAAATTTTAAGCCAGAATGTTAACATCAGCCTTTAAAGATGCTACTAGGAGGAATTACGAGAGGATGTTTCCTACCCAGAGATGCTTTTTAAGGTTTTCATCAGATGCTAGGCAGGTGGTCCTGAAGCTCATTACTGGAAGGTCATCAGGGTTCTTGCTTGTTGTCTAAGACTAGTACTATTTCTCTGAAGAGCATGAGCATATGGCATGGTGAGCATCTGTGCCTGGTTTGGTCCATCTGTTAAATGTCCTCTGCAGTCGGTAAAGGACAGGGCTCAGCCAAAAGGAGCTAGTAAGGCTGCCACTGCAGCACTGGAAAGGAGAGCTGCCCCCCCATCCTGTTCCCACACCAGATACAGTAAATTCTTCTAAGACTCTTGCTTATCTTAGCTCAGAGAGTGTTTTGTTGATAATGGTCCATCTCACCTAGTTGTGTTTCATGCTGGCTCCTTTTCTCTATTAGACAGCATTTCAGTGCTCTCATTCTGGCTGTGCTGAACAGAGGAGATGTAAGTCCAACTGAATGGTTTCCTCATTGTGGAAAGTTCCTTCCTTTGAGCTCTGTAATCTGAGGAACATTTGTGAAAGAAGTAATCCACATGATAAGCATACATGGATTTTTTGTTCAAAGCTATTTCTTATAAGAGTTACAGGTGGGCTGTTGCTTTGAAAATATTTTCCAGCTCAGACAAAATTTTCCTTTATTCTGCAGTAACTGGAAATAATGCATTGGAGAGATGGTAAGGCTCAGTGACTATACTTTCCTCTCAGTAACCAGCTGAGGCTGATCACCATCAGTGTCTGATGTGAGAGATATGTAGAGGAAGGAGACTGCTATAGCTCTGTGGTGAATATGGAGCTTTGGCTATATGCCACAAGAGGTGTGTGAGCCACTGCAGAGACTCTTGTGCTAACTGCATGGCTGACATGACAGGTCTGCTTTTCCTTGTGATGCAGTACAGCACAACTCCATCTCATGCTTAAGGATGAAGTAATTACCTCTCTTGGTAACCTCTCTTCCCACACCTTTCTAGTGCATGGACCATAAGGCAGAGCCGGGGTGGGGAGCAGTGCAGGGGGAGGGGCAAAGTCCCTCCCACTGTGAGAGAAGATCAGGTCTGAGACCACCTTAGAAACCTGAGTATACCTCCATCTATTGGGCCTGACAAGGTGTATTACAGAGTCCTGAGGGAATTGGCTGATGCAATTGCCAGACCACTCTGTGATATTTGAAAAGTCATGGCAGTTAAGTGAAATCCCTGGAGTCTACAAAAAAGGAAATTACACCCATTTCTACAAAGCGTAAGAAGGAAAATGCTAGGAACTACTGACCTGTTAGCCTTCCCTCTGTGCCTGAGAAGTTCAAGGAACAGATCTTCCCAGAAGCTATGCCAAGGCATATGGAAGACAGGGAGGTAATTCAAGACAGCCAGCATGGCTTCACCAAGGGCAAGTCTTGCCTGAACAACAACCCAGTGTTCTCTGGAGGATTAAGGACAACAGTGGGCAAGGGAAGAGCTATGGATGTAATCTATCAGGATTTCTGTGAGGCCATTGGCAAGGTCCTCCACAACATCCTTCTCCCTAAATTGGTGAGATATGGATGTGATGGAGGGACTGTTTGGTGGATGAAGAATTGGTTGGGTGGTCATATTCAGAGTAGTAGTCAACAGCTCAATGTCCAAATGGAGACTGATAACAAATGGTATCCCTCAGGTGTTGACCTGCCTGAGGGGTCAGATACCATCCGGAGGGACATGATGAAGCTTGAGAAGTAGGCCCATATGAAACTCACAAGGTTCAACAGGGCAAATGCAATGTTCTGCACATGGGTCAGGGCATCCCATTCTATCAATATATCCTGGGGGATGAAGGGATTCAGAGCAGCCCTGTGAAGAAGCACCTAGGGGTACTGGTGGATAAAAAGCTGAGCATGGTTCCTGGAGTGCGTGGAAGA
>WAAB01003406.1:44439-87278 GCA_013389865.1 Piaya cayana | reverse complement strand
CTTATGGGCTCCTCTGAATTTAATCAGAAATTAAGTGGTTTACTCCCGTTTTTCAGATTAAGTGGAAGTTTCTGGTCCTGACCAGTTTTTAGCCTGTAAGACACTGACCATGCTGTCCCTGCTCCAGTAAAGCAGCAAATCCACATGCTTAATAAATCCCCTGCATGTATTCCATTCCATCACTTTTGGCACATGGCACCTTCCCTAGTACATTTCTTCTTGTTCTCTGGTAGAACAGGGTAGTACACCACCTACTGAAAAAATGCAGGTCTCCCACACAAATCCCGATACCAGAGCAACCACATATATAGACTCACATGCTTTTCTAGATGAAACCACAGCGTACTTTGTAAGGTCATGCCCTTAGAAATAAAACATTCTTTGTGTTGTCCTGAAATCTAAGTCCCTGAACTAACTTGTACAATTCTTCAGCATCTGATTCCTACAATAGTTTCTAATATCCCCTTAATAGTATAACAGATGCTCATTCACTGTCATTTGAAAAGAGACTGTGTAAAGCAGCATGTATGGAATGACTGGCTAGAATTTGGTACTGTAACTCAGCAATCTATATATAGAATAACTATGAAGTGCTTTAGAATTGTTTCCAATGAAAGTTGCAAATGATTCTATGTCCCCTGGAGACACACAGTCCTAGTGAGCCAACACTTCACATTTTTTTTATAATGATATTGATTTCTTACAATGGAGAATGCTTCTTTCTCCAGTATTTCCTGGGGTTAGTGTGTCATGGCATTACAGCCAGCAGGCCTGCTGCTGGCCCCCCATGAACTGTCTTGCTGGATCCAAACACACTCATCTGATGAGTAAAAAAAGGTCCAGTGTTACTCTGGGAATCTGCACAGAAATAGTCCCTTTAATATGCAGAATTTGGGGTTATTAGTTGATTTTGATTGCCACTTGCTGAAAAGATGAACTGTCAGGATGCTACACACTGTAATTTCTCTTTTTTTTGGTTAATAGGCTTAAAATTTCAGGCACTGAGTACAGCATATCTCCACAGCAGAATGCTGACAGGTCCATAGATAGTGAATTTTTTCCAGGATTTGGATTATATCATTGACATAGCTCTGATGAATGTCTTTACAATGCTGTGGTGCAGAACTGCAATGCTTTTAACCTCCCATTCCCAAAAGATCTGACTACAAATGGGAAGCATCTCTACTGCTTTTATATATGAGGAACTGAAGCAAAGTAAGCAAAGTGTGTCGACATAAAGTCAAACTCCAAAATAACCCTGTTGATCATATTCTGGTGTAGGACACACAGCTCCCCTTACCAAAAGCAGTACTTTTTATTTCTACAGAGTAATTATTTTCCACATTGGGGTAAATCCTGTTCCTAACAACATAAAACTCCCACTGAATGGATTTTAACCTGGATTTCACTCTATACATGGAATCAAGCTGAAGTCCTCTGTCATACATAGAAGTATCAAATAGCCTTACAGCATTAGATGCAGTCTAATACAATTCTGAATGATAAAAATGCAATATCAAACAAACATTTTGCCTTCTTCAAGTTGTTTCTGTTCACATTACTTTGGCTCACACAACTGCTGTTTTAATTCACTGTGATTACAGCAGACTAAAAAGGAAAGAAGAAATAGCAAAGAAAACACAACACAATAAATCCTATTATCCAGTTGACTAAGTAAATGTAGACTACCGCCATGTCCATATCAAACCGCCATCCACGGCTATCATCTTCAAAGTCCATGTCATCCATTCGGTGAGCAGCATGTGGGAAATGCCTCCTTGTTACAGTACCTGAGTGTCTCTGAAAACCTGCTGAAAAACAGACTAGAAGATAAAAATCTTTATAAAGGCAACCAGGTTGGGTAGAAAAAAAGAAAGAAATCATCCTCCTTCCTCCAGTAATTTACAGGATGCATGGAAGTAGCAAATATCACACCTCATTGGTAGATTACCTCACTTTGTTAAACAAAAAGCTCTCCTTTGGACTTGTTTTTGAATGATTTAAAAGGTAACTATCTTCCATGTCAGGAGGATACTAAATTTTTTTTTAGTATTATTTGGCATTCCTTACTACAGTGAAGTATTACCTGTGATCACCTAAAATTTTGGCACCTTCTGCCACTTGATCTAGAAGTAAGAAGCCCAATATACTGTAATTAATCTCCTGTTTAATTAATCTTTGGATTCCTGAATTCTAGTCATCTGAATTCTTTAGTAACTGAGAGACATCTATATGCAGATACACACAGTTCATCAGTGCAAATATGTTGAATTCCTTTTCTAGTATTTGAATATTTTTTTCAAATTACTCTTCTAAGTGATTCCTGCTTGCTTTAGTACTATGACTCTACTTGATTTAAATCCAGTTTTTCAATTACTTTTTGTATGCTCACAATACCTAAAAAATACATATATGCAGATGTAAACACAGCCTTCCAAGTGGAAATCAAAGCCCTGTGCCTCCAAGAACAGCCTGAGCATGGGTTTCTGCCAAATGGTCTTTCCTTTCCATTCCTCCTGATTTCACTATGTAGTAAGGGAAGTACTATAAGAGCATACACGTAGTTTTGCATATGAGAAGACAGGATGTTAGAAAAGTGTCTGTGCAACTGTGTTAGATAGTAGGTTGTGGCACAGGAAAGAAGCTGGGAGTTGGGCTGTAAAGGCAGATCTGTCTCTTTCTGATGAAGGACAAGGAAGGGATGCTGTCATACTGGTCTGGATTGTTGTTCAGATTTCAGGTAACTCTCAATTTTTATGATGAATTTTTTTGATTCTGGGAAACAGGTCTTTTCTGAGCTGCCCAGGCTTTTCTCCTCAACACTGATGTCATGGCTTTTAGAGTTCCATGGTGGGTAGAAAGTGCCCTCTTGAATGTGCACCCCTGCACACCAGTGTGCCTCAGTGTGTATTCCACAGTTATCATATACTATTATGCTGCCTTCTAGTCCAGCTTAATTAAGTCTCCTTGAGGTTCCTCCATCTTCTGTTTTTGACTAATATTAATAATTGTGTATAATTGGTGTTCATATCCGTAACTTTAACATTTTCAGACCTTATTCAAGATAACACAGAAGTTTATTTTTAAAGAGTGTCCAAATACAGAACTTTGCTGGAATATCAAGATTTTTACTTTTCAGTGGTGGATATTGACTGTCACCCTGTGTTTTTATTTTGAAATAATATTTTTTAGAGCAGAAATGTTTACATGACTTTCAAAGAAAAGAANAGGTTGTAGGGAAGAAGGTGCTGGCCTCTTCTCCCAAGTGACAGGGACAGGACAAGATGGAATGGCCTCAAGCTCCAGGCAGGGAGGTTCAGGCAGGACATCAGTAAAAAATTTTTCACAGAAAGGGTCATTGGGCACTGAAACAGGCTGCCCAGGGAGGTGTTTAAGGGATGGATGGATGGATGAGGTGCTGAGGGACATGTTTTAGTGTTTGATAGGAATGGTTGGACTCGACAGTCCAGTGGGTCTTTTCCAACCTAGTGATTCTGTGAATTTTCTCTCTTTGGTATCCCCTTAAAGGCAGTTCATCAGAGACCTTTTGACTCTGAATTACCTATGTGAACTGGTCCTCCTATATTTGCTAATGACTGTTTTATTTAGAAGTTTGACTAGACCACCAAGACACAGAAATTCTTCCTTTGGAGAATCCCTCATTGTTAGATGTCATGATGCCATTGTATTTCTTTTTTTACATTTTATTTTTAAACACAATTTGGATCATTTTGCCCTGTACAGCTACTAAGTTTCTAGATCTGTGTATATAAGAATTTCTCTAACATAATTTATCTTATTTTGCAGACTGCATGAAGTCTTCACGCTATTTAAGAGTGTGAGGATGTTTTATGATGGTTTTCAGTGACTCCAAGTGGGCTATGAATTTCCCACAGCAAAATATGCTGTATTGACTCTAGGGNAATTTCCAGGCATTTTCTTTTCAAGAGTTTGACATTATAATATCACAAAATGTTATTGAAGTACATGAGCTAAAGATCTGTTTAAAGATGCTAAAGAACTGTTTAAAGTATATGAACCTCCTCATTTTTTATGTTATGCTTTAGATCATGTTAATTAAAATTATGTTAATTTAAAACAGTAGCTTTGATTATGAAAAAATAACACTTGTAATTCAGAAACAAAATTCTCAAAAAATGATAGTCTTTAAATATCTTTCTGCCGACATGTAATTTACTTGAAAAATGCTAATTTAAAAACTACTTCAATTTCAAACTTGTATTTTTCTTAATTTCTTTTCTAACTCTTTTTAAACATTGTCAAGTAGACACCTAGATTTGTGGTCTTATATTCTACTTTATAAATTTAATTTGCAATTGGCATTCAATTTTATCATTAACGCTGTAACGTTCTCCTTGCCTTTTACCCGTGAATTTTAGTGCATATTTTCCTCTCTGGAGAGTCTTAGTCAAACTGCTATCTGCGCTTTCTTCTTATTATACACTTAAAATTAATACAACACAACATGCCAGATGTTGTTTTTTGATAATCATGAATTTATGCAAACATGTAGCTACATTACTTTTGACTTGGTAGTCCTCACTTGCTACAGAATTTAGACAAGTATTATCCCTGATTTTTATGTCTGTGTCACTCACCTTAAGCAAACCTGCAATGACTTTATCACAGATTAGACTTTGTAATGTAATCATTTGACATTTATGAACAGCAGTTTAAGTATAGGAATCTGACTACTCTTTAATTGCTCTTCCTATAGAAAGCTGAAATAGTCTCTTTTTTACCACCTGTAAATTGATTAAGGTTCAACTAAAAATGTCAATAGTACAACTATTATGTAAGCTGAATTATAGGACTTAACAGAGACCAACAAAGAATGAGAACTTTTTCTTTTCCCTGACACATATTATCAAATGAATTTGTGTACAGTATGGAAACCAAAGATCAGATTTAGAAACTCCGTATACTCATGCATAAAGGACACTGCAGGTTCTACAATCCATACTATGACTACTGTCTTTAATAAGCTCTGACATGAAAAATACCTTCAGATATCTGTCTCTCCAGCTGGAACGGAAATAACCCATGTCTGCATCTGATTCTACCCATTTGCAGATAAAACCTGAGACCTGTATAATTCCTTAACTGTAGAGCAACATGGAATAGTGGTTTGAATTATGAAATAGAAGACCCGAGGCACCTTCAAATGACTTCTAAAGTACTTACTCCTTTCTTAAAAAGAAATTCTATCCTATTTGATGAATGCAGTCCCTAAATAATTTCTACACAAGCATGTATTTGTTAAAACAGATATTTTACTTAACTTATTTTGTCCATGCCTGCGTTGCTATACTTTGAACAAGATCTTCCACTCAAATCACATGAATATGCATGCACAGTGCCAACAGAGTCTGACAGACTGTTAATAAAAGCCTGTTACTAGATATCAAAAACAATGTTGTTCACAAATCACACTTTTATATCCACCAAAGCATGCAAATAAAAAAAGGATTTTCACCAGAGCATCAATAGGCATATCTGTTTCATGTGTCCCTGCTAAAGTTTTTGCAACATCCTGTGGAGGTACTAGCAATACTGAAAGTAAGAATCCAAAGAATTTAAAATAGTATCCCAAATTTATAAATCTACTAAAAATCTAAGACATGAGATGGAACATTTTACCTTAAAAACATGCCCATATGAATAATATGCAAGCTATCTCTATTTACATGGTAAGTGCTTGTGTAAAATTAAATTACCTAAGAACAAGTGTAATTACCAAGGTAATTTTGATGCAGTCTCTTTCCAACTATGAGCTGCAGCAGATTAGCTACTGACAGAGCTACTGAAAGACTATAAGAAAAAAGGCAAGAACAGACTGACAGTTTCCTACAGGTGCCTTTGCAGCAACCAGCAGCTTCAGACCCCAGTGCGTTGGAAGCTATGCTCAGAATAGCATGTTGGAACAGCATTGGTAGGATTTTCTTTCCTTACATGCATCTGTGCATACTTATAAACTAGATCTCATATTGCCTCTGCTTATTGTGCTTTGTGTCCCTTTTCGGACTAGTCTCAGAGGAAGTAAACTGATCTCCTTTCAGGTGAAACTAAACCAGAAGATGAGCTTTAAGACCTCTAATGTGTCCCCATATAATAGGCTTCAGCTACTGGTGGACATACTGCCCCTTAAGATTGGAAGGAAGTTGCTCCTGTTGCCTAAAGTGCAAATGTGGACATCTGGCCCTCAGTAACAATTGTTTTGCCCTATCTATTACAGCTGACAAAATTCCTAATGCAAGAATGCCCCTGCAGGACAGCAAACAATCTTTCCTAAAATGTCTTTATGCTGTTCCTAAGTTTACAGACCTCTTCTATCTGTCTTCTGCAATATCCTTTCCAAACAAAACAGTTGTAAATTTCCTTCATATGAAAAAGCACCCATACTTCAAATTATCATCCCTTCTGTATTATGCCTTACCTTATTTTAGACTTCTTTGAGAAGGTGTAATTTAAAATATAAAAATATTGGAGATGTGGGATCACGAGTCGAGACAATGACATATTGTTTTCCATTTTGTTATGATCCTAATAATTCTCGCTTATTTTTTTACTATGGTTGTGCATTGAATATTGTCAGAAAACTAATCACAGTATGGCCCAGGCCTCTTTTCTTAAGTGGCAACAGCTCATTTGCAGCTTATTGTAGTGAATTATGTATTACGGAGATTACATGGTGTCTGTGGGCAAGTGCTTCACTACTTGATTTTCCTCACAGTGAAAATGTTTTTCGTACTTGCAGTCTGAACCTCTCACATCCATTATTATACCACCTGCTGTGCACCACTGTGAGCAGCTGGTCTGTCCTCTTGGTGGACTCCTTATAGCTACAATAAGGCTGCCTGGAGATTATTGCCAAAAGCCTACACTTCTCCAGACCGAACAAGCCGTTCCATCAACCTGTCCTCACTAGTCAGGTGCTCCAGGTCCCTGAGCATCCTAATGCCCCTCTGCTAAACACGCTCCAATTTAGTGCTATCTTTCCTGTGCTGGAGGCAGGGAGAGGAGGGGGGTAAGGCTGCAGCATTTTAGATGTGGTCTGCTGAGTAGCAGGGAATAAAACTTCCATCACCTACTGCTCTTCATCCATTATGCTCCTGCTTGTAAAGCCAAGGACGCTGTTGATCTTCCTTGCTGTTAGGGCACACTGCCAACTCATGTGCAGCCTTCTCTTCACCAGTGCAGTCAGGTCATTTCCAGAGAGCTGCTCCTAGGCTGTCGATGCCCAACCTGTCTTACTGCTAGGTGCTTTTCCTTCCCAGAAATAGGATTCAACATTTGTCCTTAATGAATTTCTCAAGGTTCCTTTCAACACATATTTCCAGCCTATCTAGGTCTCTCTGAATAGCATTCCTGCTGCTGAGTCTATCAACCTGTTCTCAAATTTATTGTCCTCTGTTGCTTCTTCAGAGTCACTGATGAAAAGAAATGATAGCTGTTAGTTAGAAATGTTAGTTATTTACTATCATTGTTAAGTGAATAATTTAGTATTGTTAATAAACTTTATCAGCTGTATATGTATCGCTTCTCCAAATCACATATGAATTTTCCGAACTACACAGACTGCAGTGGGATTCCAACAACAATCTAATATAGTTTGCTAGATTCTCTTTTACATCATGGTTTCTGTGTTCTGCCTTGGTCTGTTTCTCTTTTCACATGCCCTGCTGGAAAGAACTTCATTTGCTGAAGCACTTGCTTTAGTGTTTTTCAGCCCATTTCTTCATATTCTCTAGGTCTCTCTGGATAGCAGATCTGCCACTATGTATAACACTTGTATGATTTTTTTTTCCATTCAAATACAGCTCACTAGATTTCAGATAGGATTATTTATAATACAAGTTTTTTGCATGTTCCTAGCATTTGTTTGAATTCTAAGACATAAATAGTGACTCAGTCATTAACAATGACGTTCTAAATCAAATAAAAATATGTGAAGGCAGTTACTTCTTGCTATATTACAGACTAATAATTCAGCTTTTACCAATTAAAACACATACTATAATGTAAGCTACTGTATCTTAGCAAAGAATTGGGTTACTGGGAAAGAAAACAAACCAAAGTTTTAAAAATGAATGACAAAATCCACAAAGCCACATGAAATACTTGTATGTATAATTTACTTTTTTGCTTAACAATCATTTTGCTATTTTATTAAATATTAAATCTATCTAGCAATTTTATGAGAAATATTCAATGACTCCTGTGACCAGTTCTTCTCATAAATTCAAAGGAAAACTAGAAAAACTCATTTTCTACCTTCTGCCATTTATTTTCCTGGAAGTAAATGAATCAAGAAGCAAGAGGACTGTGGGAGAGCAGAACGAGCTTAGAAAAAAACACTCTGCCCAAACATCTGTGATTATTCTAAAATTATCAATACTCACAAATATTATACTTGGCTAGTTTAAATGTTGGGATGCATACTAAGCCAGGGTAATTAATGTCACATTTCACAATGCAGAAGTCATCTGACATAGAAGCCATGAAGGAATTTTGATAGCCAATCTGCTATCTGAATTGTGTGCTTTTAATTTCTTCTTCTAAATCATTACATACTAAGTAACAAAAAGGCAAGACATCATGTAACTGCTTTTTAAAAAATGATTCACAGCAGAACCTACACTCCTACTTTGAAATCACTTTATATAAAAATTCAACTAAAGGTGATGAAATAAAAATAATAGACAGATGAAATAAAAATAATACACAGTAATTAAAATGAATGTCCTAGTGTACAAAAGAGCTCTGCAAATAAATGAAACACTGGCTTCTTTAACTGCCTTCCCTTTCACTGTACCTGTTCTGACTGCAACCCGTATAGTCTTGATAAATGACATCAAGAAATGAAGCTGCATGGTCTCCCTGTGAGATTACATCATAAATATAAATACACAGTTTACATACATTCTAGACCATAAAAATGTCTTCCTTTAATTTTAAAGAAAATTTTTCTACATGAATATTGATGATGAACATATTATAATAATTTCCATACATTTGCCTTTAAGATGGGGATTTGTAGTCACTTTTGTTTGTATATACATGTTGATAAACTTTATCTTAATCATGAATTTAACTTGTGGACAAGTTCTCTCTTTGCCATGACAGCGCAGACAATGAAAACCAGGGAATTCCAGACAGCAACCCGAAGCTTTTAACTTTCCATGACATTTACACCAATAACGTATTTGAAAAACCAATCTTAAAAAATATTCAGCATTTTCTGACTCTGTGAACTCTCTTATTAATTTTAATCTATTTTCCAGTTCTCTTCCACTACCTCTTCACTAAATCTTTTGCTCATCAAGGCCTTGAACTCTATTAATCAACACCCTCTTCTGTTGTCTTTACTTTTCGTCACTGAACATTTCTCAAAATCATGTTGCAAGTTCATATTTTCTTTACATTTGTCATGTCCCCAGCTGATCAAATACTAAATTTCAGCTGTCAGCAACTCTTGCTAAATTGTAACAACCTTCACCCTTTTGTTCATATTGCTGTAATGGCATCACCTTCCTCTAGTTTCCTCCTTCCCTACAACTCCTCCCTATCTACTTATATCCCTTCAGGCTCCGTTTTTTTTTTCATACTGCTACTGTACAAAATATGTAAAGGCAAAAGCTACTGATATTTCTAGATAGGCTTCATGTAATACCTCAAGACAACTGAATAAGTACAAAATAGCATTAAAAATGATATGCTGATGCTTGTCTCTAATGTGAATGCTACTTGGTATATTGCTCAACTGTCTTTAGATGTTTATTTCTTGACATGTATGATTACTTTATTGTGTAAAAAATAACATGAATTTGATACTACAGATAATTTAAGAAAAACTTAGCAGAGTTTTTTTGCTGCCCACAAGCCTTTCAGTACTTAAGGCTCTAATGTTTTAAGCCAATTTTAGTGGAACACTGAAAGATAACAGCAGTGCAAATCCTTTCTTAAAAATAAATTCATTAATTGGCTCTACTTGTCTTAAGATGATAAAAAATATCCTTCCTTTAATCCTTCATTAAATGTGTAACGATGGTTATCTCTTAAGTTTTCCTGATGCCATTTCAAACAGCCATCTTTACCTACTCAGCTAAAAATATTAACCAAAAGTCTCCTGGCTTTACTCCGCTGTTCACTTATCTCTTGATTCTTTGAGAAGGTATGCTTAATCTGGCTCATATAAGCCATTCAGCCAATATAAGCCTTCTGCTGTATTTATTCCATAATAAAATTAGCATAACTTTTCCTTGCTTATTAGTCTCACACATCACCTCGAGTGCTTTCATGCTTCCTCTTTCTTCCTTCATCAAATTCAAATTTCAGTTTTTATTTTCACTTTTAGAGGTCCCCAAAACTCTGCCTTGCCCAAATAACGTGGACACACTTTTTATAGTTATGTTATGCAAGTACCACATTCCTCCAGAAATCTTAGCTGTTTTCTACTCAGTAAGGGCTCTAGATCAAACTGAATTCACATTCATGACCCCATTTTGGGATGGCAGGGAGCTATCCATGTGACTGGTCCAGATGTATGAAACAGAAATCACAGGAATGACAGGTAGCAGGAAAAATGTACAAGTCATCCTAATTTCTTCTCTATTAACTCACTGATACAGATGAAGCCAGTTGATATCTCTATGATTTATTCTCAAGTAAATATTCTTTTGTTATTCTTACAGTAAACAGGATTTCTATGATGCATCAAATCAAAGGAATGAAAACCATGCAAACTTAACTTTCGAGACAAGATATGTTTATACCAACAGAGTTGAGATTTTTCAGGGGTTACTTGAGTACAAACTACTCTCCTGAGCAGTGCATTTCAGTGCTAAGTGGATTGAGGGAGTGTGCTGGGGAAGCATGTCTAACGTAATTTTGACTAAACATTATTAGTTTATAGCTAACTAGGAATACAAACAATTTTACTGGTCATTGCTCAGTGATGATGGTTTATCTTTTTGACACTCCATTTGGCACAGCTCCCAGGAACCCGCATTTCAAGGATCTCCACAGGCAAATGTGGTATTTTTAGTTTAATTACAATTCTCTTTTATTCATTATTTTTTCCAATAATATGCCATTATTTGAATCCATGCTCTGATGTAATGATAATTTTATTTAATGTCTTCTAGTTCTTTTATTATGAGACATGGAGTAAGAGCAGCACATTCATTTCTGTCATGGCTCTCATGATTTTAATTACCTCTACCACCCTTCCTCTTTTGTCATCTCTTGTTTTGAAGCATTCCAATCTACTTAAATATTCCACATCAGGACTTTCCCTTTTAACCTGAACACAGCTATGGTTTTTTTCAAGCATCTTTAGAAAATAACTTTCTTAAAAGACATTTGGAATTCATAACTCCACTACAAGTTCAGCTGGGTCTCTTGGTACAGCTGTGGGAGTAAGGCTACATAACATGTCTAAAATTTTCTTAATTTGTTTTTCTGGCTAGTATGAACACTTGGTTCCTTAGGCAGAACTATACATTCCAACTCAGTCACTAACATGTCAAGAAATACAAGGGATAAAGGCTACAGTATGCATTTTGCCATGGCCAGTCCACCACAGTTCTTGGTATTGCACATTTGTAGCTATCAATATTCCTGGTACAGCAATCATCTAATATCAAGGTTAAACCGAAATAAGTGACACATACAGATTAGCTACAATTTAGATTCCCTTTATGGCACTGATGAACCAATAGAGACAACTAAGTAGGTATAATTGCTGAGTGTTACCTTGCTCTTCTACAAAGGCTGGCTTAGGATGCAGTTTCCAGGACTATGAACAGGCTACAGAATATCTTCTCCAAGGTACTGTGGCTCTGAAGAAGTCTCTCAAGAACAGCCTCAGCAAAACTGCTTTGTACTGATGATGTTGGGACAGAAAGTGGCAGTGCTAACAGCGATGAAGCTTAAGACATCTCTGTGGCACTGGCCTTTGTACCTCAATGTTCTCCTTCCAGTTAACTTTGTTTTCCTTTCAGAGTTGCTTCTGCTTGGTGAAGTGCAGAAGAGAAGGCCTGAAGGCTAATCGGAGAACAGCTGTCTTGTGTTTCTTACCAGTGACCAGTTGCAGCTGAAAGGACTTGTGGGCAAGAAAGATGGGTCTAAATGTTAGGATCTAAATGCTGACACATCAGCAAAATGACAAAGCTGTAGTAGTTACACTTAACCAGCAGTGCCTGGATTCTCTTTTTTTTTTTCCTGTCTTAGTGTTCTATAGGCATAACAGATGCTCAAAGACAACACTTCCTAGTAACGTCTGTCTCCCTGAGGCAGAAAATTCACTTGCTGTGAAGACTGTAGATTGTAAATGGATCTTGCGAGAAATGCATGTGTGCAAATTAACTTTTTATGATTCCACAAGCTATACTGAATAATCTGAAGGGTCCTAGCTAAAAAGGGAAAGCCTTCTGGTGAATTGGCATTACATGGTTCCACAACCACAGTCTTGAGTTGTATGAAAAAGAAAACTTAAACAAAGAAAACTTAATCAAAGAAAACTGAAGGAAATGAGGGAGTAAGGAAATTAACTGAAAGGAAAAAGTGCAAGAAGTAAGGGTAGAGTAGTAGGACTTGGGAAAAATAGCTCAATTTAAAGATTATTCTGAGAGACTGCTTATACTTCAGCTTTAGTCTTTATGACTAAAATGAATTCTTCACCTTTTCTTTTCAGTAAAACCTACCTTGTTTCTCTTTTCAGTTATCATAGCATCAGAAACCAGTATTACTTTTTTCTTCTTTCTAAACAGAAAAGTATAAACTTAAAACCTAGTTGAGGTAATTTTGCAGCTGTAAATTTTCACAGCTGTTAACATATTTCCTTTATTATTTATTTAACTGAAGTCACAATAACAAAACTCTTGCATCAAGAAAGCAGATTTTCAAGTGTTGTACCTTAGTTTTAAAGACAGAGATACAAAAATGTATCAGCACAAAAAGCTTTCACAACATTCTTTTTTTTTAAAAAAATGCATAAGAAATTTCACGCTTTTCTGTAAAGAGCGATTACATAAAAGGACATGGCAGATGTGACCTACCGCGGTGTTGAGAATTTCCATTGGTATTAGCAGGTGTCAAAACCACTGTATCTTGCAATCCTTGACTAATGCATAAGTCAATAGCTTTTTATTAAGTCACTAGTGGGATGAGATCAGCGAAGAACTAGCACATTGTATGAAGCATTGGGAGAAAGTTTTCCAGATTAGGCATAAAAAAACCCCCCAAACCAGGTAAAAAGAATGATTCTATTTCTAAATGTTTTCCTGTCTTCAATGTAATCCTCATATTTTTAAACAAAAATGTTAGTATACACATAGTTGGAAAGAATTTTCTATTAACCTAGGAAAACTACATCTTGTACTAGTCAGCAAGGGCTGTAACTCAGACGTTTCATAATTTCATTTTCTAATTCTGAACAGCTAGCTGTGTACTTAACTTCAGGTACATCTACAAGCTTTCTCTATATGCAGCCAGTCAGCAGCCTTTTAAAATGTTACCACCACTAACTTGACTACTCTATCCTGTATCTCTGGCCCCATCAATATATTTCTATATCAGATTTAAGCAAATTTTTTTGACAGAACCCTTTTAGGCTCCACACACTGTCTCAGTTCATTTCTTTAGTTCATGCATTTGACTACACTAAAGTCACTGTCAGAATAAGTATCGTATGTTCAGTTTAAATTATATTTACCACTTATTTTAGTCCATGTTTTAAATTACTTTTGGAGACATACCCTTAGTTTGTGAACTTTCTGTGACTGTGCAGTGTTTACAGAATGCAACTCCAATTTAATGGCATGCAAAGACTACACTTACAATGTTATTAAACTCCAAATACATGATAACAGGATCCAATTGAGCCTGCTTGCTATTTGACTATTGTATTCAAATGACACGATTTTTAAAAGAATCTATGTAAGATGTTATTTCTATTGTGCAATTACACTAAAAGTTACCAATACTCAAACCAACAACTAATGCAATATCTTTGTTCAGCTGATAGAAAACAGAAGACATTTGAAAGGAATGCTTAAAATTAAGTTGCTAACTTCCATATATATTAAAAATCTGAGTGGTAAAAGAAGATTGGTTTTCAATCCTTTATAGCATTCTCATTCTGTCACTAACCTATCCTTGACCAATAAAAGCATACCATATACACAGCAATGTCACACATGTTTATTAAACAAATGGGAATTCTATTAATGGTTTTAATAGGAAAAAAAATCCAGAACATTATAAAGATAAACTGCTCTGAAGCAAATTTCATGAGTTTGAAGCACAAAAGTGCTACCGTGCTGAGATTTCTTACTTTTTGTACAGAAACTCAAAAGCTATGGGTGTTCATTTTTTTTAGCTAGAAGATAATTTTACCTTTCTCATGGAAATTATCATATCAAAGACGACTTACATATTGATCTTTGGCTCAGTCAATCAGTTCAAGAAAAAAACAAAAGGAAAAAAATACACTTGATTTTCACAGAATCACTAGTTTGGAAATGAACCACCAGATCATCGAGTCCAACCATTTCTATCAGTCACTAAACTATGCCCCTCAGCATGTCGTCCACCTGCTTTTAAACAGCTCCAGGGATAGTGACTCAATCACTTCCCTGGGTGGTTCCAGTGTCCAATGACCCTTTCCATGAAATATTTTTTCCTGATGTCCAGTCTGAATCTCCCCTGGTGGAGCTTGAGGCCATTCCCTCTTGTCCTGTCCCCTGTCACTTGGGAGAAGAGGCCAGCTCCCTCCTCTCTACAACCTCCTTTCAGGTAGTTGTAGAGAGCAATAACGTCTCCTCTCAGCCTCCTCTTCTCCAGGGTAAACAACCCCAGCTATCTCAGATGCTCCTTGTAAGACTTGTTCTCTAGCAGCCCTGCAACATTCAGAAAGTCTAAATTAGTTCAAACTGAATAAATCTTCTATATACTCTAGGCCTCTCAACAGTCATCCTTCTCTCCTTGCATCCTAATATAATTCCAAGTTCTGATTTTATTAGGTCCAACATCTATAAGTTGTTTACTGTCCAAAGTTCACCATTTTTATGGAAGGAATATTGTAATAATGTTGTGGAAGAGGTTTTGGCCTACATAAAACTGGAATGTCATGAAGTCTGAAAGGAGCTGCTACGTTCTCAGTGATGATTGAACCTACTGGATAAGAACTAGACAAAAGAGTACATAACTTTCTAAGAGTGCCACAGAATTTATTTTGTGACAATGCATACTGTCTTACAAAGATGCTGTTATTCTCATATTCAAGACTGCATATTTTCATCACTTTCTAAGCACTGTAGTCATAGCCCTTTACACTCCAGTCACTCTACACCGATGTACACACACTCTATTATTCTTGCCATTCTTTACATATGCCCTTCTGCAATTCTAACATCTTATTAGGTTGTTACCTTCCTAATTAAACAAAATTTGATGTACGTAGCCTCTTTCCCCGCACTATTCTCAATACTATTATAGTTTGCATTTGTGAGAGCATCTATTATGGTGTCAGAAGTCCTTTGCTGCCGGTATGCTCAGTCTTCTATGCCTGTAAAGTGTCCGGGAGTCTCCTGAGGCAGAGGACATAGGCAAACGTAGTAAAACCAAATACGAAACTTTGGATGCTGCCAAGAACAATTCAAATGCAAACTCGAAAAAAAAGCAGTCTAGGAAAAAGTGTACATTATAGACTTGCATTTTGAACTGAAACAAACCCTGCAGCAGCCTTGATTCAAATAAAAAGCCAGAAGACAGAAACAGGGCAGCAACACTTGTATCTAAGAAGGCAAAGACTACTTCAGATACCTATGTGGTTCTGGTTCCTATCAACTAGATCTAATCATGTTCCCTTTTGGTGTGGGACTTTTAGGTTGCTCTTTGGAGATGTGCAAATCCAGCATTCTGAATTACCTTTGTGGAATGACATATCCAGTTATCAGACAGCACAGTACAGAAGCTGTATGACCTCTCCAAATCTTCCTTTAATTTTTAATTCATTGTGCTTTGTGCAAAGCACAGCATGGTATCTTTAAATATTCATGAAAGACATAATTTATACGAACTACACCATATATATAAACTAAAGTATTACAATAAACCAAAAAGCTTAGCATCAACATGAACTGCTGTTAAGAGAAAAAAATTATCTTTCCAGCAAACAGCTTCTCCTTATTGTTATTTTGTGTTTCAAATCACTACCTTGTGTATCACAATTTCATAAGTGGAGGAACAGAATTTATCAAATTTGACCTGTACAAAGGCCTAGGTAGACGCAGAAGAGTTTTGTTTTTCCACATATGTTGGAAACATATCTGCTAGTAAGACTCAGTATTACAGAAAGCAATTCTATAAGCAAATGTAGGTGAGGCCTGGTGAAGAAAGGCCACACTACCCCGAAAACTGGGAAACACAGGTAAACAGTGAAACCTACACTCCAGTGGTCTAACTTAAATGAATGTTTTTCAGTTAACAGCCAGTCAATAGCGAATGAAAATGTTTTATGTTCCTAACTAGAGGACTAAGCTTCCTTCGTACAATAAGCAGAAAACAGAACTATAACACCCACACCCTTTACTCCATTTTGTATGCATAAAATAAGCAATGCACAATAATACATATCGTATCACATTGCATCACATCGCATCATTCCAACTTTTCTTATACGTCTTTTGTAAAAGACTGATTCTGAATATTTTCTGCAAAGGTCTTTACTGGCCACACTCAGAACTAGTAGTTTTTTTCCCAGAATAGTTTTCTTTATTCTACTATTCAGACTCAATTTCTTCCAAACAGGAAGCTACATACAATTATCCTGATAATGTGTACAAAATTAAAGATTTAAGAATAAATGAAAAGGTGCACAAAGAAATTATCTTTTCACAAATTTCAATTTATCTTTAGATTCAGAGCACTGTGTATGATTCAGCTGGGAGAATCTAACTCAGATATACTTTAATAATCATCCACTTCTGACTTCCTATGGCATATAGTAGTTAGAGACTTATCTTCAAATATTATACTCAAGACTAAATGAAATTTAAGTGTAGATTAAAAAACTTACCTTCAAAAACTCTGAAGGCTTTCTTGCAGCCTGGCAGAGGCCACTTTGCAGTATCTGATTTTTGAAAATTTTCTTTTAACTTCAAATATTCCATAGGGAAGAAAGATTTGGTATATTTTTTCAGTTCTACAAGAATTAATGGGAAAAAATATACACATCAGTGCTGTAAATGTATCAATATATTTGCATATGTTTATATGACAAACCAAAAATGATTTATATACTATGTAATCTTTTTATGATTATAACACCTCTCAAATTGTTTTAAATTCACATAAACCCAAGCATTTCCAGATACAGCAAGGAAAGTCTCACTATTCATCAAAACATGATGACTTGATTCTGTTCCTCTGAAAAAAAAGGCATTTAGGAAAGATGATGTCAACTTCTACCAAAATAAAGTACACAATAAATGAGGCTATTTATCATATAAAGCTGTGATGACCTCTATGAATAAAGGGACATCCTGAGAATTAATATCATAGTGAGTTCCTATTGTTTTTTGTTTCATAACATCACTCAATAAAGGCCAGTAATGCAAGGAGAGGGGAAGAGCCTAAACATTCTTTTTTAGATTTTTTTTTAAAATGTTGTGGATTAACAGAAATTAAGAATACATTTGTAGAATGATCAATGACACATTGCAAGAGTTGACACAATTTATTGATCTTAAGAAATCATTAGCTTCTTGGGATATAACGTGGGGAAATACCTACATGGACTGTAATTCAAACAGTCAAAACTATCCATAGCAATGCAATAATTGAAAACAATTTAAAAACTACATTTTCCCAACACCAAAATGATTGCTTGTAACAGAGTTGCCAAGCTAGTAATTAAGAGAGAAAACTCCAACCCCCTATTTTGACCATTCAAGCCTCCATGGCTCCAGATAAATACTACCATAGTTCCTCCTGTACCTGAAAAGAAAGAAAGGCCCCTTCAGAGATCTTTGAAAAGGCTTTTGTATTACTATTTTACCTGATTCATTGCAATTTTACATACTTTTTCAATAATCAATATTTTATGAAAGGATCAAATATTTTTTTTTTCTGGCAAATTTGGAAAAGCGAAGATTTTCTGAGTATGTTCCAGAAAAAAAGAAAAAATTCCAGATGCCCTTTGGTTGCAGAAGCTTATTCCATGTAAGAGGATGGCAGTAACAGATTTGAAGCAAAAAAAAAAAAAAATCCTGGTCTTGTTCTACAAATGATCCTGTATTTCAACATGTCAAAATGCAGGCTGAGTAAGGCCACACAACACACACACGATATGGAAATCTCCAGATTCTTGTGTCTTATTAGGTGAGGATTAGATTCAGAGAAATAGTCTCTAATATGACGATCTCTCTCAGCATCAACAGAGAATATTTTAGTTTCCTCTACAGGTCATAAAAATTGACTCAGTTCTTTCAACTTTATTGTCCAAATTCAAATACTGAAACCCCTAGTGTGGCACCTAACTCCTTTTTTTTTTTTTTCAGAGAAGGCAATGGTGCCAACTCTAACTGGCTTTTACAAAGTTGCCTGATTAGGCTTTTAATGAAAGACTGTTCTAGGCTGGCCAGGCCACCCGCTTTTCTGTGTGTTATGCAACCCTTATTCTGCCACATGACTGGACTTTCCGTGCACGACCATTACACTGAATCTGTGTTTCTCTACAGCAGTGGGTTTATAGCACAAGTGCCAGACTGTTTGTTCTTGGAAACACTCAGCATGCATAAATTTTTATATGAATTGAAATGTAGAGGCCAGTCTGGCTCACTCTTTCCCCTGACAGGAGAGGCATTTAAAAGACAGAGTTACTTGTAGTGAGTTGTTGCAATCAGATCAAAAGCGAGTGTCATAAGTAAATTGTGGTCACCATACCATCTGACCAGATGCAGGCTTATCCTAAAGGAAGAAGGGATTTTTAAGAAAGTCTTTAAGAAATACAGGAATGCCAGTGGAAACCAGGGGAAAAGGCTCACTTGACTGAGGCAAAAGAACAGAGGAAGTATCCTCAGCGGTCAAACCCCAGCTTAGTTGCTCTGGGTTAATCACTGTTTTTCTTCATCATTAGTGAATAACTGACCTGTTGGCCTTCATCTTTTCTTGACATGCTACATGAATCCTTCTGTTGCAGTTATGTTCAGTTTGCAAAACTGTATGAGCTAAAACGTGAACTTCTTAATGTCTCCTTACATGTTTTCTTTTTGAGATAACCTTGTAAAATAAAATGCAATTATACAAAAGAAAAGCTGCATAAAGGAACCAGAATAAAGAATAAATTATTGAGGGAAATAAGACATCCCAGCTGTAGCATTAGAGAACTATGTAAAAAATGCTTTTGCTTTGCTGGCTGTACAAACTTACAGCAGCAGTGACTTTACAATAACTTTTAAAAGGTTTAATAAATCTCTTGAGTAAAAAAAAAATTTACTACTATTTCCGGTGGTCTGGCACCATCCATCTTCCTTATCGTGTTGATTTTACTAATTTCTCTAACAATACTATATCATCATCAATATTTCTTCACTGATTTAAAAAGTGCTCAATGTGTTATGCACTAGAAAAATACACAATATCTTTCTTACTAACTGTACAACAAAGAAAGAGTAAATGTATCATATCTATTTTCAAATATATTGCTAAGTATATATTGCTATATACTTAATAGTAATAAACAAATTACTGCTGTAAGGCCACATGGATTTCTCTCATCTGCACTTGTTAATACTAAACTCATCTCATACACTGTTACGGTTTTCTATTTACAGTAGACAAATTATTTACATATTTATGATATTATTTATGCTTAAGCCACACAAATCCTTTTCTTCAAAGAAAACCTACATACTTTCAAAATATTTTCACAGAATGGAGTAGGTTGGAAGGGATATCTTGAAATCAACTTGTCCAACCCACCCCGCTCAAGCATGTATTTTGCATCTCCACAGCCGGTGACGCCACAGCGTCTCTGGTGGCTTGACCACCCTCACGGGAAAAAGCGTTTTCTTGTCTTCAAATGGAATTTCATGTTTTCCACTTAACGCCTATGCCTGTTGTACCATCAGTGGATACAACTGAGAAGTGTCCAGATCCCTCTTCTTCATTCTTTCCTGTCATGTATTTTTACACATTAAAACATTACACATCTCTTAGTTATTCAAAGACTACAAATAACTCTGATAATATTTTACCAAAATGACAGTACTTTAAATGTATTTAAAAGTTTTGCAAATACATTTTAGCAAGCATCTGTATTCTCTCTTTGTGCTTTCCCAGCAGTATTTTATTGCAGTAAATCTATTAAATAGCTTCTTTAAAATTTAAATAGCCCTAAAACAGCTAAAATTCTCCATTGGTGAAACAAGCTTCATCTGTACATCAAATCCAAAGCAGCATCAAACATTTAGCAAATGAAGTGAGAGCAGCTTGAAACCTCCATACAGTAGCCAGGCAGGATGCTGAGGATGCTCAGCTGCAGCTTTCCAATCATTTTCTCTGTTGCAGTGCTGACATAGTCCCTGTCCAAGGCCACCAGCAGCTCTCCAGAGATCCATCCCAGGGCAATTAGTTTGTCTGAAAAATGCTTCCTTCCTGCCCAAATGACTTCTTATTTAGCCCAGTGAGTTCCTTGAACTGGAGTGCCATCAAATCATACAAAGTTATGCCCCTGCAGAAGAACAGTCTGTACACAGCCAGAAACAGGAGCTGGGCAGTTTTGCTGATCAACATCAAATCATCCTTTAACCTGCATGTTAAACCTGCCATCACCACAGCACTCGCTTAGTCTGAAGAGGACTGCTGCAAGATCTCTGCACCATGCAAAAATAAGCAAGTGCTCCTTCATGGATGAGTAATTTCCACTACTTCATGAGCTGTCTATCCACAGTTTTAAGTGTTGTAAAGGGCTTAGCTCCAGGTATCAGTGCAATTTTATCCATGGTGCTTGAATGTACCTTTTTAAGCTTCAGGTATGAAAGACTGATTCATGCTGCTGCAGTCACCTCATCTACAGCAGTAACTATATACCCTCTTCTATCCCTTTGTCTATTCAGACATCAAGTCCCCCTTGCCCACTATGTTTTCCTACTGCTAAAAGTGAGGAACACTAGAGATGAGGGAGTAAGAGGCCAGAAGAGGAGAATTTAAAACTCCAGACTAGTCAGGAGTGTTCTATAGTCCTGCCAGCCTTTATTATCACTTGTAGCTAAATTAAAGCCATAAAATGAAGAAAAGACTTTTTTTTTTTTTTTGGTGTCATTAAGTTAATTTAAAAGAATTCTTACTGCTAGGGGATTTGGGGGAATTGTTTGTTATGTTTGGAGTTTGTGATTACTTATCAAGAGTAAACTAAAGAAATGCAAAATACCAGCATCTCACTTCAAAGATAAATAAGTTTTAAAAGATGTATCCAGAACAGTTACTATCCACTGAAGAAAGACTGCATGGAACAGTCCTAGGAAGATTTAAATGCAGAAAAAACCTTGCAAAGGATTAACATCACCAAACTGTGCTCTGCATGCATTTTGGATATAGCCCATTCCATATTATTTATTTATTTATTCCTGTTATGACTGTGTTTAGTTAGCAGGGTTTTATCATGCTTTTAACTACATATTTCATTACATACATTCAGGACAGAAATACAGAAGGAAAATTACAAATTTTTTTCTGTACTGCAAGAACTTTAATTTTCATACCTGCTTGGAAAAAGACTCCAGTAATTGTAGTGCGACACAGTGGACATGGAGTGCTGGTTGGATTGTCTTTGGCAAGCCTCCTTAAGCAAGGTTCACAAAAGATGTGGTGGCATGGATAGCACATGTAAGGATTGAAATAAACATCCAGGCACACTGCACAGAGACAGCTTTCCTTATCTCCTCTGAGTTCATGCTCATCATCTGTATGTAGGTTATCATTGGCAGTCTGCAAGAAGAAAAAGAAAACATCTTTTCACAGCTCAGCCCATAAATAAGTTGGATAAATCAATTGGCAGGAAGGTGACTTTATATAATGCATAAGAAGTCGGTACACAGTGGTGATATTCTTAATTTTTAATACAGGTTACTTTTAATAAAATGATGAAACACTAATGAGACAGGAATGTCACAACAAGAACTCTGTGGGAAAGGAGAACAAAAATCATATGAGACAGTAAAAGAAGGAAATAACAAAACCAAAAATGCTGAGTAAAACTGTATTATGATCAGATTTCTTCTTTAAAACCAATTTTTAACAATTTATTTGTACCTTTAGTACCAAATACTTTGTTACTTTGCCAAGAAAGGCAAAACAATATGGATTGTTCTGCGTTTGAAAGGTAAATTGTGAAGGGAACGTTTCAGCAGGAATAACCACTCACAGTTTAAAACAAGCCTCAACTTTATTACTACAATGCAGAATCTAAACTTTTGAGTAGAAAGTCAAAGAACCCGTTATGTCTTTGGTAATTCCTTGTTTTTGCCAGCATGTACGTTCTGTACTTCCTTGCACTGACACATCTGTACAGGACATAGCCGGACTTCCCAAATAGTGGACATGCCATATGAGTGAAACAACTTGTGCATATTGCCAGATTCCTGCTTTGCTCTGATAAGTACACAATGTGAAGAAATTAAACAAATGGCAATAAAGGTTTTCATCTTAAAGAAGATGACTTTTTCTTTTCATCCCTATTGGAGCCACAAAAGAGACACTGACTTTCCTCTATCTCTTCTATGCATCACTTCTGTTTCACAGCTACCAGAACTCAACATAGCCCTATATCCAAGGGAACCACCAGGAAGGAACCAGGGCAGAGGAAAGTGGCAGACACTTCTCTCATGACCATTTTTCTAAACTCTCTGATGATTTCAGTTTGAGTGTCTTAATTCTAAGCTGCCTTGGAATATCCATGACTTCTTGCAAGTTCCAGTATCCATTCTTGATTCCCTCATCCCCCTTGCTAAAGCATTGCTCTGTATCTACCTCACTGCTAGTCCTGCAATGCTAGATCTGCAAGTCCTTCCAGACACCTATTACTGACTTTAAGCATACCTGTTGATGCATTCCAACCCAATAAATACTACTCTGTACTACAGCAGATGCTTGATTTGTATCCAATTTTGACACTCATATGCCATAGCAGACAGTGCCTGATACTGACACACATTAATGACAGTTGTTGCTTTGTACTGCTTTATGCCTCCTGTAGAGAAGGGAGTCTCTGGATCTGTTTCAGATAATTACATGCACACCTTACTGGTTTGGATACCTGTTGTTTCTCATTACAGCCAGCCTTCTCCTACCTGGGATAAAAAAAACCTGCAAATAATAAATAAGCACTAACAGTATGGGTACTATGTTTAAAAATACAAAGGAGAAGTACCCAAAATTCCTTAGTTCTGGGCAAGTACTCATGCTGCCTGCCCAGCTCATACTTCGTATTGCACTTTCCACAATACCAGGTGCCAAGAGGGCTTATAAATTCTGGCCTGCTGTGACATAAATACACATAGAGAATTAGACAGTTTGGGTTTAGCACTGTGTCCGAACGTAAATTCTTGTGCAAGCCTAAACATCAATAACTGTGTGGCTCTTGTAGGACTTACGTCAATGCTTAATACTTGAATTTCTCCATGCCAGACTTGAGATGGGCTCAGAAAACTCCAGTGTATAATGAAAGTTTCTGCAGTGACAACTAGGCTGTACTAACAAGCAGCCAGTGTAGGTATGGCTGGGACCAGTTTCTAGCTTCTCTAAAAGCTAGTCTCAGACAGTAACAACCAGGTCTGTTCTTCTAGCTCCATGCTGTAGAGAAAACTGCTAGAGCAGCACTGTATTACAAGCAGCAACGCCGTTTAAGGCAGATTGTCTCTATGTTTACAGCACAGACAGCTCCTGCCAGAACAGAATGGAAAAAGGTAACTGAAAGTTGATCACAGTTAGGTAATTTTGGAACAAAGGAAGCCTCCCAATACCATTTCTTTGACAAAACCAAGAAAATAATTTGGCACAGAAAATTAGGAAAGTAGTCTGAGTTTACTACATGACAGAGAGGACTTCAGCTGAAATTAGGAAACTACATTGTGACAAAAACAACCGTCTCAAACCCAGCCAAGTGGACTTGACAGTGGCAGGTTAAGGTTTGGTCTTGATGATCTTAAAGGTCATTTCCAACCTAAATGATCTTATGATTCTATGTAAAGGCAAAATCATAATTAAAAGATAGCACAAAACCAAAAGATGGGTGGTGGTGGTGTAACAAGCTTTGCTGACTGGTTTTCTGATTGTAAAGGAAACATGCATTGTATGTAGAAGTGTTGCCTGTCTCATTGGCTGCAAGTTAAACGTCTTTTGCAAACCCATTATTTTGCAAACCCATTAAGTAAATGAGGGAGCTAGAGGCAAAACTGCTGAGGACTCAAGGGTAATAGTTCTGAGATAGGTTTGTAATCACAGTAAAATGCACAGATAGGAGAATCTCAGAGCCAATTACAATTAGAAAGAAGATGAAAATTATTCTAATGTTCAAACTGGACTCTACTTAAGAGAAATTTGCTTAGTGGATTAGAGGAAGAGTTGTCTTTCCTACAGCTTTGTGGCCCTTCCCAGAACACCTATACAGGCACACAGCATCATTTAGTACTACAAAGCTAATATCAACTTCCTTATGCAAGAAGGGAATATACAGTAATTTAACCAGGCATTACTTTTCATTTACAATTAGGCATAGTCTACGTTCCAACTACAGTCAGAGCTTCAGTGCTTGAGAGCTTTACAAGCATAAACCAGAATGTTGTTTTTGCAGAATTACAGTACAGACAAAACTGAGAAAGGTCACACCAAGACTGGGCTGTAAACCACAAATAAACAGTTCCTCGTTGTAATGGTTTTGATTTTTAGACTCTCCTTGAACAGCCAGGTTGTGACTGAGGAAAAAGAACTCAATCTTCCAGTATTCCATGCGATTTTCTACATAAACCAGGGTATAAATTAGAAGGTCAGACACTCCTCTTTCTCCTCTTCTCTTCCTGTTGCCCTGGGAGCAGTTCTATGCTATCAGCTTGCTCGTGTGGAGGAGTGAGGCCCAGTGAGGCCTTGCGGACCTTGAAAAAACGCGGAGTGCCAGGGGTTGCTTAGTGAAGTCCTGCTATCTAGAAAGGAGAGTAGTAAGATTTTCTCTTGTTAGTTTTTATTGCTTACTCCTGGGTTTCTATTNTCCCTTTTCTTTCTTCTCCCTTTTCCCTTGGGTTTGTACAGGGGGTGTGGGGGTGGGGGTGTGGGGGGGAAGGAAGAAGGGCTGCAAGCTGTGTGGTTTGGGGGAGGGTCGACCCAAACCATTACTCTCATATTTTGTCTGAAATGTAGACATCCAGGACAGTGACAGGAGTAAAACATTGCCAAAGACCAACTGGAAAACTTTGAAAGCAAAACGATTACTCCTAAGAAATGGAAGAAAGGTAAGAACCTTCAGAAGTTTCCATCTTCCCAAGTCACTTAGGAACTGCTAATACTGACTATATCATCTGATGGTAACCCCTGATACTTTACTGGCTGGTTGGCAGAACAATGCCAACATGAAAAAAAAACACCAAAAAAAAAACCCAAAAAAGAGAGGAACAGAGGATCAACCTCTGCCTGAAAAGCCTATAAATAACATTAACAAGGAGTATAACACAGTTCAGCTGGACTACATGGAAGTATTGAATTCAGTCCCACATTCAGAGAGAACACACACATCAATGAAGAACATGATATTTAATGTAAAATCTACCTGTAAATCACGTGAAAGGTCTATAACTAGTGCTTGTAGACACTAACAAGAAAAGATCCTATGTGTGTGCTATCAGTGAAAGGAGGTGGAGTAAAATGACTATGATTCAATGATAAACCTAAATAAAACAAATGTAACATTTGCTCAAGACAGAAAACTATGAAAAAAAATTTGCAAATCCCTTCATATTCTGTTACACATTACAGAGACTGGTTGGGAGGCGAAAAATTTCTTTCTGGCCTTGCATGCTTAAAGTAAAGGTGGATAAAACTGTAGCCTCCTTGTGGAGGCAACTACTACTCACTGCTCTGCTATATGAAGTACCTCAAAAAACCAACAAGGTGTGGAAGGATCAAAAAGCTACATATTTATCCTTATGAAACAGGAAGAAGACCTGATAGGCACACTGACATACCTTACATTTTGGAAGAGTGCAGTATGTATATTATCCTCTGTTCTCTTGGTAGCTACTTGGTAATCTGTTCCATGCAATTTGTAAGGTGTACATAAATATATTACAATGACTTGAGCTCTAAACCAGACTTCAAGCCTTCAGTTATGCTACATAACCAGAATCATGCCAGGTTTGAAAAGGTTTGAAAGAATGAATGTAGATCCTGTTTTGTACAGAAATGGATCAAAAAGAAAGAAATACTTCTTGGGAAAAAAACATCAGTGGGTTTAGCCTGATTTCCAGATGAAATGCAGCTTAAAGGAATGCCCTGTCTATCCAACTGCCAGGTTGTCCCATAACAGCTTTTGAATCCATTAGCCAATTGTAACCAACCCTGACACCAAGGTTACAACCTCAGGTATTCTGGTTTATTGAAAATGTCATAAAAATTGACAGCTACAATGAGCTGAGTAGCTGAAATGAGGACCATTGATATAGGAAAGTCTGCAAGTATTCTGTTGCTTTGAATAAAATTTATCTAACCTAATTTCTGCAGATTAAATTGGTGACTTTTTATAGAGTTTCCAAAGTAAACTCACAAAACAAATTCAAGTCCAATTTTAAAATGTAGGAAAAATCCTACAAAAATTCTTTACTAGATAAACAAGCAGAAGTACTTCCAAATCAGGCCATGAGGTCTACCAAGGCTAGTATACCTTTGAGCACACTGTTGATTGACTGGCATGATGAATGCAAATGGGCACTTTTAAAGGTGTTTCACAAACCTAAGCTTGAACATAAATAGTAACAGGGCAGAGATGCCACTGCTCAAGGCACAAATACCTGTACAAATAAATAAGTCAGTCTGAACTCCCTGTACTCCTGAATTTCTCACCATACATTTCAGAAAAATCTGGTCAAGCCAACATGTTCAAAGTAGAGCAAAGCAGTCTACTACCTAGTCCCACATCCCCCTTTCAGACCCTCTCTGCTGCATTTGGACTGGATAAATTGTATAAGGGTAAAGAGTTGAATGGTATTTTCTTCATTCTTCTTCAAGAGAAATTTTGCTTAAACCTAACTGTATTTTTTTTTATTCTATATCTATTAGAAGTAGCTTTAGGCAGTGGAATTGTTCATCTTTTGTGACCAAGCGCTTTATAGACCAAGGCTTCTAAGGTTACTACTGCTAGGATGTATATACTTTTTGTATATGGGCTCTAAAGAGATAACAAGAAATCAATAGAATAAACAATGAAAGTGAAAATCAGAATATTCTCAACAGATATTTGCACTCTAACCTCGCTAGTCACTTCCCAGCAAAAAAAAAATTGCTTATCTTCCTGTTTCTCCGAGAAGATATACTCCTTAACTCTCCTAATTCCCCTTCACTTTGTATTTGATTCATCAAAGGTTCTTCTGAGGTCATATTTATTCACGAGGGCAATGCTTTTCAGACCTGAAAAGACTTTTTGACTATCCAAATGGTTTTTTTCTACCCTTTAGCAGTTTATAAATATTCTTTATTTGATACGCTTAATCAAATATATGTACACATTCTAACTTCTATCAATCTCAAATCTCTCCATCTTCAGGAAAAGACAATTACAATAGTAGTATTACAATTGTTTCTTAATCCTGAATGATGTCATAATGAACAGCACAGACATGTTAAATTTCTTATCTAGTTAAAGTTTACCAAGTTATTTTGAATAGGTCATAGTTCAGAAAATTAAGAATTAAGTTTTTAATGTTTACTGTATCCAAATATTACAAACACTACAAGAAGAGCTTGGTCAATATTCCATGATTTTATCATGCTCCTGCCTAAAGTAACTATCTAGTCTTTAATTTTAGCATATAAGCACTTCACAAGTGCAAATCATCACTACTTGTCTGGTTAGCTGAATTCACCATCTCTAATACGCATTAAAATGTCTTATACTTGCCTACTGTGTCTTTGTGCTATCACCAGCCTACTCAGCTATGATAACCTTATGAAGTTCTGCACAGTGCAGTTTGGACTCGATTAGGTGACTGCTTGTGCAAGTCATTAGAAGGTCTAAGTGTGCTTGCCAGAAATTAAAATGTATGCAGAAAAAATAGATAGCATACAGAAAAGATTAACTAGAGATTAAAACCTGTGAACCAATATCCTGAAGATGAGATGCTAAGAGAAAGCAAATTATGTTACTTGCAAACCCTAATGTGTGACCTGGCACTAGTAATGTTTTGTTTTGTTCAGGTGCAATAAGACACAGTTCAGAGGAAGGATCAAAGACACTGACAAGGTCACACATAGACCACAAATATTTTTAAATGGTTCTGAATTCACTACTCTTCTCAAGAGTTAAAAGTCGTGTTGTGCAATCTGAAATATAAGTAAGTCTCCTCATACACTAAGCTGGAAAAGTTAGCTTGAAGACCAAAACATTTGGGATAATTAGGAACTAGGAGTTAGATAACCGATACGCATGGATACAGAGCTTTGCTTCAGTGCTTACATACACTGCCTGGAGCGGCTGTACTGGAAACTATTCTGTATGACTAGTAAGCAAGAAGTCAAGTACCCAGAGCCAAAGAATTACGCATTTCATTTAATCCAGGGATGTCTGCCTCTTTGATGAGGCTATTCACATCATTAGCAGAGCAGACACCTCACCAGTGGAAGGTGTAAGGAAATGAAAGTCCTGCTAATCCTATGGAACCTTGAAAGACCAAAAAATTCTTCATGTATTGAATGCCAGAACATAGAGTAAATGTGGACACAGAAAACAATTGGAAGAATATAGCTTGTGCTTGCCCAAAAGGAATGTATTCTCATGCTACCTACATAGACTGCTTTTAAAGGTTCTCCTGAAGTTCTGTACAGGTTGCCACTGAGATTTCTTCTAGAATAATATGACCCAGTTTGAACATCTATAATTTAAAATTGGCATTGAAAACCAGAGAGAGCACACCAAAACCATATAGAAGCCTAAAATACATCGTACAACAGAAGGTGAAAGAATTCAATCAGCTTGATTTGGAAAAAATTATCACAAAAAGCAGCAACACGGTGTCACAACTTACAGGTGAAATTAACACTTCAAACTGAAAATAAGCCATGGATATTTGAACTGAGAACAATAAAAATTTACATGGATTATCAATGCGATAAACTCTCCACCACTTGAAGGTCACATATGGAGACTGACTATGTTTTCCAAAACTCCCTGTCTCACAGCCTGTATATTAATGGAGTATATGTAAGATGCTGAGTGTCTATGGAAGGCTATTTATCAGCGTATAAGTATTAAGAGACAGTACTAGGACTGAGATGGTTGGATTAATTCAGCACTCTATGGAACATAATACCCATCCTCATATGCTGGCACTTTACTGCAGCGAATTAGGTTCAGCCTGCATTTTCTTCTCTGGAATGCTGTTACATTAAAAAAAATACCAAGGTAATTTGACAATATCTGACTTTCATAGACCTAAAACTATTAAAAAGAAACAATAAAAACATGACTCATTCAAAATGAATTTAAAGTTTTACAGGGTATATTTATCCAATCTAATTCCTTAAGGAACATCATTCTTTTTACCCAAATTACCAAATAAATGAATGAACATTAGAGCATTTTTTTCAAACTTACAGTTAGATTCATTGAGTTACAGAACTGTAATAACTCCAATGGCCTGTCAATAACAAACATTATTTAATATTAGTTAAATGTATTGCTAATATGATTTAAGTAAAATGAAAATTTGAAGACATAACTAGAGTACCTTAAGAAAAATAAATTTATAAAATTACTTGATACATGGCAAGTTAAGCAATTTGTCTCACTGAAATATTTTTACTTTAGTAAAAATCTTTAGTCTCACTTATGTCAGGAGATAATGACTTATTTTGTGGAAAAAGTAAAAAACAGATATCAGGAAAACAGATAAAGGAGAAGAAAATGATCTAATCTCTTTTTATTTCTGTACACACTTCACAGAACTAGAATAATGATTACTTTATTGTTTTACCAAGTCATACTCTTTTAATCAGGTTGAAACAGGACTGAATACTCCTTGTGCTAAACACTGTACATGGGCATTATGCACTTCATCCCCTTTCTGTCCAAGTATCTTATCTATTTCTAGTTACGATAGATTTGAAATTATTTAAGCAATTCTTGTCATGCAACCTGGCTAATCTCTGCAGTTCTTTCTACTAACTATTGAACATTTAAGCTTTTGGAATACACATCTACACTGGCAACCTTAGATACTATTAATCTTTTAGCACTTTCTCTTACAATAGCCATATCTATAGTGTGAGAAACATCTGTAAACACAGCTTTTATGAAGATCACTTAAAGATCATGGCAACTATTTCATTGACTTATCCTTAAGTATCATTCCCACTAGCATTATTTAATTATCCAAATTAATTCAGAAAAAGGTCACTGAAATAAACAGTAATTGAACCACAATCATCTTAATGATTTAATATTTATAACCACTCCTAAATTAGTACATAAGAAATAAGACCTACATTACAAGCCTATCTTAATTTTGATTTTGCATTTAATAAACCACATATATATTTTTTTCAGGTATTCAAGAGAATTGGATGAACGTTATAGACAACCTGGCAAATGAAGCTCTGTATCAAAAGTAGAATACCCAGGTACAGATATTAGTGTCATTACATGTAACAATAAAGCAAATGTTAATATCCATTCATCTTCTTCGTAATCATTATTTCAAACAAAGAGGAAAAAAATTCATTTACAGAGGCCTGCAGAAGCTTGCGCCTTGATGCATTGCTTCAACAACAGATAAAAGGTTGTGATGCCCCTTCTGATGTGAATTCCATGCAGAGAAAACATTTCAGCATTTCAGTTTTTCACAATGTCTTTTTTTTTTTTTTTACAGAAGCTTGGGGGGGGGAAAGCAAATATTGTTCCTTCTTTTGGTATTTCTGATTTCCTTTGCATTTTGGAAACTGAAACAATGTAGAACAGGTGGTAACACCTGTGTAAACATACTGCTGAGGTTTACAGACATATTTTGGCTGGAAGGTTAAATTACAGTCTTGAAGTAAACAAGCTGCAAGAACAAAGATTGGCTTCTGATAGATTAAAGCACTTGCTTTCTGCACCTGAGGAGTTCTCCTCCCCAGTACAAAGAGAGCACAACTGCCCTCTAGTACAGCCTAGTAGTGGTGCTGGTACATGGTAAAAAGACAAGAATCCTATCAATTCACATACATAAAGAGCTAGAGAATCAATAAAATATTTCTCTTGAAATATTAATGGTATATCAGTAAAAAACAGCATAACTTTAAATTTTAACAAAGAGATTTGCAGCACTGAAGTAATGGAAACTGTGTGAATTTATTTTTCCATTCTACTTCTAGGCTGTGCATGATCATATACGCTATTAATCTGCTAGTGAAAATTTTCACAATAAAATGTCTGTAAAGCAATGTCTGGAGCAGTGCTGCTGTATTTTGGCAGCTTTGCATAAATACAACCACAGCGTATCAAACAATGCATCTGAAATTCTTGTTGTCATTCAGCATAAATCTAAAGCAAATTACAGTGATGCGTGACAATCTCATTTAACAGACAGCATACAAAAGGCCCTATTATGCAGAACTACTCTGATCATTAAAAGAGGTCTCTTCCCCAGCACTATACAGCAGCGGAGCAGACAACATGGGAAAAGTGTTGGAGGTCCACTCCTGTTCTGTATAGCATTTAGAAACTGTTCATAACTCAGTGTCTCTCCACTTCTGGAATATAGCTTTATAAACGCCATCACCAATCTACAGATATTAAGTTTCCTACCAAAGTGTCATTCCTCCTGGGATTTGCTAGCTCCAAGTACAGCTGTACAACAACTGCATAGAGCTGTCTGCTAACTGTTATCAAAAGGTCAACAACGAGACCTACACAGCTTTTCTTGCAGCAAGATATGATTACAGAAGACTTACTATTGTTTTGGACAGAAAGACTGGTCTGCTGAACTCAACTCTCATCAGAGATATTTTAAACAATGTCTTTAAATCAATCACACCTGTCAAGTGTGACATCCTTCTGTCTCAGCTGGGTGTCCACAGCAAACTTTTCATTGGGCTGGGACTTGCATTCCTCTCACCCCAAAATCAAGATACTAACAGGACAGTCTATTTACAAATATGCAAGTACTCTCTGCTTCCACAATCAAGACATAGTTTGTGACATATTACAGTACAAGAAGGATTCACCTAGTGAGATGAATTACTTTAAAATAAGTCACCCTATAATTAGGAATATAAAACTATATTTACACAATTAAATGATTGCCCTGGTTTTCACAAGTTTCTTTATCTGGATGGAGTAACTTGCTCAAAACAATCAGGTCACCTATTTAAAGTGTCTTAGCTGAGTTTCTTAAACTCAATTTAATTATTGATTACATAAATAGACTCCATCTCTAAACAGTGTTTAAAGTACCACGTTCACCTACATTGAAGGAAAATAAAGACAAATACAGTGTCTCAAAGAATAGCTGAGAAAGTTACGGGTAAGATAATCAGATTTCACCACTGTTGCATATGTTTTTATACCTAGTAAGATCACTACCAAGTAATATTAATCTCATCAGAATCAAATCTTTGAATTCACTTCTTACGCAGTTTCAGGATGCCTTGAAAAAAATCTATACAGTTTTTCCTTAAAGTGTAAACAGACAAAACACTAGATATGTTTTTACTTCAAAAACTCAGGAAAATGATGATATAGTTTTTTCATTATTACAGACTCGAAAGAAGTTAAAATCTGTTTGATTTCCCACAGAACATATACTGCCTTTGTGGAGATTTCTATGAGTTGTAAACGACACTTTATAAAGAAAACATGACTTAAGGTTAAAACTCTAGAAGTAATCAGAAACAAGAAGCCATATCTTCTCCATTTTGATCGCATAGTTACTCTGACTCAGTAACTTGCAGTATGTAATCCATCTGTAGACACTGTGTTGTAAAATTAAAACAATAAACCACCAAAATACAAAGTGTTTTAAATGTCTTCCTGTAGCAATAGCAAAAAACCCAGTCCCTTTTGTTTCTTCCTCTGACTCATGTACACTTTGAAAACCGAGCATGGACTGTTACAAAAAAAAAATTTAGGTTGATATTCAGTAAAAAATGCTATCCAACTGTTCCATATACTGCTTTTCTAATAGATGCGCAACTTGATTAACAATTCTCAATTCTTATTATTTATGACATTTTGTAGTAAAATTTATCAGAAATTTTATTAAAAATTATGGTTCTGTGATGGTAGCTGTCAGTGATAAGCGCTACAATTCTTTACTTCCTATTTTATTCAGTCATATCAAAAGAATATTCTATGTTGCATAGGCAGAATATTGTATCCTGCTTAGTTTTCCACAGGAGTTATTTATGAATATGGTAAGGCCATTTTAAATTTTAGGGTGGCAACATTTCTCGTGAGGCTTCCTACAATGCCTTGAGGGGTCTGAACCACCACCTCTAATGATTTTGATCTTTTGTCTGTGCTACGGTTTAATTCTGCACGTTTTCCTGCTAGTGAGATCTTTCAAAAAGCTTCTCAGAAAATGAGTATGAAAGTCCCCCTCCCATCTCCCCAGAATTATAGATTTTAAAGCTTTTCTTTGGAATGACAGAATATTGAAACAGAAAAATGAAGCTGCACCTCTGTTATTTCACGTTTTTCTGCATGGATTAAAAAAGTAGGTTGCAACTATTAAAGTTGGCACAACCTACTTGCCAGTAGAAAGATTTAAGAATTACTGTGCTGAAGTCTATAACTAACTATAAACAAGACTAGTAGCAAAAGGAAAGCAGCCACAAAGTAACCAGTAACTGTGCAAGAGAGATCAGGAGGACAGAAAAATCCCAGTTTAGCCTCCACCACCACTTCTAAAACCCTATTTCCTTTGCAACATCTTTACAACACAAAACTTACAAAGTGTCTAGATAGTCAACAAATTGAAGCTTTCTGAATTTTAAGCACCAGACTGACAAGATCTTTGGACAAGACATACCAGCTATCTCTGTCTCTTGTGCACAAAGCTCTTCACCTGTTAGCAGTGGGATTAGGCATGATATATGACACCTTTTTAACTGGCATAAACTTACATACAGTTTTATTTATGATACACATGCTCCTCTGCTAATTATTATGTCATAACTTTCTGTTTAAACAACACATTGCTATGAGATCAGACTTAGGAATTTAAAAAGGAAAAAGAACAGTGATCCTAGAAGATTTTCTTTTCTACTTGCATTACTGATGAATTTTTTTTAGCAAAGTAAACAAGCACTTGACTATATTTAATTTGAATTAAACTCAAAATTTCTTGTCTTTATGTAGGGGCAATATAGTTCTGTTAATGACATAAGTGCCATTTTGCAAAGAATAAGGTGGATGAGGAAATAACAAAATCTCTATTCTACTTGGAGTTTCAGGGTACTCTTAATACAGGCGATAGTCAGGAGATAGTATTAGACTTTTTGCTTAAAACATCTCTTACGACAATGTTCCAGAGGAAATCCCACTGCCAGTTACTAAGCTGTCACCCATTACTCATAATACTACAGTTTCGCTTTTTACAGGATCCACTGTTAAAAGCTGATGTCTACTGAATATAATTCATCTTCTGTGACTCACGGGGTATGGGACAAAAGACCCAAGTCAGGGGAAGAGCCACCATGGAGAACTGTTGCTGCAGTACTCAACAAAAAGAGAGTACTTTTTTTTGGTGCTCGTTAAACTGCCATAGAAATCTTCATAAACTTTTGCTGAAGCTATCATTCAGATTGGTTAGTTCAGTCTTCCTGAAGGCCTTTTACAATTGAGGATCCTGTTTCACTTACTGACTTCCCTAAGAGTTACAGAAACTTGCCACCAACTAGAACATACGGGGAACATAATTTTCCAATTAAGAACAGAGCAAGCATCAAACTGTAGTATGCAAGCACAGCTGTAGTATCTGGATATCTGAAACTGCTAAAAAAAAAGAATAAGAAAGAAATATTCAAACACACCTTTAGCACTCCAATAAAACACAGCTGATACAAAATACTAATAAATACAAACCCAATGCTTATGCTTCTGACTGCAATGAAAAACATACAGAGAATTAAGGCAAATAATTTGATATTCAGTTAACAAAGTAGCCATGACTGGAGATTTCACTAGTCAAAAAAGAATCAGCAGTCAAATAGAGACCAAGTTAAGTTAAAAAACCAGTTTATTTTGAATAATAGGATAGGCCTCACACTGTTCTTTTCGCTACTGAATTCACTGGGAATACACTGATTCAGTCAAACAACACTTTCTAGGATCAATAAAAAAAAGCACACTGAGATGTCAGGACAACCTCATAACAAGCATCCACTTCAAATCCATGTTACATATGAATGTTTTCATTGTTAAGAAGCAGAGACTATGTCCATTGGGATTCTTCACTAATTTCAAAAGCTTCCTGGGCCCTATCTTTCAAGACCCTAGATGATACAAAGAAAATAAGTTAGTAGGACAGAGTTATTTTCTTTTACTGAAAAAAAATAAAATGCAATATAGGATGAAACCACCAGAAACAAAGCAACTTAACTCCACTAAACAGGAAGTATAAATTTATAAAATGCACAAGATCTCTGTAATTACAGAAATTCATTTTAAAGCCACAGTCTGACACTTCAGTCAACAAGAGGATGAAACCAATGTCCCATTAAAGTCATCTGGACAGGTCTAATATTTTGTTCTGCAGCAGTGGTACACACTATCTAACAAGCTTAACTGCTCATTCAGCAAAACTGTCATACACGTTCATAACAAATCTCAAGATACCTGGACTTACAAAAGTGAATACAATGCTCTGCACTTGACATATTTGACACAACTTAGACACACGACAGTACAAATACTGATCCGACTATGGTAGCCCACATAAAAAAAATCACCATCAGTAGACCAGGCATCATAAAAATTCACTGTTGTCAGCCTGGAAGTCCTTGTAAGACTGACACTAAGAAGGTATAAAACAGTGTGGAAATTTGTAGAAATACATACAAAGCTGGAACACAAAGCTTACAATGTTTTCATGTGAAGACCAGTTCAAAATATAAACAAGGAAAAAAAGATCAGAAAGGGTTATTTCAGACTCATTGCTCTAAATTATGCAAAATGAACTGTGAATTATTTTCATGGCAAAGCAGTACATTACATTCTAGTTCAATATCAGAATACATATTCCCCTTCTGAAAAAGTAAATGTGTTTCTAATATTGTCTATTGCTATATAAATGTTAGTTAAACACAGTTTCATTTTTAATTATCCACACTGACAGTAAGGAAGGCCACTACTTCCTGCTTTACACCTAGAAAAACAGTTGTGGCAGGGGGAAGGAGAAACTCAAAATAATCTTACTAGACTTCAGCAGAGGGTAGATCTTGCATAAGCACATCCTGCATAATTCAGGACTTTCAAATGAGGTCTTGGAAAGTTTCCGACGTTAGCTACTAATTTTAATTTCCTTAATGTGGGCAGCATCCTATGTTCTAGTTTAGCAGAATGGGAAGTTCTTTTCCAGTGAGGAAACATAACAGGCAAAGACTAAAGACCCAACAGAGCGAAGCACAAAAAGCAAACCAATGCCATTTAGTTAGACTGTATTGGGCTGATTGCCTTCCTTCACTTTGTAGCTGTGAAACTATGTTGATTTTTAGATGTATTTCTTATGTCAGTTCTTTAGGCAAAAGCAGGACACGTTTGGAGCAACAAAGCTCAGTTTTATATTGTTCAGAGACCTGTCTGTCTTAAAAAGAATAAAACTTGTCAGGCTACACACTTTTCATTTATGGCTTTCACAAAGCATTCAATGGGAGGCTAAGACTTTGTTTTGGGTCTTAAAGGATGCAAGCTAAAGCCCTCAAGCAGATCTGACATAAAGCCTTTGTGAAAGGTACAACCAGTACAAATATTTAGAGTGCAAATGACAAACTCAAATCCTATAGCACCCAACATTTTGTTACTAAAAAGGCGTTCTTAGCCTTCATTCTGCAAATAAACTTCTAAAGTAATAAAATTTAACTGGTGGAGACAATGTGAAAGAAAAACTCAGTGATGCAAGCTCTGCCCTTCTTAAGCCTGAGTGCAATCTTAGCTCTGAAGTCCATCACTGTCAACTTTAGTCATTTAACCACAGATCGCTTACTCCATCTTACATGGAGTAAGAAAAGGCAATGAAACAGATTCAGTTGGGAACTGGAGATGTTGCTGGGAAGAAAACACAGAGAAAAGCATGAAGGTGTGTAAAAAAACAACTATCAATGACAGAAACAAGAAAATATCTTCACTGCACTCCTTATGTGGCCATCCTTACTATTCATGGCCAAAACAGTGCTGATAACTTATCAGTGTTTTGACTGTTGCTGAACAGTGCCTGCACAGTGTTAATGCCACCTTTCTCCCCACCACTGCAAATAGCCTGTGGGTGGGCTTAGGGTTGGGATTGGATGTAGCAAGACAGCAGAGCCACACCACAGGATGTCACACTTGGCAACAAATCCTCAGGGAAATGATGATGAGGAGGAGGAAGGTGGGACATTTGTGGTTCTGACATTTCTGTGTAAGCAATCATTGCCCTGCTTCCTAAGAGGCAGTTGGACACTGGCCTGCTGATAGGAGGTAGTGAATAAATTCCTCTTCTTGCTTTGCTTATGCACACAGCTTTTACTTTCTCTACTGAACTGTCACTATCTCGATACATGAGTCCTCTCACCTTCCATTTCCTCCACATCCTGTGGGAAAGCAGAATAAGCAAGAGGCTGGATGAGGCCATCCTGCCAAAGTCCTGAAGGTACTGAGCAAGTATTACTAAATAAGTGTTTAGTTATTCTTCCAAAGACTGCATCTTGCCAGGAATAAAAAGGCATACAGATTACAAAATAATCTTCTTCTAAAAATGAAAGATAAGGAGGGCTCTTAATCAGGGAGTGCAGTGATAGGACAAGATGTAACAGTTTTAAGCTGAAAGAGAGGAGATCTAGATAAGATATTATGAAGAAATTCTTTACCGTGAGGGTGATGGGACACTGGAACAGGTTGCCCAGAGAAGTCATGGAAGCCCCATCCCTGGAGGTGTTCAAGGCCAGGCTGGATGAGGCTTTGACAAACTTGATCTAGTGGAAAGGTGTCCCTGTCCACAGCCGGGGTGTTGGAACTAGATGATCTTTAAATGTCTTTTCCAACACAAGCCATTCTGATGGTTTGATTCTGTGATTCTACAAAATTAAATTCTATTTTACACATGTGACAAGTGTTTAGAAGCAATGCATTCTCAATACCTTTATTTATTATGCCAGAATTAACTTACAGGTGGGGGTTCAGAGAGTAATCAAGAATAGTCAACAAAAAAAAACCCCAAACCAAAACTGCAGGAGGTGTCATGGTATAGGGGGAAGGGGAGAACGATACATCTTTCTTTATGCAACTTCAGGTTTTGCATCCCAATTATCACCCCATATGTTCAGGCCATCCTCTTAGATATGCAATACATGCTCATAGTTTCATGCTGTAAAAATCACCATGCTGGTAAGTTATAGCACATATAGCCACTTTAACCTGACAAAAGAGACAACTGAGACCCAATTATAACTTCAGAATGCAGGGCACCCTCTGGGGCTCTGACCCAGAGCAAAGCAATGTGCAGGATGGACACAAGTAGTGTGCTCTGAAGGGAGGTAACTCTAAGCACAGTGACAGGGTCAGGGCCAGCATGCTTCAGATCAGATGATGACTCCTGGGACTAATTTCAGCAATTACAAATGTACCCTGGATGTATAAATGCTTCACCTCTATCTATTCAACCGCATGAGTAACCCGAACATATATAAGTCTATGGCATCTGATGATATGCACCCCAGAGCCCTGAGGGAATTGGCTGATGAGGTTGCCAAGCCATTCTCCATATTTGAAGTCATGGCAGTCAGGAGAAGTCCCTGGTGACTGGAAGAAGTGTAACATTGTTGAAATGAATCCTACCCCATTTTTTAAAAGGGTAGGAGAGAGGACCCTGAGTACCACCAATCTGTCAGCCTCACCTCTATAAACTGGGGAGGGGAAGATTTAGACTAGACATAAGGAAGAAATTCTTCATGAGGAGGTTGGTGAGACACTGAAACAGGTTGCACAGGAAGTTGTGGATGCCCCATCCCTGGAAGTGTTCAAGACCAGGTTGGATGGGGCCTTGGGCAGTCTGATCTAGTGGGGACATGGAACTACATCATCTTTAAGGTCCCTTCCAACCCAAACCACTCTATGATTCAAACTACTGCACGGTGGAAATAAAACCTGCAGTAGCTAGAATATCTTAGCATTAGATGAAATAGGACCAAAAGGCTCTCCAGATCACTAAGCCAAGTATTCTGAAATTGTGACTAATAACACAAGATGTTCACAGTCTTCTTTCTCCACTGCCACAAATCCTAAACCCCATTCCAACATACTGAAACAAATTATAGGTTTGTACTGAAAGGCAAAAGTAAAAATCACAGCCCAACAAATTGAGAAGGAAATCAGCAACAGGTAATACTGAAAAAGAAAATATGAACTTGTTCAGAGGTCTGTACTATACACCTGATTTTACCAGTTCAACCTTTGTGAAAAATTTCTTCCTGGTGCTAAATCTAATTATTAGGCTACTTCTGAAAGCACAAAGATGATCCATCACCACAGAATCTGAGAAATTACTGCATTCCACCTGTGGTAGATTTCCAGTGTGTGGTGACTTTCAAAGTGCCTAAGAGCAGTACAAACAAAAAATCACATCCAATGTTACAAAAAAAATAACCTTTCCTACCTCTGCCATGGCAAAAACGATACTTTGAAAAGAAAGAACCTCAGATATTACCTTTGATGGAATTTTCTTTAGAATACAATTTTGCTCTGGTTTTTTTTTCCCACAAAAAGAACAGGTTTTTTTCTGTGTTTATTTTCTGTTTCAAGAAAAGAACATAATCTGACAATCTGAATATACTTTTTGTAGGTCTTCAAAAGGACAATGTTTCACACTCTCATAAAACAGATGCTGGTATCTCATTTTATTCCTTACATGCATTTACCGCCATTTAGCTCTTCACTCCTGTAAATGAGACGACAGGTCAGGATCCTGAACTTCATAATGGGAAAAAACTTCTCAACTATTGATTTCACAAAATGTATAGCTGTACACATTACAATTGCCATATAGCAAACTAATAAAGTTTCTTGCAATAGAGCCAAAATTAATTTAAGAATACAAAGGGTAACATAATTCTTCAAACAATTATAATGTAACATATTTAAATTAAACTTAGAACAATTTTTACAAAGCATCAAAATATTCTGGTCAAAAATACAGAAAAACCCTTCAGAGAACACAATAATTACCTTGCTTTCCTAGGCTTGAGCTTACCTGTTTTAACCTGAGTTTTCAGTACAGCAAGACCAACAGTATTCTACCAACAGAAACTGCATTTCTACACAGCTATGGTAAAATGTGAATCCATTTTAGCACCTTGAAAAGTGATATTTGCCAATTAGTTAAAGCTTCAAACAAAACTACTTATTCCAAAGCAATCTGCAGCACTTAGCCAGTATACAATTCATCCTGTAAAACATGACATCTATTAACTGAACTACAGCCTCTAATATTTATAAAAGACTGTTTTCACAGAACTGTCTATTGCCAAATACACATTTTTATTTTCAGATTATGGTTTGTTTTCAAGCATACTAATTTATCCATACTCGACATTAAATATTACTATCTTTAAAATGCAGATAACAATTCTGTGAAAGCATATGTCAATTTTTATTACATAATCAATTAAAAACTATCTTACCTGCCAAATAAAACTAAATTAATACAATAATTCAGACTGCTCCATAACACCACAATCAATACAACACCTGAGAAAAATATTTCACAAGGTTACAATCTTTCAAATCAGTGATGATCTGTGGTTTCCACCAGCCATATGCGTACATATACACACACATATATTTATATACAAAAGAAAATACTTGCAATTGGATAAGTTGGTCAAGTAAGAAAAGAAGAATACCCCAAATGGCCTGCAAAGCACAGCTCCTGATTTGTCCATGTTTCTAGCCTCATCACAGCATACAGTTCTTCATCCTCAAGTCTCTAAAAACTTTCTCCCACTGTAATGTCACTGAACTGTCTACCTGTTGGTGTCTGCGGCACCTACTTCAGCCATACTGAGTAAAGAATACACAATTTATTTTTAATTTTGTTAACTAAACTCAGTTGCTCATGTGCTTCTTCATACACAAGATGCAGTTGAGCATTTACTTTTAATTTCTCCGTTTATTCTTTATGTCAGCTCACCTTCACCCTTCTAGTTGGCTGTTATTTTTAGTGAATCACTACTGAAAGTAAACTGCATACCCTTAAGGTAGGGAGTATTGAGTTTACTTACACTGAAAAGCACCTCATACTTCCAGAGTTCTCTGGAACAAATAAGGATGCTCGGATACTCTACCTCCTAAAGTTTTCATTGAAAATGCTACAAAACACTGCTACAGAAAAGCTGCACCCTAAACAAAATGCCATTTTCAAAACAAATGTTTTAGAATGAGTTTAGCAATGCGTAAATCAACTGGTATAGAAGTTTCCGTGGGGAACTCTTTAACAGTTCTTGTACTCCTAGAACAATCACAGTGTATTTAGCGTGACTGCACAATGTATACTAGGTACATTTCTACATTTAACTGTATTTCTGTCCCTCCAGAATGTGATGTCATTTCTTTGAGTTTGTGACTAGCATAAACAATCTTATGTACTTAAAAATATAATATAATTTGTGAGTTACAAATCATCTCTGATGATGGCTACTGTTTAGGTATAGAACAGTCTTTTCCAAAACCACACTACCAGAAGGCTTTGGAAGGAGCACCTAATGCAATACAGTGTAGCTAAACGATACCATATCCTCCTCCTCAAAAAAAAAAAAAATCCTAAACCCAGTAATTTCCATAGCAGTATGAATGAAAACACCATATAGCCAAAATACAAACTCCCTGACTATACGTCAAGACAGTGTATCAGTGGACATGCTGCACTGGAATAATTCATGATTTAAGTATGGATTATTAAAGATATTAAATATGTAAGGCTACAAAAGCTCCAAAGTAGAAACAAAACTCTATCTTAAAAATTAATGAACATAAGATGGATCAGTTTTCACATTCACATTACAGAGTCAGGGTATCAATACACTGTGATTACGCACTAGCCCTCAACTTAATTCGATTCATAGCAAATCAGTTCTGGGTAATGTCTCATACATTTCCATTGAGAATAATTACATTGTTTTTATTGTTATAGCTACCATAAGAAACACCCATTAAGCGAAGATAATTTGCTGAAAGAATCACAGAATCACTGGGTTGGAAGAGACCCATCGGATCATCGAGTCCAACCATTCCCACCAAACACTAAACCATGTCCCTCAGGACCTCGTCTACTCGTGACTTAAACCCCTCCAGGGAAGGCTAATCAACCACCTCCCTGGGCAGC